>PYAF01005253.1:3327844-3406615 GCA_007407185.1 Glycine tomentella | reverse complement strand
TTGGAAAGTTACAGACCTGATACTATTTGTTCATGTGATCCTAAGTGTAAATGTGAGGCTCTTACTATTGTTATGGAAAGAAAGAAACAAGATCGTGTTATGCAGTTCCTTAGAGGTTTGAATGACCAATTTAGTACTGTTAGATCCAATATATTGATGATGGATCCCTTGCCCGATATAGCTAAGGTCTTTTCATTTGTTGTTCAACAAGAAAGACAGCTTGCAAGTAATGATATTATGGGAAACACCAGTTTAATCAATGCAGTCAACATCAGTTCATCTAAATCTTGCACTTATTGTGGTAAAGATAATCATACCATTGATAGGTGTTATAGAAAAAATGGTTTTCCTCAGAATTATACTTCCAGAGGAGGAAGAGCAAACCAGAATAGTTTTGGTAGAGGAAACTCAGGAGGAAGAGGAACTAAACTGTGTACATATTGTGGTCTTATTAACCATACTGTAGATGAATGCTATAGAAAGCATGGTTACCCTCCTGGACACAAATTCTATAAATTTCAAGGATCAAACATCAACCATGTTAATGCAGAAAAGGAAGAAAGTGATAGCTTAGCCCAAGAAAGGAAACAAGAAACACAAAATGAGGATGTGAAGCTAACTTCTCAACCATATAAAGCTTTGATGGCACTGCTGCAAGAACAAAACACTGCTCACAGCAATTCATATGTGAATCAAATTGATCCAACTAACAATAAAGGTAGTATACTATCCATCACTTGTAGTGTAAGCAAAGCTAACCAAGATGAATGGATCCTTGACTCAGGTGCCACAGATCATGTTACAGCTTTTTCTCATTTGCTTTCTTTCTGCAAAAAGATAAATCCTGTGATTATTAGACTTCCTAATGGTAATACAGTAACTGCCACTCACGCAGGCAGAATTCAATTCTCCCAATCTTTATACCTAGAAGATGTTTTATACATACCTGATTTTCAATTCAATTTAATTTCAATATCCAAATTAATCTCTTCTCTGTCTTGTAAACTTATTTTCATGAATAACAAATGTTTTATACAGGATTTACACAGCCAACAGAGGATTGGTACAACTGATATGGTGGAAGGTCTTTACAAACTCAACACTGTTTGTCTCAAGTCCCATTTTTCTGTCTGTTCTAATGTTTCTAGGATTTCTGCTTTTTCATGTAATAGAAAACCTATAGATTTGTGACATTTTAGACTTGGTCATCCTTCTTATGAGAGGTTGGTATTGTTGAAACGATTGTATCTTATTCTCAACTCATATAAACAATTCATATGTGAAACATGTCATCATTCTAAACAAAGAAAATTGTCTTTTCCTAGCAGTGATTCTCATTCATCTTGTGCTTTTGATCTTATACATGTTGACATTTAGAGCCCTTGTCATGTTACTTCCTTAAATGGTCACAAATATTTTCTCACTGTTGTAGATGATTATTCAAGGTTTGTTTGGGTGTTTCTTATGAATTCCAAGGCTGAAACACAATCTCACTTAAAGAACTTTGTTACTAAGGTTGAAAGACAATTTGAATCCAAAGTAAAGGTCATTAGATCAGATAATGGGTCAGAGTTTATTATGAAATAGTTTTATGATGAAACTGGCATTATACACCAATGTTCCTGTATTGAAACTCCCCAACAAAATGGGATTGTTGAAAGAAAACATCAACATTTATTAAATGTCACTAGATCCTTGCTATTTCAGTCTCATTTACCATCTGTTTTTTGGTCTTATGCTTTGATTCATTCTGTTGTTGTTGTTAATTGCATGCCTACTCCATTTCTTGATAATCATACTCCCTATGAAAAGTTACATAACACAGTATATGACATTGAAACTTTAAGAGTATTTGGCTGCTTGTGTTTTCCTAGTACTTTGACAGCTAATAGAAAGAAGCTTGACCCAAGAGCAGCTACTTCCATCTTCTTAGGTTATCAACCACATACAAAAGGATATATAACCTTTGATCTCAAAACCAGGTCTCTTTCTATCTCTTGACATGTCATTTTCTATGAAGATTGTTTTCCTTTTACTGATCACAACAATCCTTACCCTATCACTGTTTTACCTATGCCTACTTCTTCATCTACTGTCATTAACCAATCTGATAATTCCCACCTTAATCCACCAACTGATCCTGTTAATTCTGAATCCAATACTGATTCTGATTCCTCAATCTTACAACTTGTCACTCATACCTCTAACAGACCTGTTAGACAAATTCGTAGACCAGGTAAATATAAAGATTTTCATGTTTCATATCCATCATCTACTGCTACTACTTACTTTAAAGATACTAGTCTTTATCCTCTTAGTTCTGTCCTATCATACACTAAATTGTCTCCTTCTTATCACCATGTTGTTCTATCTATCACACAAAGTGTTGAACCTCAATCATACAGTGAAGCATCTAAGGATTCTAATTGGATTCAAGCCATGAATGATGAGATAAAAGCTCTAGAGCTTAATAATACATGGGTTCTCATTGATCTTCCTCAACACAAAACTGCCATAGGCTGTAAATGGGTTTATAAGATCAAACACAGGTCAGATGGTTCCATAGAGAGATATAAGGCCAGGTTAGTGGCCAAAGGTTATACTTAGGTGGAGGGACAGGACTACTTAGACACCTTTTCTCCAGTAGCTAAGCTAACCACTGTAAGACTCCTTTTGGCTTTGGCTACTGTTTATCAGTGGCATCTCAAGCAACTAGATGTGAATAATGCCTTTTTACATGGTGACCTAAAAGAAAAAGTATAGATGGTTATCCCTCAAGGTATGCAGATAGCCAAATAAGGACAAGTTTGTAAGCTTCAAAAGTCCCTATATGGCCTTAAACAAGCTAGTAGACAATGGTATGCTAGATTGTCATCTTTTCTAATTTTCCATGGTTACAAACAATGCACCTCTGATCATTCATTGTTCATTAAGCATAGTTATAACACAATTGCTATTTTATTGATTTATGTTGATGATATTGTTTTATCAGGCAATGATTTGTTTGAAATTCAAAGAATTACTAATCTTCTTGACAGTGCTTTCCAAATTAAGGACTTAGGCGATTTAAAATATTTTCTGGGATCTGAAGTAGCTAGAAGCTTTCTTGGCATAAATCTCTGTCAAAGAAAGTATGCTCTGGATATTCTCAGTGATGCTGGCATGCTTGGTTCCAAACCTGCTTCTACACCTTGTGCTTACAACATCAAACTGCATCAACATTCAGGCACACCTCTCCCAGCAGAAGATGCTTCCTCTTATAGAAGGTTAATAGGGAGATTGATCTATCTCACTAACACAAGACCAGACATTACATTTGCTGTGCAACAGCTAAGTCAATTTGTTACTAATCCTACATCAGACCACAATCAAGCTGCTTTTCGTATTCTCAGATACATTAAAGGGACTATAGGTGCAGCGATTTTTCTGTCTGTAGCCAGTCAAATTCATTTAAAAGGTTTTAGCGATTCAGATTGGGCTGGTTGTCTTGATACTGGAAGATCCATCACTGGTTATGCTGTTTATCTTGGTGATTCGTTGATCTCTTGGAAATCTAAAAAGCAAGCCACTGTGTCCAGAAGTTCTTCTGAAGCTGAATATCGGGCTCTAGCAAGTGCTACATGTGAGCTATAATGGCTTACCTATTTGCTGCAGGAATTTCATATTAATTTTCAACATCCTGCTATACTATACTGTGATAATAAATCAGCTCTCCATATTGCTGCAAATCCTGTTTTTCATGAAAGGACCAAGCACATTGAAATTGATTGTCATTTGGTTCGTGAGAAAATGTTGAAGGGTCTTGTAAAACTTCTTCCTGTAACCTCTGCCAATCAGCTAGCAGATATCTACACAAAACCTCTTATTCCTGGTGCTTTTCAATTCTTGTATTCCAAGCTAGGAATGTCTAATATCCATTCCTAGCTTGAGGGGGGCTCTTACCAGTCCTATTTGGTTAATCTTTTGTAATATCAGTTAGTTAGTTTCAGTTAGTTAATTAGTTATTAGTTTTAGTTTTCTCCTATCACTATATATTCTGTTGTAAGCTTTGTACATGGTTTGCAGAGTACTTTTTGAATACATTTCTTTCATTCCTATTCATTTCAATTCTTTAAGCTTTCTTTCTTAACCTTCCCTGCAAGATCTGCATTCATGGCAGACATGAAGTTTATGACATTTCTTTTTCTGGAAATCTCACTCCTAAACATATTCTTACGAGAATGGATATGTTGTTGAATAATGATTCTTTTATTCGGATTACATTTATATTTTATGGAAAGTAATTATATTTAATTTTTATTCACAAGAATAAATAACAAATATAAAATTTTATAAGAGTTAATACAGCATCTTCAACCAATTGAGTTAAATTTTTTAATAATTATAATTATATTTAAATTGAGGCATTTATAGTATGGTAATAATATTTTTCTTCAGGATATTTTATTTTTCATATATTAATACTTAAACTCAAAACTTTTCCATAGAAAAATAAGAATATACCACCTGAATTAATCACTTATTAATATAGTTGAATTATGGTGCAAAATTTGTCACTAGCGATAATTCACAAGTGTCCTTTTTTGTTTTATATGTTGAATTAGTATCTGGTTTATGTTTTCTTCGGTAAATTAGATATTTCGCATTTGAATGATTGTTTTTATTCTATTTCCACAGGTTTTTTTTTTTCAATTGGTGGTCAACATTTCACCTTCACTCTATCCAATTATCTAGTGTCTCTTTGTTAGATTACTAAAATATTCTTTTACTGTATCACACGTTTCAATATAATATATATAATTAAGATTAATTTAAACAATATTTTAATTATATTTAAACGTATAATTTAATTATATTTAACAATTTTAAAATAATTTCGATTAAAAACAATTATATTAAACTCTAAATCAAACAAACCACGAAGCATCAATTGTTAAACCCTTTCGCATATTTGCTGGAACGGATACAGAAACCTTATAAAGGGCTGATTTTTTTCTTCTTTTATAATTATTTAAATGTCTAATTTTTAATAATAATATTTTTTTAAAAATTTATTATTTTTACACATAAAATTGAAACTTATATTAAATGATGATAACCTTAATTATTATTATAATAACATCATACAAATTTAATTTTATAATGATTAACATAAATATATACATATACATATATATATATATATATATATATATATATATATGAAAAGTTCTAAGAGGGGAAATTCAAGACCTGCTCGTTCTCCTCTAGATCTGTTCCCTGCATATATGCTGAACATTTTTTTAGACTTTATAATACATAATTACTTAAATGAGTTATTTATCTAAATTTTGTGAATGTTACAATTTTATATAAATTTAAACGCTATAAAAGTAGCTAAAATGAGTATTTAAATTAATTTTGTTGGTCCTATAATGTTTAAAAAATATGTTATTCATGATATAATCTTATTAAACAAGCATCTATGTGTCATTTGTTTAGGTAAAAAAATAATATTAATCAAAATTAAACAATATTACAAATGCTGTTAAGATTATAAACATCTCTAACTAACTCTACAGATCTTTATATGATTTTTTTTGACGTAAAGATCTTTATGATTGAATACAATGAAATTAGCATTGTTTGAAGAAGTGATGATGCCATAAATTATTATAGGAGTAGAATTTCACTGTTCCAATGGAGAAGAGATGAAATGATAGGCCCTTGCAAAAAAAAAAAAAAAGAATAGGAATGATCGCCACTATAATAATATTGCATATGCGCAAAAGATAGAATAGAACCAAGCAACAAGGAAAGGAAGAATGAAAAAGCAACAAAAAGAAAACCCCATCTTTTGGCGATAAGGGTTGGAAAAGCATCGTCGCACTCTCCACAATTGAGTAAGATATAATCAATCAAATTTTTTTCTCTCTTCATTCTTAAATAACTAAGAAAAACTATAAAAAAAAATGAGAAGGAAAAAAACAATACAGGTCTCCATGAACTTGAATGACACTAGGGTCCAAATCTATGAAGCTATTATTGGAAGGAGTTGTAATAGGATGGCCATCTCCATTCCCATCAGATATTCAGATAAACGATCAATCTCTCTCTCACTCACTACTCACTAGCATAGCACTTTCATTAATTTAATTTAACTTATTTATTTATGTCTCAAACTTGTGGATTTTATTTATCCACACCACCATGGCATTATGATGAAGCAAAAAACCAACGGCCGTGATCGAGGGGTGGGTCCCAATCAAAGGTTGAGAAGAAAATTTGATCAATGATCGCATCGCACGAGAACAAAAGCAAGGCACATAGCGAGCGAAAAAAGAGGATCCCACACCGAGAGGGTCCCTCGATCATCGTACAAAGCTCATTTTGTGAATAAGATTTGGGCGAGCGGGACCCACCTCCGAGAACGAGAGTTCCATAAGTACGCCACCTGTTCGTAGCGCACGAGAAAAGAGAGACAAATACAACACAACTGGTTCCATCGAATACGACAGAATTCAAAACTCCTCTCACGTTGTTTTTTTTTTTTATTTCTTTATTTTTTTTTACTATCCCCATGGAAATACCTTCATGTTGATTGTTCGAATAACATAAAATTATTATGAAAGATAGTTTTTTAAAACTTTTTAATAAGAAGGAAAATCTCACATCACGCGTTTGGTGATTTTCTTTACTAAATTATTAATAATAGTAGTAATTTCGAAAATAATAAAAATTAATTAAGAACAGAAAAGCTTCCTTTTCAATTTTCATATCTTTCAGGCTATGACAAAAAACATGCCGTCACGCGCTATAGGGTAGTGGACAAAAACACCTGTCATCTCAGTGGCATTTCGAGAGTATTTGTGGGAGCCAGGGGGTTAGTTTGGGGAATTCAAGCAGAGGGTGCGTTTGGCAAAACGTAAAAGCATGGAGATGGAACCCTTTGTCGCCACGTGCCTTGGCGTCGGCCGCACGCTGGGAACTCATTTGTCTCCTTCCTTGTAGCTTCAAGACTTTCCATTTAGGTACAAGTGTTTCCCTACCATGTTTTTTCACTACATCCAGATCTACTGTCCCTATTAAAAAAAATGTACCCTTTTTAGTTTTTAGGTCACTGGTTCAATTCGTTAAAACAATTGGTATTTCCGTGAAAAAAAAAAATACGTTTCATCCGTTTTGTTTAGATGGAATTTACATGTTTGTTTATCCTCATTGTGTAGATCAATTGATTAGTAGTTTGTGTCTTTTAAATATATAAGTGTTTTTATTTGACTATAAAAAAAGAATAACACTTGTAAAGATGAGAGTTGTTTCTTAATTAAATGTTACTTTTTTAGAATTAATCTTATGATTTTTAACCGTGAGATGTCTTCATTTTAGAAAAAGAATTACATGTTTGTTTGGAAATAAAAATCATAAAATAATACTCCATTTAATTATTCATGTTAAACTGTTTATTTATTATGAGTTTAACGAGTTATTTATTTAATGTTATTAAAACATCTTTAGTATTAGATCTTGAATAAGAATTTTGACCTTAAAATTTAATCTTTACTAAATATCTTAATAGATGAGGTTAAAAGATCCCCAACATGAATAATTTAACATGAGAGAGATCTACTGAAGGTCACCTGCGAACCTACAAACTCAAATTGACTCAAACCAATCTGAATAATTTGGGTTAGGTCATTTATGTATTTGGATAGTTTACTCGGGTGACATGAAGATATGCACATTGTTTATTTTATTTTTTCTCTCTCTCTCCCTAAGATCTCAAAATGAGATCTATCACTAAAGAAAAAAAAATAGGAGAGATCTTGAGAGATCTTCAATCCTACATGAAACTATGGGTCCAACAAAAAATGATCTAAAATTTCAATTTGGGATCTACCACTAAATATGCTCTTAGTATACTCTACATTTACTAATGAAAAAAAAGTCTAATTCGAGGTGGAATAAATATGAGTTCACATCCATACTTTTACACTGTGTTTCATTAAGTGTAGGGATGTTCACAAGTACGGGTCACTCGCGAACCTGAATTGATGCAAACCGATCCAAATAGTTTGGGTTAAGTCATTTATGTATTTGGGTCAAAATCGAATCAAACCGATCAAAATCGTTCATGTAGGGGTTGAGTCACGGATTTGAATCTATAGATCTGATCAAAACTTAACTGAACAGATCAAGATCGATTAAAATTTTTAGAATTGTTTGGTTTGATTGTAAATATTATTAATATTGGGACTCCAAGTGTTGAAACTTCAAATGTTTATAATATTAATGAACCATGTTTTGCTCATTTGTTTCAACAAATCTGGTTACACCAAAACTTATTGCAAGAAATTAGTTTGTAGAAAATAGTTGTGATTCAAACTATTATAGTAAATCTCGTTGAAGAATATTTTGTTTTAATTTGTATCAGTCTATTTTAGAATATTATGTTGATGGTATTAAATGAATTAATTTTACTACTTTCAGACATTTGATAATATTATGTTAGGGTAAATAGTCATTTTCATCCCTGAATGTGTAGAATACTAACAAATTCATCCATAAAAGATGAAAAATCAAATTTTAGTTCCCGAAAGTGAAAAAAGTGCGACAAATTCATTTATATGTTATTGTTAATGAAGAACCTACGTGGCACGAATGGACGAAAATATCACAAAAATGATTACCAACATAACTGCTGAATAGATTGGACCAAAATATTAGTAAGTTTCCATTGGACCAAAATGCTAGTAAGTTTTCATTGGACTAATTTGTCAGACTCCAAATTTTATTTCATTTAAGGATAAAATATAATTTAGTTTTCATTTTCCATTAGATCAACACACTTGATTTTGTTATAACCTATAATTCAACACCAACACGCTTGATTTTGTTTTAACTTGTAATTAAAAATGTTTATTTTAAAAAATAGTCTTACCACCTCAAAGGACAACAACTAATTAAACACATATCTGAAGTTGTTAAATGTCAACTTCTCTTTCAAACAAGACTGACTCTAATGCATAAGGATTTTCAAAATCCACTAAACAAAAGGGATACTAAAATTTGAATTTTCATCTTTCGGGGATAAATTTATCATATCTTTACACATTCAGGGACGAAAATGACTATTTACCCCTATTATATTAATTGTATTAAATATTTGGAAGAATCATGATATAAAATAGTAGTTATAAAAAAAATTAAATTTAAATAAATAACCCGTTGACCCGAACCAAATCAAACAGTTTATAAATGGGTTAGATTTTAATTTTTTTTAAAAATCGAACCAAATCAATTAAATTTAATTATATATATTAAATTTAACCAAAATTGAACTAAGTGCGAACACTCCATTAAATGGAGAAGGAAGTAATGTTTTTAAAAAATCCGTGGAACCCACTTCGCGAAGGTTGCGTTCTAACATAACATGCGATAAAATAAGAATAAAGTATTAATGAAACTTACACTTTACCAAAGCATCCTCATGTTGAGCTTCTGTTGCTACTTTCCTTCTTTCTCTTTTCTTCAACGAATTTCGTATCGATTTTTCAGAGACAATGTACAATTGTTAAAACGCAACGAGAGTTATTAGTGACATGTAATATGCGTCAAAGGGAATTATTAGTGGCATATAATATTATATGCATCTGTTAAACATTTTTTTGTTTGTTAAAGTTAAAGAGAAATTACTTCTGTTTGAAAGGCATATAATCAATTATGCCATAGGACATCATGGATTTTATGTCATTTTGTGATATAACCTAAAAACATATATTTGACTAAAGTTGATTCTATCCCTTCTCAAGCTGAATGATGTAATGGCGAATATAAATATATTACTGGGGATGATGATGCATTACAAGATATATTAGCCACTTGCGTAGATGATTAAACTAATGTTGAGATGTGTGATTCTCTTAAAGGGTTACTTATGAGTCAAAACTATACGAAACATCTTAAATTAAGGTTAAGTGCTCCAAAGGCCTTTAGATGAGTTAGAGCTTCTCAATTATGATCACGGTGCATAAATGATGCCGATTGTCGTAAAATTTTAGCCAAGTACATTACCAATCACTTGTTGTGTCAAACATTTGTGTGTCAAGGTAGTAACTTGCGATTTTGAGCATTCACTTCCTTAACATTAGACTTCTCTAGGATCATTTTGAATCAATATTCAATAATTTTTTGGACAAAAATAATGCAAGTACATAAAGAATTGTGCACTTCTGTAGTGTGTGTTAATTAACATTTGCAAAATTAATTGTAATTAAAATTATTTAAATTGAAGTATTTTATTTTTTTTAATTTTATCTTAAAAACAAGTTAATAGTGTGTTAATGAACATTTGCAAAATTAATTGTAATTAAATTTATTTAAATTGAAGTATTTTATTTTTTTAATTTTATCTTAAAAACAAGTTAATAGTAAAAAACAGTAAATTATTTTTTCAATACGAAATTACCTAAATATACTTTAACTTAAAATCATTTTAAAACCTGATATAGATTCTTTCCTGTGAGACTAAATATATATCTAAAAGAATAATGGTAACAACTACATTCTCTCTAAGACTTTTTGTCTAATCCTCTTTGTGGTTAGTTGAAATTTATTAAAAAATATCAAAAATAATGGTTTTCATGTCTAAATCAAGGAAAAATAATCATTAAGTGAAATCCATCAAAATTAATAATTTTTAATAAATTTTTGTTAATCACATAAAGAATGTTAAAAAAGAGGATATCAAAGAATGTTCCTAAAACATTCATATGTCTAAAATTATGTTAATTGATATTCCAACATGATTTTAGCTAATGTAAATTCAAACATGTTATTTAAAATTTTTCTTTACCTTTTATTTCATCTAAACTAATAATTAAATATCAACCTTTGTTACAATAAATTCTACTATAATGAGTTCAGTCAAAAAACCTACATTTAATTTGAACTTATAAAATGAATCTAAACCGTAAATGCCAAACTTGTTCAAACTTCTTTGTAAGTTATGCTCACCTTAGACAATAATCAAATAAGGCTAAAGACTTAGATTTAATGTGTTAAAGATTTAAAGTTGAAGTTTTATATTTCATTGGATGAGTTTAGACGGATGGTCTCAACCCATTTTTTACTTTTAACTGTCACTAAACAGGTAGTGGAAAAAAAAATGAAAGACAAAAAAACTCGACCAGAAATAAGGAAAGATAGATATAAGAATCAAAACGGATGAAACTTTTCTAGATAACTTAAAACTATAACTATATTTATTTTTCCTAATAATGAGTTAAAATAATTTAAAATTTTAAAACTAATTCAATCCTCTTTTAAGTTTTACCCATACATGGTTGTTTTCAATTTTAGATTTGAAAAAAAAAAAAATCTTACTACCACCCTAAACTGGCCTTAACTTTTGAATTTGGATTTGAACTAATTACCATCGAATTAATGAAAGGTTAGAATAAAGTCGCAATGAATTTTGGATAAATACATGGACTTGGAAATGATGTTTAATTAAGCTGTATAATTATAAATACAAGACGTTTGACTATATAAGTTAGTTTTGTGACACCCATGTTAATTGTGGATCTTACAAACTCCATGATTTTTTCCCTCTTATTATATTTCTCTAGTACTAGAGAGAATATTCTTTTCATATAAAAATATTATCATATCATAAATAAAATACTAATTCAATTAATAAATCTTATCATTTACTATTATTTATTTATTTATTTTATTAAAGACGTGGCTAAAAGCCCAACAAAACAAAAGCTACACCACAAAACAGGAAAAGAGCGACTCTGGAAGAGTCCTCTCAAGGGAGAAGCATCAGGTAGGGTTTTTGTAATTAAAACTTAGAAATACATCTAAAAATACCATGCAATATCAAATTGATGAAACGAACTTGAAATAGTAAATACAAATTCAATAAAAAAATACTAAATAACTTTAAATCCAAACCGGTAAGATGAAATTTTAGCATGGGTGACATTTGGTATAGTGTGAACAAAAAAAATGGTACAATATCATTTTTATTGTTTATAGCAAAGCGTTCCCCTTCTAGAACAAGTAACGTACGCACCGCTTGCATTTATGAACAAAAAAAAAAAAGAAGATAAAAAAGATACCTACTAAGTTTAATAAATACAAACCAGTAAACTGAAATTTTGGCATGAGTGACATGGTATAGTGTGAACGAAGAAAAATGCTATTGTTCTATTGTTTATAGCAAAGAGTTCCCCTTCTAGAACAAGTAAGGTACGCACCTCTTGCATTAACTTTTCTTTTTCTTTCTCTAATTTGGAAGACTAAAAAAAAAAAAAACTTTTAACCCAACCCAATCCATATCTTAAACAAGGCCAAAACGGGGTTGTCAATAGCCATCAAGAAAGGTTCTGTACACAAGCTTGTACGTCACAAGTCATTTCTCCTTGCTTGTCTATCAATACACACACAAGCATACAAAACAAAACAAAAACAAGGAAAGAAAATAAAAATAGCGACCGAAATGAAATACCAATACCACGTCCAATTGGGAAAAAAAACCGCCCCTAATTTAATTTCCTGATTTCTTAATATTTATTATTTAAGCGGTGGGACCCTTTATATACAGTTTAATTCGGCCGCCAGCTTTGTCGTCTCTTTCGTCTCCGTCCATCCCCGTCGTTCCTTTGCGTTTGACTCTCATTCTCTTTCTCTCTCTAAACCTCTCTCTGTTGTCGTGTTTCTCTCTCCACCACTCCTTCTTATCACTCTCTTCCTCATAATATTGTGATCTCTCTCAGTTAGTTCCCTTTGTGAAACACATACATAGAAGTTTTCTCCTTTCTTTAGCCGACAAATCAATCCAAAGGGGGAGAGAGATACCCATTACCCACCCTCTCTAAAGATAAGAGCATTTTTTTTCTTCTTTCTTTTCATATCTCTATTTTCCATTTATTATGAGGCGGCTTAAAGGGTTGGTTATTGTGAGTGTGAGGATCACTTTTTGAGCGTGTTTTCTGTGGATTCGGTTTTGTGTATTTTGCTATATAGAATAAGAGAGGAAGAACAAACATGACTGGAAGTAATAATGAAATCAACCTCAGTGAATCTAAGGTAAAAAAAATACTAAAATCCATCTGGGTTTTTGTTTTTCACTTTCTATTTTTTTAAATCTGAAACCTGGTTGTATATGTGTTTCTGTGTCTTCCTTGGTTTGTTTCTTCTGTTTCCGTTATGTGGGGTCTTGTTGATGAAGGGTTGCGGGGATGAAAGGGGGTAAAGTTTTAATCTTTTGGCTTCAATAGCAAGGCTAAGGACGGAAAACATATCTGAGTTTCAGAGAGTTGTCTCTCTCTATTTTTTTTATTACCTTTCTGGGTTTAGTTAATAATGGCGGCACCTATTGGATGATGCTCTTTTTTGGGGTTTGTTTAGTTTTTCTTGTACTTTGTATTTCTTCCCATGTAGCTCTCGGGTTTCTTTTTCTGGTAAGTTGGAAAATTCCAGTTTGATTTGGTGACACAAGTTGAAAATTCCTCTCTTCTCATGAAGATTTGTAATCCTTGGTTTTGCTCTAATTTGTCAACTTATTCCTTTGATAAATTAGTTGCTTTTTTTTTTTTTTATCTTTTTATTAATCTGCTAATAGTGCTATCTCTGATACTCTCAGCTTAGTAGTGCCCTAGTTTTCTGATTAGAGGAATGAATATGCAGTTTTTCTTATAAGTACCACAGTGTTAGATTAGATGGAATGAATTGTTCATATGGATAAGGTTATAACTTGCAATAATATCTTCAATCTATTGTAGAGTGTTGTTCCACTCAACACTTGGGTGCTTATCTCCAATTTCAAGCTGGCTTACAATCTACTAAGGCGTGCTGATGGAACGTTCAATCGAGAGTTGGCGGAATTCCTCGACCGCAAGGTCCCGGCTAATACCATTCCTGTTGACGGGGTATTCTCTTTTGATCATGTCGAACGAAGCACCGGGCTCTTCAATAGGGTGTATCAAGTAGCTCCTGAAAACATGGGAAGGTTCATAGAGCTGGAGAAGCCCTTGAGCACCACAGAGATTGTTCCTGTTATAATTTTCTTCCATGGTGGAAGCTTTTCTCATTCATCTGCCAACAGTGCTATATATGACATCTTCTGCCGCCGCCTTGTGAGCAATTGCAAGGCTGTGGTGGTTTCTGTGAATTACAGGCGATCACCGGAATATCGATATCCTTGTGCCTATGATGATGGCTGGTCTGCACTTAACTGGGTTAAATCAAGGACATGGCTTCAGAGTGGAAAGGATTCCAAGGTTCATGTGTACTTGGCTGGGGATAGTTCAGGTGGTAACATTGCTCATCATGTTGCTGTGAGGGCTGCTGAGGAAGATATTGAGGTGCTAGGTAATATTCTTCTCCACCCACTGTTTGGTGGGGAGAAACGAACCGAGTCGGAGACGAAATTGGATGGGAAGTACTTTGTGAAGTTGCAGGACCGTGACTGGTATTGGAGAGCTTTTCTTCCCGAAGGGGCGGATCGAGACCACCCGGCTTGTAACCCTTTCGGCCCCAAGGGTAAAAATCTTGAAGGACTCAATTTGCCCAAAAGTCTTGTTTGTGTGGCTGGTTTGGATCTTCTCCAAGATTGGCAACTGGAATATGTGGAAGGTCTCAAGAATTGTGGCCAAGATGTCAAACTTCTATACCTAAAGGAGGCAACTATTGGTTTCTACTTCTTGCCTAATAATGATCATTTCTATACCCTCATGGAGGAGATAAAGAACTTCGTCAACCCTAACTGTTAATATACTACTTAACCTTTCTTAAAGGATCCCATACATAACTAAAAGCCTGACATTTCACCAGGGTAATCTTTCTTTTTCTATTTTTGTATCTTTTTTTCTTTTCTTTTCCCAACTTTATAGGGGTGGTGTGTAGTTATATAAATGTGTAGTGCTACTTACTGTGATAACATCTATGTTGGTAAATCTGAGCTTTCTGTGATCGGTGTGGACTACTGCTTCCTGTGCTGTGTTCATATCTTTTTGAAGGGTAGCACCAGTTTCAGCAGTTTGAAGTGCCAGAGTTCAGTTCTTTAGTGGGGTTTGGCTGAAGCAACGTAAAATGAAGCTTGCCCTATTTAACTTTTTCAACCTCAATAGTAGGAGGATGGGAGATACAAGATATGGCTTGGCTTATCGCTTTGGTTCAGTGAATGCATTTATGTTGTTTAACATATATTATTGACTGGCAACTGGAGCAAATGCCATCCTGTTATGAACTTTTATATTTATATATAAATGTCTTGTTTGTTTACTTTTGAGTTAGAATTTTCATCAGGAAGAAGCTAAGGTTGTAATATATTTCATCCTGTTAAATTCAACTTAAGCAGTTTTCATCTTCTAGACATGAATGTCACATTTTTTTATTTTTTTTTTGCTTCAATTGTGGTATTCAAAGGAATGTTCATATCTGCTAGTGTGCTAAAAAAAACTTAGTTGCGTAGTTATATGTCTTTCCTGATGCAAAGACTATTTTTATGACAAAAGAATAAGGATATGGAAGGACTATGGTAATGTCTGAATATGTCAGCCATTTATCCTTCCTGTTTAGGCCTTGTTAGCATCCGAATCATCACCACCAACGGTGTAGAGTGGAAGATAAAAGCAGTAATATGCGCAAGTGGTTAAAAAGATGAAGCGTTTGAATTAATATGTGATTTTTATACCAAACTCTGCATCTCAGTTAGGGGTTGAACACAAGATTCGCCTCAAAAAGTTGATACCAAAGTCCAAGATGGAAAAAGGAGAAAAGAGTTTGGCGTCATGCGCGTGCTTAATCATAAGGAATAATGAAAAATGTATAATAGAAACGAGGTGGGTGGGAGAGGAGGACCATCTTCAGTCCTTGATTGCCTTAAGCAAATCCCATCCACCAAAAAGACATGAAAAACTTTCACAAAAAATGTGGAACAATCATAGGGAATATTAATGATATTGTGATGTACGTTGAGGCCAAAAAGAGAGGTATGTGCCATATCTGCATTTGCATCATGGTATGCATGAGAATTTTTTATAGTCCAGTGCTTCCTAGTTCCTGCTCCACCTCTTGATTCAATCATACTCAAAAAGGAAGGTTACTGTGGCAACCTTGCATGATCAAATTAATAGCCACAAGTGAGTCACACTGTCTCAAACCAAATATAGTTAAAGTTCCTTGACAAAGCAATATCTGCATATATAGCTAAAAGCAGTGTCCATAATTCAGCCACAAGAGTGTACAAAACCTCGAGTCACAAATCAAGTATTTAGCTACATCCTTATGGTCAATAGAAATAAGGTTTGGAAGGACCTTTACTTGAGGCAGGAAGATTGATGTTGTAGAAGTAGAAGATAAGAATCGAGTTCAAGTTTGATAGCAATTGTTTTATGCAGTTAAAGGAATTTAAATTTTTAAATTTGTTACAATTCTTGGACAATTATTATCTCTCGTCTATAGATATCAGACTCAATTTAAAAGGGGCAACACTTAATTAAGAAAAGATACTTATAATGATGAACTGCGAGACAAGTTTTTCATTTCAAGATCTAGGAGTATGTAAGTTGTCATTTTCAATTCGATTTTGCCTTCTTTTATTACAAAGCGTTACTTAAAAACACCTAGAATTTAAAGGAAGATAATTCTTCGTAGATTGATAATCCAAAAATTAAAAATATATGTAGTTTAAACATAAATAGAGAAGGTCTTGATTAGGAACCTACATCTGAAACTTCTATGAATTGGGACTTAAATGCTAATCATGCACCAATCAAGTGTTCACGGATTGTTTCCTTCTGAAATTATATTTTTCAACTATAGACCTATACTATACATCTGTAGTGTATCTAAGGATTTTTCATTTGGCAACCGGTGGGGTTGGAATCTGCTGAGCTGACATGCAACTAGTATTAGTTGTGTTTGAATACAAGTTGTAACACTTTCATGTGATTCATAATGTCACTGCCAATTGGTCAGACATCCTTATACCAATTTGAGAAGGCAGGTGAAGGGTTATTTTAAGTTTGATCAGAATGCAACAAGGACTTGTGGGACAGTATATCAAGAGACTTGTTCTATATTTTAAATTTTAAATATTTTTATAAAAATCTTTTGAACGTTTCCCTCCTTGGTAAGATTAACAATTCTTTCGAGCTATTGAAATAAGTTGATTTTTAAGGTGTGATTAACTTTATTATTTTATCTACCTAATAAGCTAGCTCAATTGGTAAATTCTCGAAACAGTTTATTGTTGTGACTCAATCACTAGGACAAAAAAGATTAAAACAACAAAAACAAAAAACAGACACCCGATTGTTCGACAAACTTAATTATTTATTAATATCATTAAATATTTTTATTGATTAAATATTTATTTTCGAGTCAAAATTTAATTGAGCAATATAGTTATTCTTTTGTTCTTCAAAGCTCAAACACGTTTGACCATAAAAAAGATATAGACAAGACCATTAGAATCACAATATCCCCGCATACAGTTTCACTTCTTTCTTGCCGAGAGAAATACATGCACCAGTAAATTAGTTACTAATAAACCATTAATGTTGACCTGAAGTTGAAGATACCTAATTAGTATTTGGTACATCCTTATCAGTGATATATAGTAAGTTAATTATTTATGAATATTTAAAAAATCTAATGTCTTAGACTTGAACAAACATGATCTTAAGTCAATTATCTATTATCTGCAAATGATATCACTACTTCCTTTTTTTTATCATTATTTTGTCATTGATTATTAGTATTTTGTCTTTTAATGTGTAACATATTTCAACATAACACTGAGGTTCATTTAACTATGACCCTAATTTATAAAATTTGGTTGTGTATATTGTTAGAGTTTAATTATGTTTGTCTTTAAATGGACATATTTTGTGAGGCTCTTTTTTTCTCTGAGCCTTTGCTCGATTTTGATTGTATACTAAACCAAATAAAGGTCGTTGCAAAATAAAATAAAATTGAATGCCTCAAAATATGAACAAATTAAAATGCCCCCATACAAAAGAGGAAACAATGATAAATTTTGGAATATTAAAAACTTAAAAAATGAGTAATGATCAACCCTTAAAAATGACTTTTACATAACTATAAACAATGAAGCAAAAACGCGCGCGCGCACACGTATGAAGTTAATAAGTTACAATTTTTTTTTATAAAAAGAAATATATTTTAAATCATTCATAACTAATTAGTCATGCATTGTGAATGTTATAATCTCACTTAATGTAACTAAAAAAAATCTCCTAACACAAATAGAATATATATATTATAAAAAATGAGTTAGAATTTAGATAGGATACTGAGATTTTATATTTAGAATCAATAAAAGTACCATGTGCTATTTAGTTTTGTTTTAAATACTCTTAATAAATAGTAAGATACTTGTAGTTGCTGGCATAGTCCATTTAAAATTACTAAATATCCTGATTATAAACATAGTAAGTTAATTATTGTATTTTATTTTTACTACTCCTTAAACATATATTTTAAAATTATTTATTTTTAGTAAATGTATCTTTCAATAAACATTGAGGAGAATTTAATTGAAAAAATATGTAATTAAGCCTTAAAAGCTACTGAAAATAGGAATAACAAATAAAGAAGAAAATTAAATTAAATAATATAAAAGAGAGAATTGTGTGTGTTTTTGCAGCTGGTTCTCCGTGCACATGCAGAGTAGAGAATCTTGTTCACCTTCACCCACCAGCTTTATCCAATATTTAATGGTAATAATAGTAACATCATACATAAAATAGATCCTTGGAGGATTTATTGTGTGCCAAAAGCAGAAAAATCCGTCGAATGTTACCCTTTTGGTTACATTGCCGCATATATTAGCTCAGAATCACTCCTCAGCCAAAGCTCTTTAAGAGGTACCATTCACTAATCACTAAACTATTTATTATCCCAAAGATTTACTTAACTAAATCATAGATGTTTCCTCTTTTTATTCATTTTCCTTCATATAATTTGTGTGATTCGAGAATTCCTTGGTTTGACTGTTTCTGTTGTCTTTCACTTTGTTGTTCTAATGATGATTTTGCTTGTTCACGGGGGGAAATTATTTGTTAGGGATAAGTGGGAACTAGGTGCCATAATTCCTAATTCATTCCTGTTTTTGCTTGCTTTCACGTAAAATTTTAGTTTTTAACTATTACAATGATGTTTCTGGAACATGGAAAAGGGTTTTTAGTGCAGCAAGGTTGGGTGGTTTTAGTTTCGCTAATACTCTTCAGAATTAAGAATGTTATGAATTATGATGTTTGCCAAATTCTCTTGCCCTCGAACCTCATATTTGTTGTTGGAAGGTTGTTGAATTTCTTTAAATTTAGTGCCTCATCAAACAAACTAACCCCCTTTTAAGGAAAAAACCAGATTAAGGCCCTGTTTGAATAAATTTCTCGATAAATACTTTTATTACAAAAATAAGAAGGTAAAATGAATTAAACTTCTATGGTAAGTTAAAATTAGCTTATGCATGAGCAAGTTTATAAAAGTTATCTCATTTAGCTTCTCCAAAAACCGATTTTAGCTTTTGCATAAGCTAAGTTTACCTTTCCAGAGGAATTTAATTCATTTTATCTTCTTAAAGTATTTGTTGAAAACTTTTATCCAAACAAGGCCTTAGCCTAGAAAGCTCTTCCAAATCAATACTAATATGCTGATGTTTTTCTCAAGTAAAGAGCTTAGCTTGAGTCAACTGTACTGTATTAACTTTCTACGTGAGAAATGAAATAGATTTATCTTTGACTGATCATTGTTTCATTTTTTTTTCCCTTTGCTAACAATGGTTTCTAATTATTTATATGAAAAATGAAATCTGAAAATTTACTCATTTTTGTGGCTATAGCCTCTTTGTTTGTAGGATTGACAAACACTGGGATTTTATGAAGATTTTGCAGGGGATAAGATGCACCAGTGTTACAAAATTTTGTGTGTTTCTGTGAATAGTTATGTATGCCACAGCCAGTGCACTTTACATTGATGAAATGGGTTATGCTATGAGTAGACTAGAGATAGAATCCGGTCTCTCTGAAGACGGAGATGCCATCCAAGAAGTTTCTAGTAGTGGAGAAACTAAAAGGCCATCAAAAAATTTAGACAATGAAATTGCTCAGATAACAAAGTTGAAGTCAACACCCCATCAACAATTAGTCCAAGTTGGAACTGGAAGGCCAGAATTGCCTGTTTCTCCTGTGAAGATGCTGGCAGGTCGGGAGTCTAATTACTCAGGACGGGGAAGGTTTTCTTCAGCCGATCGTTGTCATCTTTTGAGCAGATATTTGCCTGTAAAAGGTCCCTGGCTTATTGACCAAATGTCTAGTAGGGCTTATGTATCCCAGTTTTCAGCTGATGGTTCTCTTTTTATTGCTGGGTTCCAGGTAAAACGTTTTCAGCTTCAACCTTATATGCATGCTATAGTTTTGATTCCAATTAAATTACTTTGCAGGGAAGTCACATAAGAATATACAACGTGGACAGAGGTTGGAAAGTTCAGAAGAACATCCTAGCTAAAAATTTGAGATGGACAATCACTGATACATCTCTTTCACCTGATCAACGCTATCTAGTAATTTATTGTGTTCTACATCCTTTTAATCCTTTTCTTTTTCTGTGAAGGTTCTGTTGTATAGTTGTACTATTGTCAGGCAAACTCAGGCTTTTTTGTACTCTTCAATTTCAGGTTTATGCCAGTATGTCACCTATTGTACACATTGTAAATGCCGGATCTGCTGAAACGGAGTCCCTAGCAAATGTTACAGTAAGCACGACTAATGCTACTTTTCCCCCCTTCCTAATTCCATAAATATTGCAATTGCTTTAAATGCTACCAAATATTACAGAGCAATAGATATTAAAAAATTGGATTTTCATGACACGTGTCAATCATTTCTGGTAGATTTGGTGTATGGATTTTTTTCAATTTAATTATATTCTTTTCTTGTTTGTAATATATTTCTTCAAATACACAGGAGATACATGATGGTTTGGATTTTTCATCAAATGATGATGGAGGATACTCCTTTGGAATTTTCTGTGTGAAATTCTCAAAAGATGGGAGAGAATTAGTTGCAGGAAGTAGTGGTGATTCTATATATGTATATGATCTTGAAGCAAATAAGCTCTCACTTCGAATTTTAGCTCACACGGTATTGTTACTAGGCATAAATACTACATTTATTTAGCTTCATATGCTCTAGGCTATTGTTTGATATATATTGGTTTATGTATTTTTGTTGCAGAATATTTTAAGTTTCACGATTTCATAATATAATTGCAGTCTCTACAAGCTATATAGAATTGATTGTGGATAGCATGAAGGGGCAGTTTTATATTCTGTGATAGATTGCTCAACTGAATATGAACCACTCTGTCTTAGCTGTGCCTTTACACCAGTGCATGTGAAATTTTATTTGAGATTGTGTTTCGTTGATATATTGGAAATAGAAGTTAAAATGTACAATAAATTTGGAGAACATGGGTAGATTTTCGTATCCTAAGGAGGAATCTTGATTTTATTCCTATATTCTCTTTGAGCTCACAATGCTAAGTCTATGTTTGCTTAAGTGCAAAATCAAGATCATTTGAGAGAATAACTTTGGTTATGAAATATGGAATTACTACTTGTAATACTATCTTTTTGGCTGAGGGGTAAAATTGAAGGTCTAATCCATTATTTGTCTTTGAAATATCTGGAAGACTAACAAATATGATTCACTATATTGGTGTAGAAGAAATAGATAATCCAGAGATGGTATGAATAACCTTGTTGGAGAACCATACTGCTTCTTAGTATCCCTACCTCACCCCAAGCTACCGAAAGAAATTAAAAAATAAATGTCCAAGCCCAAAATTCTGAATTGGATTGGACTTAAATCCTTTTTCATTTTTGTGCAGAAGTTATTTTCCTATTGTGCTAACTTCTGATGGTTCAAAATATTAATCCATAGAGGTTCTAACATTTGGTTTTCATTTTATGTCGCAGTGTGATGTGAACACTGTATGTTTTGCTGATGAAACTAGCCATCTTATTTACTCTGGGAGTGATGATAGTTTCTGCAAGGTTTGTTCTACACCATAAGATGGATTTTCTTTTCTGTCAAGATATTAGGTTCTTTTTCCCTTTGAGTATCACAACTTTTGATTTTATACATGGGAAGTGGTGGCCACCTTTTACATAGGAAGTCAATCTCCGAGCGTATGAGGTTAAATAAATATATATTGAACCTGAAAGTTGTTATTAGTTGAGAGATAAATGTGAGAGTTCTTTGCTTTGGTCAGTCACTTATTGCAGAAATTCCATATCTAATAATTAGGGTTTTTTCGTCCTTTCCCCCAATTTTTGGTGAAGGATAAATTCTAATACACAAGTTTGGTTAGGTCTGGGATCGGCGCTGCTTAATTGCTAAAGGCAAGCCAGCAGGGGTTTTAATGGGACACCTTGAGGGCATTACATTTATTGATACCCGAGGAGATGGACGCTATTTCATTACAAATGGTAAAGATCAAACCATCAAACTTTGGGACATACGCAAAATGTCATCCAATGTTACAAGGTATTTTTTTACCAGGAATATTCTGATTTCCACAGTTCTTGAATTGTAAGCATATGTTTTGATAAAAGGAAATAAATAATGGGTAAATTAAACTTTGGGCCATATTTTTGCCTTATTTTACTTTGCCACCTTATAGTATAAAAAGTCTGAATAAAGCAATAGAGAGATAAATATTTATACATTTGCTGATTTGGAAATTTTTTAAATTAAAATAAAATTTTGATAAAAGAAATACTCAAGGTGATAGTGTTTACTTATGCTAATGTCATCAAATGGAGTAATGTGAAAGATAAGGACATGTGAAATTTAATAAGGAAAAAAATGCTTGTAAACTACCAGTGAGATGATATATTGTTCATGACTCAATCTTCTTAACACATGTCTGGAATAAATAAGATGAATGAAGGTTGTATTAGGGTAATATATAGCTGATGAGTATTATGCTGCTGATATATAACAAGATACAGATTCAGTTATGCCCACATTTCCATAAGGTATGATGGTGGAATTTGAATTTATCTTAATTCTTGAATGAATCTATCAGTTAATTATGCTTGTGAAATTATATATATCAGATTATGAGGCTGATTATTTTTCAACTATCTACAAAGCATTCTCACTACATTCCATCGCAAAAAATGCAAAATACTGGGAATTTTATATAATTTTGTTTACAGAATGAGGTGTCATGTTGGACTCGTGATTCGTTCTCTATTTGTGTTTACATGGCTGTGGGAAATTGAAGATCTTATAGTGATTTTCAGAATTGAGTCTTGCATGTAATATTTATAGATTTTTAACCTAGCTAATGATGTCCGTTCCTTTCCAGGATTATGATATTTCTAGATGAAATTGTTCTCAATGCAATGACATACCATAACAGAATTTTCTCTGTATTCCAGCAATCCTGGGTATAGGAGTTACGAATGGGATTACAGGTGGATGGATTGTCCACCCCAAGCAAAAGACTTGACTCACCCTTGTGATCAGTCAGTGGCTACTTATAGAGGGCATTCAGTCTTACGCACTCTCATCCGCTGCTATTTCTCCCCGGCGTTTAGGTGAGCACTAAGCTTGCATTGCTGTGTAATTATTGTTCCTTTTCTTGTCATGGTCCTCTTTTGATCTTTTTCTTCCTTAAAGCTGCAATTGTTTGCCTATTTGGACCAGCATGCAGCTTGCTTAGCATATTTTTAAACTGTTTTTTTCCAACAAAATTTTGACTTTTGAATTGTTGCGAATTTGATTAATTTTGATTGCCTATTGTTAATCTTCAAATTTACAGCACGGGCCAGAAGTACATCTATACTGGATCACACAACGCATGTGTTTATATATATGATTTGGTATGTATTTTAGTTACTACTGCTCTAGCATTGTATCCATGATGTATAATTGGGAAAACATTATTTAGGTAAAATCCACCTTTTTATCTCTATCCATTTTTCATTTTTTGAGGTAAAGTTGTGGATTATGATATATTTCAAGCATGGGTAATAAGACTACAGGTTTCTGTCTTCATTACCCATACAATGGCTTGCTAAAAAGGAAACACTTATCACACTGAGATGAACACCTTTGCTGACTCTACATAAAATTCCACGATGTAGCTGCTGTGAATAAAATTGTAGAGGAAGAATGTTGGAACGTGATGGATATCCTCTTAGCCACTATGCATGAACTTACTTCATCCTAATCAGGAAATTTTGCAGTTAGATTTGTTTATTTGAAGAAAAAAAAGCAATAAAAAGTTCAAGTTGGTTCTCTTTTGATGGTAACTTTGATAATTCACTACAGGTGAGTGGAGCTCAAGTTGCAACGCTGAAGCACCATAAATCACCTGTAAGAGATTGTAGCTGGCACCCCTTCCACACTACACTTGTTAGCTCTTCTTGGGATGGAGATGTTGTGAAATGGGAATTTGCTGGGAGTGGTGATACCCCAGCCTCTTCAACTAAGAAGAGGGTATGGACAAGACATTTTTATGAACATTACCTATGATATGTCAGTCAAAAAATCAGTTATGAAAATGATCTTGGGAGATCCATACCCTGTTGTTAATGAAGTTGTATAGGATATTTTCACATAATAAGGCATGACATGAACTGCCACAAAATCTTGGTACATAAATAACCATGTAAATTGAGATTGGAATTGATTCATTAGTACGCTGTGCCTGTAATAAATTATTTTATATTGTACCAATTCGTCATTAATTGGTACGGTCTTCTTGTGGTGAAACTAGGCTGCTGCATGGTGCTTTCGCTGAAACATTTACGCGTACACTGTACCCCTAATTATTGTGGAGCACCTTTTGTAGAAATCAGGAATAAAGCTAATAATGCTTTTTGGTTTCTTCAAAGTTAGGCTGTTTTACTGACAAGTTGTTGATTTGAGTGGTGTTATTGATTCTTTTAAGTAAGGTCTCGAATTGAAGTTTTCTTGATGAAAAAAATGTGATTGGAAAGAAAAAATTCTATTAAAAGTGATTAGTCAAATTTTCTAATGAAAATTAATTCTCGATAAAGTAGTGAATAATTTGTACTAATAACATTTTACCAAAAAAATAAAAGTTACGAGAGTTGTTCTCCTTCATATAGCCGTAAAGCATGGAAAAAACAGTGATAGCATACATTTGCCAAAACCGCACTGCCAAGATGCCTATATTACTGTGGTTGTGTCGTTGTGGGTGTCATGAGAATCTTATCATAGTCTCATCCTTTGTTGTCTTGTTTTGGTGATTTATCGTATTGTTTTCTTTGTCATGATACCTTAGTTCCTTGATTTCGATAGACCTCATAATAATGTTATAGAAGAGAAGGTTGATTTATAAAAAGCAAAAGTGTTCCAAAATATTATGAGTTTTACCTTTTAAAGAGTGGAGAAATTTCTCACATTATTGGCGTGTGAGATAGTTGTTTCTCGTAAAGGGCCACACTTCTGAAGGTGTTATCTTAACAAATTGTAAAACTATGGGGAACCCTTCTCTCTGCCGTCTGGATATTGGTAATGAAAACAAAGATGTTATTCTAAGTTACAAACAAATTATGAGATGATAAAACGTGAGATTCCATGAGCAAAATGACTGAAATGTCGAGTAAATTAAGTACAGTCAGTACTATGCAGACAGCAAAACATGGAGGGTTGGGTTGGGGGCTTGGGGCCTCCAACAGAAAAAGGCTATACGTTTTATTATTATTATTTTTTTTTTGGCGTCAACGGTCTGCTTTAATTTTAAGAAATACTTAATTTATTTAGAGGCAAATTGCAAAAGATTGCTATTTACAATGTCCCAGAAGATTTTCTATGTGAAGATGGGCTTAATATATTAGCAGATATAAACTTTATGATGATGGGTTTAATCATATATTAGCAGATATAGACATGCATTATGCCAAAACTTTTAACGGGTAATCTGATCTAGAACATTTTATTTAACAAGGCAACAACCCGAGACAGACAAAGAGTTAGATATACGAGGCTGTGGATGGTTGCCAATGTGTGTTAGGTTGTCTAGCCGCTTCGTGTGCCCTTTATTAAGTTTAATTCAACCATACCTAAACTCGGTTCTTTCTTGTTTTCTACTCACATTTACTTTTCTCTATGATGCTTTCACATTTGCTGCTTCGTGGCTCTTCAGTAAATTTAATCCAACTTTACCTAATCTCAGTTCTTTTTTCTTGTTTTTTTCACATTTGCTTTTTACCATGATGATTCCTTGTCGCCACAGAGGGCGTAAAAAGAGAGTCTGTTCCAGACCCAAGACTCGAAAGGCTAACAATTGCAATGCAAAAAGGGGATACCCAAATGGTTGTCCCACTTAATTCAACCATTTTCCATTGCAGGGAGCACCAACTTGTGCTTATGGAAAGCTAAAAAAGCTGAAGAAACGGTAATTGCATATAATGGCCACCACTCCACTTCCCCACAAAAGGATAGAATCTGAAAATTTGTAATCACGCGTCACACAATTCTCCTAAAAATAAGTAAAAATTGAAATGATGGAACAATCACCAATTGGCATTGATACATACATCACTGCTAATTTTACAGATTACATCTCTTCTCTTCCAATAATATCATATGTACCAAAGTTATGAACGCGCGGGGTGCCATACCACTATATAATCATTTGGAGTTTCTACCATGACCCTAGCTAGAAGCATTTTAAATGAGCAAAAAAGAAAACAAAACAAAAAAGATTCCCAATGCCAAAATGAGAAGTGACACACTCAATAAAATGCTCCCTACTATTGATAAATTTTTTTAAAGAGAAAAACTCATCAAATAAGAAATATAACCAAGTATTTGTAATTTCGAAAAAAAATATTGAATCAATGATAAAAAAAAAAAAGGAAAGTGTGTTGTTCGTATTTCTCACACCAAGACAACAATGATAATAAAAATAAGAAAAAGAATGAAAAGATTTATTCACAAGAGATGACAATAGTTTGAACAGATAGCAATATAGCATGATAATAACGACCAATAATTTTTTGTTTTGACTTCCTAATGGACTAATCATATTACATTAGTAATATAAAAATAATAACCATAATCATAATAAAAATATGTAGAGCGAGAGCATCATACTTGAGAGAAGCTCTTGGATCAAAATAGCTAGGGTATTTATTTAAATCTAATCCAAAAATATTCACAATAATCTTATTCATCCCCCCATAGTTGTCACAAAATTAAATAATAATGAATCAAAAGGGCAAGAAAGAGAAGGAAAGGTATATGACGTTGACTTAATGGGCCGGGCCGGATCAGAATTAGTCCTTCAAATCCTTCAACTGATTGCACTGCGTAGTGGGCCTGGTTTTCTCCTTACCAGCCCTAAATGGGCAGGGAGTCTCTACGGGCGGGACCATGCAGTTATACTGCAGACACAGCGAGCTTCTCTCGGGAATCACCGCCGTAGGGCTTATCTCAATCCCCGTCAGATAGTTATGCTGCAAGTAAAGTATCTGAATGCTCGCGTCCAGCAACCGCTCCACGAAGCTAGCCGGTACCCGACCCGTGAACCGGTTGTTGTTCAGGTAAAGATTCTGCACTGTCGCCAGCATCGGCGATATCTGACCGTACAGCCGGTTGTAACTCAGATCAACGGTCGGGATCGAAACCTGGTCCACGGGCTGAACCATGCCCGAGAACTGGTTCCTCTCTAACTGAAGATTTGTCAGTGGGAAAGAAAATATCCGGCCCGGGATTGGGCCCGTGAAGTGGTTCAGGCTTAGGTCCAAATAGTTGAGCTGGTCAAGACGGGCCAGGTGGCGGTCCATTGGGCCGGTTAGCTGGTTCCAGGAAAGAGAGAGGTACTGGAGAGAAGGAGGGAGGCAATTAGGAGGAAGCGAACCGGAGAGACCGTTGTGCTTCAGATCGAGCCGGGTTAGTGTGTGCGAATCGAATCGGGGGACCGAACCGGAGAGACGGTTGTGGCAGAGGATTAGGTTTGTTAGCTCCGGTAAGGTTCCTACCGTTGGAGGAATGCGTCCGCTGAGCTGGTTGTAGCTGAGATCGATAGTTCGGAGGTTGCGGAGATCACCTAATTTGGTCGGAATTTGGCCGGAGATGAAGTTGCGGTTGACGCCGAGGAACCTGAGGTTCTTCAAATCGGAGAGCGTTTCGGGGAGAGGACCGTATATTCGGCCGGGGACGACGGTGAACTCGGCGAGCGCGGAGAGCTTGCCGACGGAGGGGTCGAGGCGGCCGGTGAGGCCGGGGGAGCCCGCCCGGGGGTCGCCGAGGTTGAGCGCGATGATCTTGTCTGAGTCGCAGTAAACGCCGGCGAAGTTGCATGGGTCTGCGGTGAAATCCCAAGTGGAAAAGAAATCGGAACCTGGCATGTCTTCTAGAGCCTTACGAATGTTTTGCAGAGCGAGGAAATCGGCAGGGTCCAAAATCGCCTCGACGTGTACAAAGCAGAAGAAAAACACAAGCAATGCATAGGAAGAGGTAGAACAAGTGCACTTCGCCATTGAAATGAAATCCAATGGACGAAGAAGCAGAAAAGAAAAGAGGGTTTTATAAGTGAGAGAGAGAGAGAGAGAGAGAGAGAGAGAGAGAGAGAGAGAGAGGAATGAATCACAACGAGAGCAACTAATAGTCAAAGGCTTTTATTTAAAGAATGCGATTAAGCTTGGAAGAAAAGCAACTCACTCTCACTCTCACTCACTGTATCTGAAATCTGAATGAATGAATCTTTTAGAGAAGCTTCAAAGGAAAAAAATGGCAATCACTACCATAAGCTTTCTTCTTCTGCTTTTTGCTTTCTTCTACTTGGTTAATCAATTATGATTATCTATTTAGTCATTTTTTTAATTCTTTTTTCTTTCTCGGGAACAGTTACATCAAACGGTTGTCCGAGCCTATTTGGCCTCCGTGCCTCAGCCTCGAAAGCCACGTCATCACCCTATGCTGCCTTGCTTCGGCTCTTGTCTCTCCCGAGCCACAAGCCGCAGCTGTCAAAATGATTGGGTCGCTGCGACCTTCAGCGCCACGGGAAAATAAACATGACACGTGTTAGTCATCCACCCATGTCCAACTCCTAGCAAAGCTTAGTACGTGAGAAGGGACACAGGAATTCTTTTCGTTAAATATTAAAATAACTCTTCAATTTTTTAATACGAAAATTTTCCATGCCTATTAAAATATTAATATTAATATCAATAAAAAGATATTAGTTATTTACTGATATGAGGACACCTAATCTTGTGGTTGAATAGAAATCGACAAAAGAACCTAAATAATATAAATTAAATAAAAAATTACGTATTTGGGACGATTTTGAAACTATTTATAAATTTGGGACAGTCGGAACTGTCTAGAATTGGGCAGCACTGGAACCGCCCAAATCCAAGCGGTTCCAATGCTGCCCCAGATTTGTAAATAGTTTTAAAACCACCCCAAATGTATAATTTTTTATTTAATTTGTATTATTTAGGTTCTTTTGCCAACAAAAATTCAGATAAAAAAAAGGAAATAGAATATATATTATTTAGGCAAATAAAAAAAATTATATAATTTATTTTAGATACTTATAGTAAGTGTGTAGAATAAAAATAAGTTCCGTAAAAATATTTTATATTAATTAAAAATTAAATTTAATAAAAAATATTTAATTTTTAAAAAACTAGTGTGATAGTAGTAATGTTGTATCTTTATTTTAGTAAAATTAAAAATTTATTACTGTATTATTTTTCTTATCTCCTTTTTTCATTTCCTTAGTGTCTAGTGTCTACTCTATTATGTACAAGTTAGCCAAAAAGCCCAAAAGCCAAAAGCCAAAAGCTGGGTACCAACGTTGTCAGGAAGAGACCGAGGGCAAGTGTGGTGTGGGGGCTTTTGAGTTTTGAGCGAGTCAGTGCCAGCTAAGTTATGCAGTGGATTATCAAATACGCCTATGACCTAAAATTGGGGTTATCTAATTTCACCCACTTCTTGTTCAAAGCTTCTTCAAGAGATTTTGTTAATGGTTATATTTACCTCTCCTATGGTATGGTGCCTGCCCTATTTAATTAATATATAGCACAATAGATCATAAATCATAAATAATAAATGTGTATTCCTTTGCTTTGCTTCCATCTCTGTTTCAAAGATTACGGTTCAAAACATCAGAAGTTTGATACTACTACTTGATGCATCAGTTCCATTATTAACGTAATTGATTGTGATCCATTCTTGCTTGGACTTCAGGCCCCTCACGCAATCCCATAGCATAAATGTCATTAATTCGAGACTCAAATAACTACTACCCTGACCATTATAACTCACCCCTCCCCCAATCTTCTTTTTAACATTAAAAATCAACCTAATATCGCAAATAGCCATAACTAGAAATATTCTCTCATCTTTCTTTTCTTTTTTTACTTGTTGTGATTGTCAGCATGTGTACAGTGTGGGAATAAACCAAACGAATAAATACTTTTTACCTTTTTTATCTTTTGCTTATAAGAAAATAAACGTACACTAATATCTCTTGGATGAAAGGAGGGTGGTTTGAAGCCGAAGTAAGCTGGGTCAAATGCAATTTTTGGTCAAAGATACATGCATGCTCCAAAGCTTGTTTGGCAATTCACATTCTGCTCTGAGCTTTCACCAATTACCGTGTGGAACAAAGAGTTCATGCCTTTTTTTTTTTTTTTTTTCCTTGGATACAGAATGAAAGTCAACATATAACAGAATAAAATCAGCTATCATGTGCTCCGCTACGTACTTGGGGAAAGTTAGTATCGTTTTCCTAAAATGTCCACCTTTTCTACCTGTAGTCTATTTCCATCCCTTGTTTACCCCTTTTCTTTTGCTTGGGTCAAAAGCTATAGGCCAGTAAAATCAATTTATATTTTCAAATTAATCCCAAATAGGCCTATGTGAGGTTGCTGTAAAAGTAAATATATGATTCTATTATTTCTATCTACAATGTTTGCTAACCATCACCCACTGACTGACCCACAGATGGAGAGTTAGTTTAGTAATAACTATACCTCTTATTGGTCCGAGTAATATTGGATTCAATCCCTTTAAATAATGTTTTAGATTTAAATCTTGTGAATGAAAAAAAAATATAATTAAAAGTTGATACTATAGAAGTTTGGTTAAATCAAGTTTTTTGATAAAAATTAGTAAGTAAATACTCTGTAGTGATTTATTTTCTACAATAAGCAATTACGTCAAGAGCAAGTTTTGTCACAACCCCGCAGGACAATTTCATGTTCTATAATTTATTGTTCTCTAACCTTATACCTAATTGTGATTTGGTTAAATTCATGAGCATGGCCTCTAGTAGGAATTGGTGACAATATGGCAGCAGAGGTAATTGCGACTTGCGAGTTAGCTCAGACAAAAACATAAATGTAATAAAACACAACCTGGCTAGATAGAAATGTGTGCACCTCAAACTCAAATCCAGCCAAGCAACATAAAGACAAAGATAGAAAGAATTTTTTTAATGAATGTAAATGAATGATGTTGTCTCTGATGAGTTTGGTCCCAATACATACAAAGGCGAGCAACCGCATATAGTGCTACATTTTATATACCATAGCTATCCAATTAAACTCAACCCACATAAATTATTTACTATGAATCGTGGGAGGCAGTTCAGAGAAAGAAAAAAAAAATCCACATGACCCCCAAATGGTCCAGTTAGAAGTTGAATACACCAACCACAACAACCAAAACAACAACTTATTCTGGTACATATATTCTTCAATTTATGGAGTTTTTGAGCCTTGCGTGGTGATTACTCTATAGTGTATTCATCCCGCATGCGTATTAATGTAACTTCGTTGTACTGTCTTTTTCATCCAGCTTTCTGCTAATGCTATGATCCCACAAGGTTATTTTTTCCACAACATTTTTAATTTCCAATGAGTAGTTTCATTTTCCAACAATGCATAGATAACAATTAACAAAAATCTTAAGCGGAAAATGTAATTAAGTTCAGTTGAATATTACAAGATTAAGAAAGCTTGAACGAATCTTGCTAAGGTAACTCAAATGTTGTTACGTGTGTGTGAGAAATGTAGTATGAAGATGGAATTATTTCTAGACCTAATATAAGAATGGTAGCAAACTAGCAATTATACATGTGATAATTTATTTAATATATTCTTTTTCTTTCTTTTGCCAACATTAAAGAGACGTTTATTTTAAGTTATTAAGGAAGATTTTTGGAAATGTGAACTTGGAAGTATCATATTCTCATGTTTGTTATAAGTTTTGTAAAAATATTCACAAGATTTCCAGAAATATGAAATACACATGTTTTTGTTACTTCTTATTCTTAAGCTAAAATGTGAATATCTTGAATTTTCATGGAAATTATAGTTATTCTCTACAATAATTATCCGGCCCCACTTTTTTTACAATTTCTTATTTCACTTTATTTTAAATTAAAATTTATTTTCTAAAATTCCTAATGACAACCAAACATATTTATGGGAATATTATTTCCAGTCATAACATTCTTAGAAAAATAATTTCCAGAAACACAATTTTATAACTTGAAAGAAATGCTTACTAATATTTTCAAACTAACACTTAAAGATTAACTAATCATTTTAAAACATAGAAATCACTAAAATGATTTGTCTCTATCAACAAAGTGTTTATGATATGATATATATAGCCAAGAATTACATCTTTTTTTTAGATACATAACAATTGGATCTCTATTAATAAGTATACTTAAAAGATTTCAACTATTTACCAATTTGACAATTTGTTATTTTTAGATTTATTAATTTTTTAGAGCATTTTTAGGCAATTTCTAACTACTTGTTTATTGTTAGGACTTGAGATTAAATCTACCACTAAAAATACTCTTAGTTACTAATTGATTGTTAGTTACTTGAGATTAAATCCCACCTTGACTACTTCCCTTCTTGTGTATTAAATTTTGTAATCGAGTAATTCCCCACTTTATTAAATATATATTTTATTTTCATATTATTAATCATTCATAATTAGTATACATTTTAATAAATGGATTATTATAATTTACTTAAAAAAATTAAACTATTTATTGATTACCTTAAACTTTCATGAATATTAATTTAGCTATGGCATTATGAAATAAGTATCTTAAATCAAAACAGAAAAGGATGATTTTATCATTTTATTAAAAATAAAATAATTTTGTTTTGTCTTTTATTTTGAAGGACTTAACATCACACATACGTGAAATAATGAAAAGTTATTTAAAAGTAAATTAGGAAATATATTATCATGTAAACATAAAAAGAATTTAACACATAAAAATTAAAAACATTATCATGTAAGAGATTTGGTAAATAACTTTAATAATGCGTAGAAAATATTTATCATTTAAAATCTAAACATTTTTTACTTAATTCTTTGTATGAACAAAAGAAAAACCTTTTGGGGCCAGTTATTCTTTCTGACTTTATTTTTTTACTCAGCAATTTGTCAGCCCCTTTTTTATTTGGGCCAACCAATTTCTGTCAATTGAAGGTGCAACGAGCCATCGCTTTACTCGGTTTATCTTTACCTATTTAACCTAAACAAAAAGGGTTATCCTTATTCTTTACTGTTACTTTTGACACTTTTGAAAATCCGTTCGATCAATGACTTTGGCCGAGATAATAAGTTAATAGACTAATTAGTAGGTTAATAATTGATCCGATTTAATTTATATATATTAAAAATTCAAAATTATATTATGTATTATATATAAGTATATAACTAATATTATTTGAGTAAGAAAAATTTATTTATATTCCAAAATTTAAAATAACAATTGATAATAATCCAAAATTCAATTTCTTTTAAAAATAAAATCCATTTTTTTAATAAAATAAAATAAAATATGACCGGATCAAATCGTCCAAATTAGATCTGACGACCTACCTAACTGGATTTGGTCGGATCATCCTGGATCAATTGTATGACCGATCCAGTAGTGAAACCGATCCGGTTTAGCCATCAGATCTTAGTCCGATCGGTTCGATTGACCAAGCCAAATCGGATTTAATAACACTGATTTATGTTATCATTGCTATATTCAAATTTACTTTTTATTAGAGAAAATAATGGAATTTTAGTATATTTAATATCATATTTAGAAGAATTTTTTTAAAGAGGGATATATGACTAAAGCATATTTTTAGTATATTTTGTAGACATTTAGTAGCTTAAGTAAAAATAAAATATAATTCACTGATTAAAAGTTTTAAAATTACCTAAAACTTATTGAGTTAACTTATTAGACAAAATTAGTTGTTATAAATGTATAATGACATGCCTTCTAATATTTTTAGAAATATATTTTTGGTTTGTAGGCCAAAAAAATTGTTAAGATAATATAGCGATTCATCATAGTAATTTACGCTAAACAATAAATTTAGTACAACATTCGCGTACTGCTGTTTTCAAACGAATAAGTAATAACCTTAAAAATATATCAACTTACAGTTCAAGAGCTTAGAATTCCACACTTTCCAAATAATTCTTTAAACTGAAGAGAAGAGTTCAAGAGCTACACTATAATTATAATATACGCACTTTCTTTTAACAAATGATGACTGAAATGATAAACATCATCACCCTAACGAGTAACGAGTAAACATGGGAAACATTAAACTTAACAACAGTTTATTGGAAAAGAATCATATAATTTATGCGACAAACCTTTGACGTAATTCTGAACGAAAAATCCATGCAGAAAAGGATAAAAAAGAACAAAATCAGCTGCTACATCAAAAGCTTCACTTTTTTTTTATCATTCATCTACTCTATTGTGTGGGAATGGAACCACCAGCAGCCTTGATTTGTTGCTGCAGCTGCAACAATCAATCAATACATGGAACAAAGTTGAGCACCATATATTAGGATTCAATCCAGGACACAAGTCATGCAATAAGATAAAACTAAAGCAAGACATGAAGGTAATTACATTGAATAAGTACTGTAGAGCGTTCTTCAGTAGAGAGTACTCCTGTTGCAACTGTGATAGACATCTCATACATCTGCACCAACAACACTTGTTTTCTTAGTAATTCGTCCAACATATATTGTCAAGTGCTCATGAAGAAGCATGCAGTATATATATTATATATTCGCTATCATTTTAAGGCTCAATGAAAAAGGTATATTTTATAACCCACCAGCTGTCAACATTTTCAATTTTATTTTCTTATATAGATAAATTAATAGACTTGTGAATGGAAGCTTATCTCCTGAAAGATGAAAACATGTGAAAACAGCTCACATTCACTTTAAAGAATCCATTTAATCACTAAGAAATCAAAAGATTTATGAGGAAATCTGTTGCTTGTAATCAATACTAGTCATTCACAAAAACAAAAGAAGGCCTATGAACTGTGACAGCAGCTGCATCATCTATCTGATGCCGTTCAATTACAGGCTTTTCATTATAATCATGCCGACATAAACTTAGGCCCTCAATCACATCACATATGAGAATGAATAAGAACATAGATGAAAATATGCTCAAATCTTTCAATCTTCATAATTCAATAGGTGATTATAAATTTCTATTAGTAAGTACTCCACAGCAATCATAATGTCTTATTTTTTTATTGGGAAAACAAATTTTCAGTGACATTAGCTCCAGCTTAATTTGATTCTAGTGGAAAAGGTATTTGAAGAAGGTGACTAGGAGCAAATTATCTTGCTCCTCTCGACAAAATACAGAAGACTACAAGGGACATATGATTTCAAACCAAACAAAAATCACATTATTTCCCTCAGAAAAGTAAAGAAAAAACATATAAAGAAAAGATAAAAAAGAAAATTATTTACTTGTCCTTCGATCTTAAAACAACGCTTTTTTCATTATTAGGAAAGAATCTGTATGATTGTATCTGAATTTTATAATCATTCTATATTAATACAAATTTAGGGAAATCACGATTAAATTTTTCTCTTAATACAAAAGATCTTTTCTTTATTTACAAATGTAGGCAAATCACGATTAATTTTTTCTCTTAATACAAAGACCTCTTTATATACAAATTTAGACAACCACGATTAAATTTTAAAATTATGTCTTGAAGAATCTCAACAAATCCTCCCTTAATTTTTTCCCACACTTTCCATACATCTTCAAAAGCGGAATTTATGTCATTAAATGCAAAATTGAAGAATGTTAAGAGTAACTTATTTGGGGAGAATATCACAAAATTAGGAAACTTCCAAATGCATTTTACTTTCCTTTTTTTTTTTTTTTTTTTACATTTTCTCTAATGACGGAATGATAGAACTTAGTTTTCCTATACAATAATTTATACATCTATAAGTTTACGAAGCGTATTATAAAATTTATAAAAAATGATTAAACAAAAAAATAAAAAAGAGGAAAATTCTTCCCCCAAATTAAAGCTAAAATCAGTAGCCTCAGATAAACGCAGTAAAGATCACCAAATCAAAATAGGTAGAAGAAACGATGTGTTACACAATCTTACAATACATATCAAATAATTCTGTGATTTATATTTTAGAGGAATTTTAAAAAACCACCACCAAACCAATTTAAGATGTACTAGTATTCTATTTTTAGATCTCTGGAAGTTTATTGAAGTTTCAGAGAGATCACATGTTAAGTCCTATATTTGACTTGACCACCGAACAAAACTTGGGGACTAACGAATCAATGCAAAACCAAAATAATTCACATGATATGAAGAAATATGAATGTTGGAGCACATACATAGCGTAAAGTGCACGTTCAAAGATTCAAAACAGGGAAATGGGGAGGAATATGCTATGCTAGAATTCACTCACCCTTCCTGGTTCTTAGCCTCACAAAAAGCTCTGAAGGTGGCGCACACATTTTTAACTCTGGCAGCACCAATACTGTTGAACAAATTAAACAATATCACATATAAGCAGATTTCTAAAAAACCTTTCTCGATACATAAAAAAAAAAAAGAATAAATTACACTGATTACTGATATCCAACGAGGTTTCGTGAGATAACACACTGGTTTTCATAATTATTTGAAAAATATTACGTCCCTCTGTAAAGAACGTTGATTTTAACATTAAAAAAACAGGGAAATTTTATGTAATCTCACGAAATCTCAGGAATCGTATAATTTAGTCTAAGAAAAAAAAAATCTAATATAGTATGACACCTGGCACTGCTTCCCTTGTACTGATGAGCATGAGCATCTATTTGTTTGAAATCAGCTGGCACTTGTTCTCTGCACAACAAGTCAAAAGACCAAAGCATCAATCATATTATTCATATAATTAATCTACAATTGAACAATCCCATAAGAGAGTGAGACAGAGAGAAGAATAACTTACAGACAACGTGCCATGTTTTTGAGGAGATTCTCAGAATCATCAAAGAACATAGTGATAACCTCAATCACAAAATCCGGAGTGCTCTCATCTTGCAGTTTCTGAAGCTGGCTGAACTGATCATCCAAAAAACCCTTCTCCCCGCCAACAAAAAACAACCCATCCAAAATCGCCACCAAATATTACAACTTGAAAATAGAAGTAATCATGAGGGTTTTGACCTTATTTCTTATAGAAACAAAAATTACAACTTTAATCGTTTTATTGAAAAGGATAAGAAAAAAAAGAGGGGGGGTGGGGGGTTAAGTTTTATTTCCGGAAAATGACCTTGCAGTCCAAGAGGTCTCCAATGAATGAAACAAACATGGGGACCAACGGCGACGTCGTATTGTGATAAAATATTTGAACGTAAATAACAAAAAAAGAGAAAAGAACAGTAACAGTAGCAATCAAAGCGCGTAGAAACATACAAAATATCGAAGTGAAAGAGAAAAAAGAAGAGAACCTGTTGAAACATAGCCGCTTGGTGTTCGCGCAGCTTCCTCTGCAGCTGAACGACATCCATGGTCGTATTCTATGATGTCAGATCTTGACTTGAAAATTGAAAAATTAAAAGGAGTTTCTTTCTGTTCTTCTGTGTGTCTCAGAATGGAAATTCCTGAATCCTGATCCGTAATTTGACAACTCCCTACTACTACACTACACCTTCTGCTTCTTGTCGTTACAATTGTCTCTCTCTCTCTCTCTCTCTCTCTCTCTCTCTCTCTCTCTTCTTCTTCAAAACTCGGACCCCCCCTTCGCTTTTTATTAGTGACAGTATTAAATAACGTGTACAGTGTCTGTTTTTTAACGTTAATCGATGCACTTAAATCTGGTTTTAATTCTTTTAAATTTCTCTTATTAATTTTTCTTTCTCGTCAAATTTTATTCTCTTAAAATGCTTTCTATTTATTTTCTATTGATAATCTGCATATATTTTCTCTGGATGATTGGTGATGTGATATTAATGGATATTTGTCACGTTATTATAAACAGGCAATAAAAATATTTTTAACATACTAAAAATTATGAAAACCTAAAATTAATATAAAATTTAAAAGATAAAACTCAATGCAACTATATTTTTTTAAAAAAAATATTCGGTCTTCTAGTAATAATAATAATAATTACTATTTGATATTAAAATAAATGTATATTTATATTATATTGGGAAAGTATTCTAAAAATATTTTTTAATTTTAATTAGTAATTATAATTTTTCATGTTCCTTTTTAAAAATGTATTTTTAATATATATTTTGCAATAATTTTTTTTAAAAAATTACCTTTACTTATAATCTATAATAAAAATAAAGGAAATTTTTATTTTCGGTTCTACATTTTACAAAACTATTTTTTTCATGGATTTTTTTAAAAAAAAAACTATCTTATCCTTCAACATTTTCTTTACATTCTTATCCTTCAACTATTCTTAAAACTATCCACTACTTTCTTATATTATTTCTCATTTTGTATTTAATCTTCATTTTTTCTCCCTTTTTATTTGTTTTTATTTTATTTTAAAAGACATTAAAGAGTCATGGAATAGTTTTCTTTTCACTACCAACAAATAATTAGCATGAGTGATATTGGATTTAATCTCTTGAAATAAGATCTTGAATTGAAGTCTTGTGAATAAAAAATACGATTGAAAAGAAATTTTTTAATAAAAGTGACAAATTAAATTTTTGACAGATATTAATTATCAGTAAAATTAATAAATACTTCATATCATTGTTATAATGACTAAAAAAAATTCCATTTTCCCTAGTAATAGTAAAAAAAAGAAATTTGTCATTTTTGGCACATATATGGCAGAAGAAATATACAATTTTTCTATTTATTTCATTTTTGTTAGGACAAAATATGAATAATGTAGTCTTAATTATTTTGATGTCATAAAGAGTCTTACTCTACATGCTGAGTTTTCTATTCTACCAAAACAATTTTTATGTGGAATTTTGAAGTCAGATGCACATCAAACTAAGATTGAAGGATTACATAGAATATGTGAAAATGTATTGAATCTAGTATGTGTAAATATTATGAGATCATCCTTATCTTTTTAATCAAAATGAGATAATTACATCTTGAAGTGTGAATGTAATATTCTCTTTTTTCTTTGGTGAGTCCTCTCTTAGCCTCCTTAATCGATTACTAATGATTCTTCCGTAATATTCTCAAATAAGGGAGAGAAAAAATATATTGACACTTTTTTATTTCAGAAAAATAATAACAACTATTTTATTTGTTTAAAGCAAATAAGATTATTATATTCTAAAAAATCTAAAATTAAATCTCTTGAATCCTTATCATATATTTAACATTTAAGTCCAATATCTTTTATATATAAAACATTTCCAACATAGACATTTTCTTATAATGTCTTAAATGCAAGAATATTTGCTAAGCAAACAATCTATCTATTGGATTCTCAGAATCATCCATGAAAGTGCAAAATCAATGTCAATGAAAAGTTCTACTTATTACGAATCTCAAAAGATGTGCCTATCAGCAAGAAAGAGAATAATGTACGTTCTAACAAGAAAAATATGTTAATTGCTGCAAGATTTTGAGGACAAGAAAAGAGAGATAAGTAAGATGTTTATCTTATTAAAGTGATTAGTTGGTAAAAAAAACATTAAATATTGCATTTAATAAAGAAATATAACAATAAATGCAACATTATATTTCAAGAAGTTTCTAAAATTAACACCAGAGACTAGTTGTACAAAACATGAAAGACTAATTTAAAAAGATGTAATGGTCATTCTATTAAGCTCTAAACTTTGTGAACTTCACTTGTGTGAAGCAGTAAATCTTTGAGTGCAAAGACCGGGACTTACATTTGTACGTCTATACTATAAGATGATAGATAGTGAGTGCACCTTTAACCCTTAACCAAATATTTTGTATTTTTATTTTTTGAAAGCATGAAGAGATGTTGTGGGTTGTTTGCTTTAAAAGACACGTGTAAAGCTTATTTAGAATCTATTTAAATATAATGTTAGAAATATTTTTGAGAATTTTTCTATCAGTAAAAACTTTATATTTTTAGTAAAAAAAATTCTCAAAAATACTTGTATCTTTTATCTAATATAAACAATAATTTTGTATAATAATGGTTATAATTTTGTGTAAGTTAATGAACTTGATAATTTATTACAAACTAACATAATGACATAATTTCAGAGGTAAAGATAAACCAATATAAACACCAATATAAACAATCTTGTGTTGCTTAGTTTGCTTAATGCTTATACTATCTGTTTAACTAATTTTGTATTTTAAAAAATCCATATCTATATATCTTGATTTCACAAGCTCTTTAAATAAAAGAAATTCACAAACTCAACTTTAAAAAGTATGAAACATGTGTTTTCATTTTTCTATTCACATAGGAATCAAATTTAGATACTAAGAAGTTTAAAATAATTCACACATATTATTCAACTAAGTAAACTAAGCCCCCTTAAATTATAATTTTTCATCTCATTTTTACATATAAATTAAACATGAATATTAAATATAATATAAACATATTGTTTTTCAATTTTAAACAAATAAATTGGAAATTAGTATTCTTTTGTTGGTAATGTTCAAGAGTGTTGTTCTTAATTAAAAATTAATCAGTAACCAATTCCTTTAAAAATATAAATATAAAGATAAGTGAAATGCGTTTTTCCTCTTCGAGGCTTTTTAATAAACAAAATCTAAAATTAATTCTTAATTAACATATTTCAAAAGCTAATTATCTTTTAATTATATACAAGATTTTATTAATTAGAAATTATAATTCTAATATTAATTTATATACCTAAAGAGATACCAACATGTCATTGGTCATAATGAAACTGGATTTGGTTTTTTTAATCAAGATATTGAATTCAAATTTTGTGAATAAAAAGATATGATTGAGAAGAGAAACTCCATTAAAAGTGATCATGTTCTCTCATTAGAGATTAGTTGTCTGTAAAGCTAGTTATGATCCTTGCCAATATCAATCGAATAAAAAAAAAATACACCTTGTATGAAAGTAGTAAGAGGAGGAAGAATTTTCTTCAGATGATAATTTTAAAAAAGGTAATATAATTTAATTTTTTAATTAAATTATATCACGTAATGTATTGATGGAAAAATTATTTCACCAATTTTTATTTAATATTTTTCGTTAATAATTTACATCTAAATTTAAAATTATTAAATTTATTGTGTTGGATTCAATGTAATTTTAAAATATTGTTTTTAAAATTAAAAAGCATCTTTTGATAAAAGTTCTCTCTAATTAACTTTGGATGAAGAATATCTGTATGAACGTAAGAAATTAAAATAATTTTTTAATACATAGCAGTAAAAGAATGAAAATCAAATGAATAAATTTATAAAAAAATTAAAACTAAAAAATAAAACTAAATCAATACTAGTAAAAACTACATATGCTAAAATTTAATTCAATTTTTAATATTTTTAAATAAATGTAGAATAGTAGGTGACCATTATTAATTAGGAATTAGGTTATAGTTTTCAGTTGATGAATTTAAATATATTTTTTATTAAGAAAAAAGAAGAAGATATAATTAATATCTGGACCGACCAATCCTACCAGCCACACGTGCTGGTGGATATATGATTTTCTGTTTCAATCCTACGACAACCTTGAACAATGCACATTTTCCCATCATATACCTGTCATTTGATCCTGTCCTCACTCCTCAGCACTTTTGATCTTGATCCGGGTCCAAATACAATACTTAGGTTGGTTGTTGGGTATTTATACTACTATCTCCATTTCTGTTTTTTGTTTTGTTTTATCATTTTACTTTTATTTTAAGAATTTGATTATTTTAGAACTAATATCCTGTTTTAGCGATGTTCGATTCTTTTTTTCTTTATTTCTAAATATAAAAACTACTAGCAATATACAAAATGAAATTAAGTTTCAGAAAACTGACATATTTTATATCTTTAAGATAAATTTCCGTTTACAATATTTTTAGTTGTTAAACACATTTGGTTTCTTTTCATGTTAGGAAATTTCTATAATTATTATATATTTTTTAAGAACGTTTAGTATTAACATGAATGGATAAAATGAATTGAAAATGCTAATAAAAATAAAGTAAAATCAATTATAAATATATTAAAAAATTATAAAATTACCACCAAAATATGTGTATATAGATAAGATTACTCAATTTCAGTTTCTTATTTTGATTAGCCACTCGCCTACCAGTATGTATTTTGACAAATAATGAAAAAAAATGTTAAAAACGCTAGCATATTTGTGAATTGTGATGACCATTTAATTAAATTGTGCTGCCTCAATGCATTGGCATATATATATATATATATATATATATATATATATATATATATATATATATATATATTGATGTTTGTAACGCGCTGGAGTTGATTTGATTGTCTCATTCCAAGAGCTGCCAAACGTATTATGGAAGATTATGCACTTGCACTTGTCTGTAACACAAAGCAAATAATTTGCAATTATCTGCTTCCAAGTAAGATATCAAATCTAAAATAGAATTGTTTTTATGCACAAGTCTCTAGTGGCTTTCATTTTTGTGCTTTCCACGAAAGACCTTTTTTCGCCTAACAAAAACATTTGTGATTATGCAATGGAAGGGAGAGAGAAAGAGGAAAGAAGGTATGTTTTTTCTTTATAAAATTTAGATAGACCCTTTTAGGGAACCAGAAATTAGATGCGTTGTTGTGAGTAATACAAAATTTTCTCCTTGCAACTAACTAATTATTTGACTAAAATAGATATAAAGTTGGTTGGGTGATTAAATAAAAAAAAGAAAGTAAGAGAAAAGTAGTAATTTGATATCTCTTTGACAAAAATCTAACAATTAACATTTTTTATATATATAAAAGAAAAACTATTATGTACACAAGTTGAACGGTTTAGAATGCTTCATATTTTGGGCTCAACAAAGTGCAAAATTTTCAGTTTGATGAGGCAATTTCTAGCTGCTGAAACTCCCCCGAGAAAGAAGGGATCACCTTCACCATTCAGTGATCATGTGACTCCTGTTCCTTTCAAATTAATCAGAATCAAGTAGTTCTTCCCTGAACACTCTTCTGAAGAATGGCATTCGAGTTTTCTTCATGCCCTTGAAGCAGCTAAGGTTCCCATTCAGAAGCTGTACAACCTGCACCAAAGGGTCACATGCTTAATAATGGTGTTTGTCATAGTCACATGCTTCATAACGGACTTTGTCATAACACATTAAGGTACACAGAGACAGAACGGTTAGGGGGTTGAGACAGTTGAGTCGCATATTTTCAGCCACTAGAAAAAAGTGGACCACAATACATATGGAAGATATGAGTACTAGCCGACATTATATTTCATAAACAACCACACCTCATTCCTATTTAGTGTTACATATTCACATCTAAGAGTGAAACTCAATTTAATTATTAATATTGTATAGTCAGTTATTTGGTTTCTAATCTTACTATAACTTTAATTTAGTTTTGATTTATAAACAAATAGTTAACTTAAAAATACAAGTTTTAGCGTTTACATGAGTATAAACGATTTATTTAATAGGAGAACATGATTAGTTTTTGACCGGTGATTGGGGGACACCGTAGTCTCTGATCAAGACAAAAAAAAAAAAAAATCGAAGTTGAAATTTTGAAAAAAAAATGTAGAACGTGCCTGTCTTATAGAGGGACGACGAATTGATGACTGTTGTATGCATAGTGAAGCAGCAAAGAGCATAAGATTCATTTGCCTAGAGTCGAAATCACCTGCTAGTGAAGGATCAACCAGCTCCATAATATCAATTTTTTTCAGCAATGGTTTTGCCTGAAATTTTGTTAGGAGATAAAAAAGTTAAAAAAATGTAGTGTGACAAGATTTAAGCCAAAGGCACTTGGATGAAATTTGTCTGTAAATGTATTAAATAAGATACTATACCCACAACACAAGGCTTTGCTGTGAATAATCAAGTGCTCTTCGCCCACTCACTAATTCTAATAGCAATACACCAAATGCAAATACGTCCGTTTTCTCGTCTACTATGCCATGCAGCAAGTATTCAGGAGCTAGGTAACTGTGGCAGTCATAAAATGGAACCAGAGTTAAAACTTAATTGGAAACCACAAAAACTTTTAACGGAAAGTAATTCAGAAGGACACAAACCCGAAAGTTCCTTCAAATTTTGAAACGGTGTGATGAGTCCAATTTTCTGGTAGCCATTTTGCTAGCCCGAAATCACAAATCTGCAAAAAAAAAAAAAAAAATCGCAACGTTACAATTCATTCCTAAAATATCTAAGTCCACTTACGGACAATATAGTGCATTTTAAAAATGAGGGGGCTAGAGGAGTTAATGATGTGACTGAAATAAGGGAAGTTTCGTCCATCACAAAATGAAGAATCTTCCAAAAATTGTTTGTCTATGGGGTAAATACAAAATGCAAAAAACATAAGGAACCTGTGGTGATAATTATGAAATCAAACTTATAGAACGGAATCCAATGTATTCATTCATCATACCTGAGGCTCAAAGTCCTTCGTGAGCAATATATTGGCAGCTTTTATATCCCTGTGGATAATTCTTCTTTGACATCCTTCATGAAGATATAATATACCCTTTGCTGTTCCTAATGCAATTTTGTGTCTAATACACCACGGTAGTTTTTCCTTCGAACCTAATGTGGAATCAAAGAAATGAAAATTTTGAAGAAAACACTAACAATTGGCTCAATAAATAATAAAAAAGAAAAAAATTTAGCAAGCCATAAACCATTACCATAAAGAACTGAAGCAAGGCTCCCTTTTTCAGACAATTCAAGAACTAGATACATTCCACCATCCACTCCATAACCAACCAGCTTAGCAGTATTGGTATGGTTTACATGCGCCATTACGCCAAGTTCTGATAAGAAATCCCCTATGATTTCATCAGCTGTTCCTCTTGTTAAACGTTTAATTGCCACTAATTGACGATTTGGCAAACACCCTTTGTAAACTTCAGCATAACCACCCTTCCCAATCAAATTTTCTGCACCAACCCACTTCACGTTTAAGAATTTAATTTAAATACACTCACAATATATAACCTTTTTACACCGTCACCTAATAGTTTGTTTGGTTTCGCTTTGAAAACACAATGCATGTAAAAAAATGAAAAGGAATGGTGAAAGTTATATGAGATTGCTTCAATGTTAATGTGGAAATCTGACACAATTTTCCCAAAACCAACTCAAAACCAAACATACTATAAGTCTATAATTAAAGACTATCATGGTAAGATTGCTGATTTTTGTTACAGCCAACTTAAAAGTCATGATGATTTCTATTTACTTGAGAGCTGCATACAAATTAAACTCCAAATTTAGACCAAGCAAAGTAATTCAATGTTCCTTAATGAGAAATCTAATTCTGAGGCTCTCTGCATACCTTGGCTAAAAGAATTGGTTGCAACCTGAATCTCATGATGAGTAAAGATCTTCCAAGGTGACCTGCAAGGGGAAGCAGTTGCATCTAAGAGACAAATTGGGAGAATGGACTCCCTCATGCTAGTGCTCATTCTATTGGAGAGCTTGAGAACACTGAGAGGATGCAATGTGTTGTTCATCTGTTTCTTCGATCCGCTCCTCAACAATTGAAGAAATGAATGCCACCTAGAAGCAGGTTTTGAAAGCTCTTGAGACTCAGAATCCGCTGAAGGCTCTTTGGAAGAACTTGATTCTGAATCTGAGCTCCTGAAATAGTCCTCAAGCACTGTAACTGGGGAATCCACCTTTTCCTTCATTTTTTTTTTCTTGTGACCCGCAAACACAGAAACCCTCAAGTAAAAGAACAGATATCACAAATCCACCGGGAAAGTGAGAAATTTCATGGTGAAGGATAACTCAAGGAAGACAAAATGGATTTTTTTTTTCTTTCTCTTGTAAAAAAATATTTCTTTCCTTTTTTTTTCTTCTTCTAGCAAGTAAATATAAATTAAAAGGTGATAAATTAAGAGCAACACATGAAACATAAAATTAGCCTAGTTAGGAATATCCAGGTAACCAAAGCAAGGAGAATAAGAGTTGATTGAAAAAATTAAATTGAAGGACATTGCCCAAAACAATTGTATCCTAGAAATGAAATATTGGAATTCGGAATTTCTACCTTTAAAAAAAATCAAATTAGGTGAAAAAAGGGAAAGACAAGGAAAGCTTCCTGAAGGGTAAGAATCCAAGAAGCCCGAGGGATAAGCCAAAGTGACAGAGAAAACCAAAATTTGAAGAGACCCAAAACACACGTATCAGAAACAGAAGAACGAGTACTCAGCATCCATATAGCGACACAGCGTCTATGCAACTCTCAAGGTGATAAGCACAGAAACTTGGATGATACAATTCAATCAAAGGGGAAGAGTAAAACAAAAGTTGTGTTGCTGAGTAACACGGAGAGAAATATCTGATAATATTGTTTTCAACTCAAAGATGGAACAGAGAAAAACAGAGGAAAGCAGAGGAAAAGACAGTGGAGAGGAGAGAACAGAGACGCAAAAGCATAACCGGTTGTTTTACTTGGCCTTCCCGCTTCAACAAAACAACCATCATTGCCCTTTTCAATGTTGTCCCGCTACTTGTCACAATGTTTCTTAGCATATTTAAAAAAATAGTGAATATTTTTCGGACTGAAAAAATAATAGATGGTAGTTAATTAAATAATATTTTGAGTGTTGTTTTAGTTATGTAGATTTTATGGCTATAAATAATTAATATTTTATACGTTGTAGAATTTCAGTGGGCACCGTACCAAATAAGAAATGAAAGCTGAGGTTGAGGATTATTATTATGCTCTTTGGGATTTGGATTGTTGAGGAAGAGTGAAGAGGTGGCAAAGAAAAGATGGCTTTACCCATGCCAAAATGATTTTTTTATGCTTTTTATTTAAACTTTTTAGTTTGGAAAAAAAAATATTAAAAAGTGTTTTATTATTTTCATTATCTAACAATATTATATCAATGATATGAGGTGATTATTAAAAAAAACATCGTCCTTATCCTTGTCACGGCATCTTCGTTGGTCAGAGAGTCAGAGACGCCTATGTTGTGTGCGCACTCCTTGGTCTCTTTTAGGATAAGGCACGTACAAAATGGTGTTTATTTAGTTTTTATTATTTTGACAGAATGGTGTTTATTTTATTGCCCAGCAGACCAACCTCAAACTTGGCTTTATTGGCCAAACAAGTTGGGATTTTGAGTTAAGATATGGATTATAGAGTATTATAAACTCATCTAATCAGATAATTGCATTAATATTTACGTAAAAGTTATAGATTCGGTATATTTGACTTTCTCATATAGCTAGAATTTTACACACAAAAAACTTATATTTGCAATGTTTGATCCTAAGCACTTGTTTTTGGGCAATGTATATAGACTCTAGTACTTAAAATGTCTACGCATCCTTAGTGAGAAGAAAGAGATAACAATAAAAGAGATAGAAGAAGAGTCTATGGTAGGTGTAAATATTGAAGTATGAAAAATTCTGCTTGCAAATTAAAAAGAATTTTTACACCCTTAGAATATATATATGGGGAAAGAGATATGAAAATAAAAAGAAAAGAAAAAAAAGTAATAAAAGCTCTTATTAGTTATTAGATAAACTGCTCTATAAGTAAGAAAATAAAAACTGTAATATGTAAAGGGTGCAGGAGAATGCAATGAAACCTGATGTAAATCTATAGGTGTTGATTTTCTTTTAACCACAATAAAAAATTTGTTTACATCACTACACACATGCATGATTAAAATCAATTTAACTTCTTAACATCCAACGGAGTTGTTTAAACAAAATAATTATTCCTTATTAATGTTATTGAGGTTGATATAATTTGCAAGGTGAGTTGCTTAAATTTAAGCATTATTTATTATATAAGAAACAGTGACTTTTGCATGAAAAATTATCTTGTTACTTAAAATATTTATATTAATGGTGGAACAAATTTAAGTGAAAATAAAATTATAAAAAATGCTAGTTGCTTTATGATTGCATCATTTGAACAAAATGTAAGCAAGTTGCTTCAACGTGATGTGATATAATAAGGGTCATTTTAAACCCATTTATGAATCTAAAGTTAATTGTTTAAACAAGTACATTGGAGATTTGGACATGCTGTAATGAATATGACACTCTTTTATTAATATAATGACAATATATTTATTTTTATGTTTTTGAGAGGATGAAACTGTATGTTATAATACAAAAATGACATACTGCACTCGGTGAATGGCTTTAAAAAAAAAAAAAATCAACTCGGTGAGTGAACTATGTAGCAGCTTGTTTGAAAAATTAAAAGAAAATTTTTGTTTCATAAATATGTTACAGAAAAACGGACTATCAGCGTGGCTGCGAACAAGATATATCCAAACGATCTATTTAGGAAAAAGAAGAAAACCCTAACAAGGAAACATACCAATCCTGATTGACATGAAATACACTACATTCTCTCAGATTCCATTCTGTTTCATCCAAATAACTTTATAAAAATAAAATGTTCTATAGAACTTTTCTAGAACTAGGTTTTTTTATTTTTATATTATTAAAAAGAAGAAATTAGTTACATGTGTGCTCACATCATAATTTTCGTCATTATTATTGTCATTATGGACAGGATGCTAGGTTTATGCTTTGCATTGATTATTTAAGAGAAGCCAAGACAGAGGTTTGCCATTTTTCTTTTTGTCCACGTAAGATACTAATAAAAACACAAACTATAACCCCCACTAATTAAGTAAGATGCTATTAATTAATTAAATAAATGGATCTCCTAATCAATTGTCACTTGCTTGCTCATGTAAATGTAATCTCGAAACAACGTAACGTCCTACCAATTCGGCCATAGTATACTATATTATACTCGATTCGCTATCATTTCAGCGTAATTAACACAATCACTACGCACAAACCTAACCCCTCAGCCAAGAAACTGAACTACAACACTCAATATCCTCTTATTATTACTCAACATTCTTCACCAGCAAAATCATCTACTAGGGTCCACGCTCATCATTCCCCCGTATTAAATAATTTTTTTATGTATTTCCATCTTCTAAGTATCAGTTTCTTTCAGTTTTTTTTTTTTTTAAAGAATTAATGAATGTTATCAGTTTTTTTTTCTCCCGCGTATCTTTTAGATGAATGAGAGTCTATTTCGTACGCATGAAATCCGCGACTGATTAAGGTTTAAGCAGTGTCCAAATTTACTTGGTTCTGGTTGGCGTTTCTCACGGTCTCACCCAAATGTTCACCACAAAAGAGAATTTACAATAGTCCGAGGATTTTGCTATTGCACCAACTCCTTTATGTTACTTTAATTTTCTCACTTCAGTGTGAAACACTTCAACTAGGTGATATTTGCTAGCAGTCACATCATAGTCTTTCCAAATGTAGCTCCTTGCACAGCATTGGGTGAACAACATTTTTTTATCGATTAATCAAGAATCAATTGCACGAGTGATCAAGAATCAGATCAACAATTTGATCCATTCAAACAAAACCAATTAAAAATATATAAGATTAGTTCAACATATCATATATATTAAATATTTTATATATTGAATTCAATCTAATCGTTTCTTGATCATGTAAATAGATCAGCACATTTGGGGAGATAAAATATTTCTTGAGCGATACTTTATTTTCTCGAGAAATTAATTTGATAGCGTTTGATTATGAGAATACTTTATTGCCAGCAAAAGACAAGAGTCCAACATACTCTCTAGAATGACTTTGTTTCTTTTTTATATATATTGTGTTTATGACTTTCTAAGTGGCTAATAGAAGATGGTAGGCTTGAGTCATGTGCATGACTTTGGGCCGTGGGCCTTTTACAGTCTAAATCAATAGATTTGCTTCCCGTGCGTGTGATAATACCAATCTAACCCAATTTAAGTTCAATTAATTATGACAAGCAATTTTCCATCTCAAATTTGACCAATCTCAACCTGTATGTAGGCCTTACCAGTTATATAACTTTTTCATTAATTTGGAATGGTATTTTACATGCATATATATATATATATATGCATATATATATATATATAACATAAGATTTGAAATCGTATTTGCATAAATACAACTCATATTATTAGTTTCATATTATTCTTAAAGTAAATATTTTAAATATCTAATAATATCCTTTGGAATGTGCAGATTTCATATCTTGACCTAAATTCAATCCATTTTTTAAATCTTGGATCTGAATGCGGGTGGCACGCTTGCACATTATGAGACTTTGCACAATTATGTGAACTGAAGTCTTCACCTGGCGCAACAATATATAAATCTATTTTAATACTGATCATGAACAGCCACGTGTGGGAGATTCTTATTATCTCACTTTAATCAAATATGTGATAAATTTGGGAAGATCCAGCTGATAAATAAAATTTAAAAAGAATAGCGTGACTTTGCAACTTTGAACTCACGTCTTATGTCAATTCAAGTTTTGGGTATATATAATTAGTTTAAGGAAGAAAGTCAAAACAAAAGAAAGGAAGGACAGAGAGTAGAAAATGAATTCATTTTTAAAATGATTTGATGTGAGAGAAAATGAAAGGAAATAAAAATATATTTTTTTCGTTTCCTTTTATTTAGTTATGTAAAAAATAAAATAAAAATATTAATAATAATAATATAAATACCCTAAATAAAAATAGATATAGTATAAAGAATTTTTTATTCTTTATATAAAAAAAAACAATTTCCTCACTTTTCCTTTTCTATATATAATTGGATGGAACCTACATTTTAGGTTAAACTCATGCGGTTCTTCATTCATTCCTTTGACAAACTATTCCAAATAATATCATGGAACCACTAACAATTAAGGTTTTTATTTCATTTTAATTTTTTGTCTCGTATTTATGGTTCCTTCCTCTCACCAATCACCACGACTCCACCAAAACGTACAAATAAGCTATAATATACTGATAAGTAAAAAAAAGACTTTAATATACATGTGTCTTTCCTAATATTTTTCATATGTAAAGGCAAAAAATTACTTGAGAGTACTGAGATAGTCAACCACTAAATAAGTGTTTAATTATTTATATTTAACAGTTTCAATAATTTTAAGTATATTATTTAATTATTTTGACCTCCATTGTTCGTATGGATCTTGGATTGTGGCAGAGGTTATAATTTAAGCGAACTTTTTAAATTGAATCGAACGGAATTATAAGATTATAACATCTATCATTTCCCAGTTTCAAAAGCAATGTTTAAAATCTCTAAAACGTTTACTATTTCCAATTGCATGTGGCTGGACATCCAAATCAGCAAAAAAAGCATGTGCCCTCTGCATCTGAGTGAAAGCAGAGTTATTGTGTGAGCATGCACAGTCACCACTCACCACATAAACTTCTTCTATTTACCATCACATTGTATTTAAAAATTTGTTTTTCTTTTTCTATATTGCATGTATAATGAATTGATTAGGACTTGGACTTCGGTGTAAGCTAGATGATTTAGCTTCCCAAAAAGCTGATCTATTTTAGTCTCATTTGTCTTTTAGACCATCTTTAATGGTGGTTTTTGGTACAGGTTATTACGTGGAAGAATCGTTCTTTAAAGGAACTCCTACTGGAGTGGCACCGGAGTTCTCCACAGTGGAAGAATGGTTCTTCCATAAGAACCCAACCACTTGTAATGAAAAAATGATTTTTTAATATATCTTTTTAACAAATTTAAGAACCATTACAGAACCTGATCGAAGAAGATGAAAAGAAGGATTATACAACAACAACCCAGATTCATAAATACAATTTCACAACAGTTCATCCCCTGAACAAATTACAAATATAAATAAAAACTAATCAAGTGATTAAAAAAATAAAGATAAAAAATCCAAACTTGACATAAATGGAAGAAAGCATCTGTCGAGATCCAAATATCGTTCATTGTTGTGGCCATGCACGGCGAACACCACCACTGTAGCAGTATCCACCATCACTCCTCTGATGTGTGGCGGTTTGGAGGTAGGCGTGGTCGTGGTCGTCGACGATATCGTGGCCAAATCCGATCTAGACCACCGTCATCTTTCGTCAGATCGTGTCTAGAGATTATAATACTAAGAACAAATTTACTTCAAATTTGAATTTAATATATTTTATTAATTTTTGAAAAATAAATTGTGATTTTATATTTTAAATATTATTTAAATTTTAAATTTACTCTCAATTAAAGATTTACATTATTCTATGTGTACAAAATATCAACATTAAATGAAAATTTAGTTAAATATGTGATTTTATAATCAATATTTTTCGTCAAAATATCTTTTTTTTATATATGAATTATAGACTCACTTATTAGATATAAATTTTGTACTAATTTAATAGATTTTTTTTAGGTAAAGGAAAGGTTAAATCTAAAATAGATATAAAATATTTTTTTTATTTTTTGAAATAAAATTAAAATTTTACTTAAATGATTTACGATAACTATTACATTTATAATTTAAGATTATGTAGTTTTATTAATAATGTTTGTAATAAATAATAGATCATATTTTAATAAAATTTATTACTGAATAATCCTTGGAGGTCTAAGGCAAAGATCTCATTGGCCTTAAGTTCTGTCTGTCTTTGCAGATCTAAACCAATCACTAGTACGTACGAAGGAGTTGGAGACTTGGAGTGGTGCGGAGTACACTTTTTTTTAACAATGGTTTATTAATAACAAACTTTTATTTAATATATAAGTTTTTATAACATGATATTATATTTATAATTATATTAAAATATTTATAGTAAAATATACTTTAATTTAAGTTTTATACTTCTTTTATTTTATGATTCTATTATACATAATGTGAATATTGATAAATTAAAACATCGGGTTAAACCGGATCCCATTCATATTTAAAGTCTTGATTGTATCGAGTTTGAGTTCAAATAAATGATTAGGCTATATAAGAACAGAAATAAAGCCGTCTCAATTTTGTCTCTGCGCACGCTATATGTAACTGTCTCAATTCAAGTATTTACTCTTTGACATACGAGGAAACCAACAAAAAAGACAACTTTGAATTAACCAATATTCATCATTTTAATTGTATATATTTTTAACGACCAGCATGGACACCTTGTTATACCTTATGTCTTCTTTGTGCAAGAAAAATGTGCCATTAGAAAGCCTATTTCCTTAAGAGATCGATAAATCTCTATATGTCAATCTATTTTTTCTTATGAAAATTCAGGCAAGTACGAATACGACTGGAACACATTAAAAATTAGAGTACGACTGGTCATATTAAGATAATAATTGCCAAATAATTTGTTAATTAAACATACACATTTTTAATTATCACACCACAAATTTATAGATCATTAACCCGTAAAGATGACGTAAGAAAAACAACGCGAAGTATTTATTGTGACGTGTATATTTGTTGCACGAGGAGTAGCCAATTAAAATTTTGGTTAGTGGCTTCTAGATGTTGAAAATAGAGTTGAAAGAGATGAACGAAAAAAGGTTGGTGAAGATTGGAGTGCAATGGATACTGAAGAGAGAAAAAGAAGGAATCGGTGTTACTATTACACAAAAGTCAAAGCACACCAGAAGGAACAAGTTGAGAGAGTAAGTAGGTCGATCTAGTTCGAGGAAGCATCCTCTCTGCATATCTGCTACTACTATTCTAAGACATTGAGTTTAATCAGCATCACCATTCACCAGTAACCTTCATCTACCATGGTCAAAAATATCAAAATACCAATCCCTCTTACGTCCCATGTTAATCTAATAATTAATAATAACCTTCTTCTTCTTCTTCTTCATCTTCTTCATCTTCAACTTCCAAAACTCATCAACCTCTCAACTCTTGTTTCATTTCCATAACCCCCATGAGTTCACTCTTTCTCTTTCTCTTTTTCTTCCTCTCTCTCCCTCACTCTTCTCTATGTGACACGTGTCCTCTGAACTTCACCATCCTGGGTAGAACGAAACCCACCTCCTTCGACACCTCCCGCTGCCAGGTCATCAGCCAAGCCCTCCGCCTCGTCCAGTCCGACTACCTCCGCCGCAGCGGCTTCTTCCTCCCTCCCCTCAACGCCTCCGACACATGCTGGAACCACTTCCAGTCCTACGTTAACAACTTCGACCCAACCTACAACATCACCACCTCCTGCGGCTTCAAAACCTCGTGGATCTCCCAAGGCTGCAACAACGTCACCACCAAACAAGACTTCGAATCCTTAGTCCCTCAATCCGCCCTACAAAACATGCGCAACAACTGTAACCAGTCGCTCGAGAACAACTCCCCTTGCGCCCTCTGCACCACTTCGTTCTCCACTCTCCCTCCACTGGGAGACTCCGTCGGAAATCTCACCGACTGCACCGACTACGCTTCTATCTACGCCGCCGCCTTCGCCAACCGCTTTGGCCCCTCCGACCCCGGCACTGCCAAGTGCTTGTTCTCCCTTCAATTCTCCTCCAACAACACCTCCTCCTCCTCCTCCTCTTCCAAGAGAAAAAAGGTTGTTATTGCTGGATTTTTTTTGTTAATTGGTAAATGCTAACCACACCCCTCAAGATGGTTAAGTAACTAAAAATATTTTTTGAATTTTTTTTATTGGAATGTTTAAAATTACATTCTTTATAACTTTTATTTTAGCTTTCTTATGATCTTTATAATGTATTTTTGTTCTAGTTCTTTCATCAATGTCCCTGATTAATAATACTCTTGTTCGTTACATTTTCCTTCTTGATTTATTTTTCTAACCACCCAATCAATCTTATATATCTTCAGGTTGTTATATCTGTTGTTTCTGTTGTCTGTGTCTTGGTCGTGTTACTGCTTGTTCTCGGGGTTTGGGTTTATTGCAAGCTGGAAGACAAGGTTGCCGGGGACAAGGACGTTCGTGTAGCGGAAATCGGTCTGGTTTCTGGATTGGATTCCATGGAGCAGAGCACTACTTTAATCAGGTTTACTTTTGATGATATCAAGAAAGCAACCAAAAATTTCTCCAGAGATAACATAGTTGGAAGAGGTGGTTACGGGAATGTGTACAAAGGTTTGCTTCCTGATGGAAGCGAGGTTGCGTTTAAGAGGTTCAAGAATTGTTCAGCTTCCGGTGATGCAAGCTTCGCTCACGAAGTTGAGGTTATTGCTAGTGTCAGACATGTTAACCTTGTTGCCTTAAGAGGCTATTGTTCTGTTACTACTCGTTTGGAAGGTTACCAGAGGATTATTGTTTGCGATATGGTGAAAAACGGGAGTCTCCATGACCATTTGTTTGGTTCTAATGGTGTGAAATTAAGTTGGTCAATTCGTCAGAAGATTGCTCTAGGCACGGCTAGAGGGTTGGCTTATTTGCATTATGGGGCTCAACCTGCAATCATTCATAGAGATATTAAAGCAAGTAACATACTTTTGGATGATAAGTTTGAAGCTAAAGTTGCGGATTTTGGACTAGCCAAGTTTAACCCTGAGGGGATGACACATATGAGCACTAGGGTGGCTGGAACAATGGGGTATGTTGCTCCTGAATATGCTTTGTATGGACAATTGACAGAGAGAAGCGATGTGTTCAGTTTTGGGGTTGTGCTTCTTGAGCTTTTGAGTGGGAGGAAGGCTCTTCAGATGAACAATGATGGTCAACCCTCTGCTTTGACTGATTGGGCTTGGTCGTTGGTTAGAACGGGGAAGAGTTTGGATGTTATTGAAGATGGCATGCCTCAACCGTGTTCAGAACATGTTCTTGAGAAGTATGTGTTGATTGCAGTGCTTTGTTCTCATCCGCAGTTGTATGCTAGGCCAACAATGGATCAGGTTGTTAAAATGATGGAGACTGATGAATCGGTTCCTTCAATACCTGAAAGGCCAATCCCTCTTGTTGCTGGAAGGCTTGATATTGAGAGATCTGTGAGTAATTGTGGCTCTGGTCAGCTCTCTAGTCCAACGGGTTATCGATCATATACTATAGAAAGTGATCCTCGCCAATCTTCTAATTCTAGGGATGAAAGAAGCTCAAGCTCTAGGATTTTGAGTACAGATTGAGATTTTGAGTGTCAGGAAAGTAATTTGTTTGTACATTTAGTTTATAGAATACTGTTTTTTTTTCTTCTTGTAGTGTTTTCCGTTACTAAATCCAAATTGGATGTACAAATTTTGATTCTTGCTAGAGTTTATATGATGGCAAGCAAGAGAGTATGATCAAGTTTTGCTGAATTAAGTGTCACAGTACTGTTGTATCAAAAACAATTTTCCAATTCATTTTAAGAATTTTCTTATGCAAGAAGTCATGCTAATTTTAGCTCTGAGCTCCATTGGCACTTGTATCTCTCTCCTTGTGTCACAACTCAATACTAAATGTTGAAGTAGAGGAGTACTATTGGTTTTGTCAACTTAGTGGCTCATTAGAGGATACCGGAAAGATGTTGTAAGAGTGAAACAAGCATGGATCATAACCCAAAAAAGAAGCAAAGTGCACGTTTCCTTGTGTTGTGGGTTAACCAGGTTGCTTCTGCTTATGATGCTTAATTGGCTAACATTGCCAGTTGGTTTGACTTTTATTTGCATGTACTTCAATCATTATCATAAAGGAGTTGGCAGTTATTAATATATCAGACAAATGTACAGATAACTTAAATGCTAGTTGGGTTGTAAACGCACAGGGTTTGCATAATTCATGCATTCTCTTTTTAGGTGTATTATTCTCTTTTTCCTTTTTTTGACGTGGTGGTGTATTATTCTCGAATAATTGACAATAACAAAAGTACAAAACCTCTATGTTGTGGCCGAATGTATTCTCAAATATCACAAATTTCCAAATTCTAGAGGGTCAAAATACCTTATTATTGAAATATATGAAACTGATGAAGAGCATCATTTTTTATTTATTAAAGTAATGTAGTAGTACTTATTGTTTTTCAAATGAGATCTTCATTGCTTTTTTTTTTTTTCTCCTTCGGTCGTGGGAGAGGCTGGTGAGGGAATTGGAAATTAGATCTTGGGATGCAGTGATTTGAATTTTGAACCACAAGCTCACCACTTGAGCTCTACCACAGCCAGGTACCAATGAGATAATTTGATGGTTGAAATTTAACCACCTTACTCAAAGCCAAAGATTCAAGTACGACTGCATGAGGTTCATTCACCTGCAAAGAAATGCAACTCACGGTTGTTCATGAAAAATAAATCTATTTGGTATAAAAAGTTGGATAGGTGTACACCCAAGTGTTACTCTAAATAAAATTGGCTTAAATATACTTTTGCTATTTTTTTATTTTTTTTTTGGAATTAATCCTATCTAATTTTTATTTATTTTGAATCCTTAAAAGTTATAAAATCAATGTGCTTTTATTAAGTTATAAGACTACAAATAAATCATATTTGTTGAAAATAAAAATTAAAAAAATAATTAAGACAAAATATATCATATTTGTTGAAAATAAAAATTAAAAAATCAGGAAAAAAAAACAAATAAACCAAACAACTTAAAGGTGTAGGAAACAACAACCAGTTGTGTACTGCATATTGGGCTTAAGTCTCTTTTATTTAAGGAATTTTCCTCCTGCATTATATGTATTTCAACATACACTATATAATTTATGTTAATGGCATAAGTACCCCTATTGCAATATGTTAAAGGAATGGTGCTGCGTTCTTCTGTTTTGTTTGGCTACCGCAAAATATTTGAGGTCGTTAATGCGCATTGTGCTTGCATTGAGTTGTAGTGGTGTTGGCAGTGGTGGGTGCATGCGTTAGTTACCTGCGTCGTCGGAGTTGGTGGTGGTTGTTGGTGGCTGTCTTCGTCCTGTGGAGGTAAGTTTTTTTACAATGCACGGATTGGCTAATCCGTGTAGATGGTACGGATTACATAATCCGTAAGTGTGCATATGAAAAATAAAGCGTACGGATTGGGCAATCCGCAAGAGAGGTGATCCGTATAATCTCTACGGATTATATAATCCGTATCATATATACGGATTATATAATCCGTATCATATATACGGATTATATAATCTGTATGGTTTGTACGCGTAAGAAACAGACGGATTACATAATCCATGTAGTTTATATGGATTAGATAATCCGTATTAACATATGGATCATATAATCCGTATAAACTACACGGATTATGTAATCCGTATGGATTTTTTTTTTAAAAAACACAAAATAAATTTAAAAAGTAATTAAAATTAAATACTATTAAGTGTAAAAAGTTATTTGTCTAGGGTTTAGTTTATGGCTTGTATAGTTTGAGGTTGAATGAGTATGGATAAATTGGATAATTAGCTATGTCATGGTTGATTGTAATTTGTAATAATTTATGACTTCATTGTTGATAAATATTATGAGTTTGCATAATTGTTGGTTGTCCATGTAAGAAATTTTTTTTCATTTGTGAAGATGAACTACGAAGACTGAATGTATGAGAGTGTTATGTCTGATCATAATTTTATGAATGAAGACATTGAAGAAGAAAATGATGCCCCAGAAAATGATAATTTTTTAGTTGATTGTTCTGCAGCTTTCAGTACATCTCAGGTATAGATATGAAATTGAAATTAGTTTAAAGAATCCATTTAGTTGATTAAAAATGAATTGTCCATTTTGGTAGGTGTTTGATTCCTGTGAGGACGTATTGAAATGGACTCGCACAGTTGCTTATGAGAATTGTTTTGTACCTGTAATAATGAGGAGTGGCATGGCCAGTGGGAAGCTGGGAACAACGTCATATGTTTTGATTGGTTGTGAAAGGAGCGGAAAGTATAGGTCATGGAGAAAAGGTGTGGTACCGTCAAATACTAGCACGAGGAAGTGTGAATGTCCGTTTAAGCTAAGAGCCAAACCAGTCCCAGGAGGTGAAGGGTGGACTGTAAAAGTAATATGTGGCAGTCATAATCATGCTTTGGCTACCTCATTGTATGGTCACCCATATGCTAGTCGACTAACTGACGATGAGAAGATCATTGTGGCTGATATGACAAAGTCCATGGTGAAACTAAAAAATATTTTGTTAACTTTGAAAGATCACAATGTCAACAGTTATACAAGTTTAAAGTAAGTTTACAATGCAAGATATGCATATCGGATGCGTATTAGAGGCAATAATACGGAAATGCAACAATTAATGAAGCTTCTTGAACGCGACTTGTATATTTATTGGCATAGATTGAAGGAAGATAATGTTGTACTTGACCTATTTTGGACACATCCGGATGCAGTAAAATTGTGCAATGCATATCATATTGTGTTCTGCATAGACAGTACTTACAAAACAAATAGGTACAGGCTTTCGTTACTTGACATTGTTGGTGTAACACCCACTGGTATGGCTTTTTCTGCGGCATTTGCTTATTTAGAGGCGGAGCATGTTAACAAAATTGTGTGGGCCCTTGAACTTCAAAAGGATATTTATGAAAACTGAATTTTTCCCAGCTGTGATTGTTACTGATAGAGATTCAGCATTAATGAATGTCATCAAAACAGTATTCCCTGAGGCAAGTAATTTATTGTGCCGGTTTCACATTGAGAAGAATGTTAAGGCAAAATGTAAGACTTTTGTTAGACAAAAGAACGCTTGGGAGCACGTGATGGAAGCATGTCTTATTGATTGTGGTACTGAGAAGCAATATGATGATTGCCTTTCCAAGTTTGAGATTGCTTGTTCACCATGGCCGACGTTTGTTGATTATGTGAAAGGCACATGGTTGCATCCTCACAAAGAAAGATTTGTAACCGCATGGACAAATAAAGTGACGCATTTGGGGAACACCACCACTAACAGGTAGCAGAATTTCTTTTTTTTTTTTTTTTGTTTACTTGGTCTTGTTATTGAATTGGAGAATGTACTCTAAATAGGTAGTAATAACATGTGTTTGTTAAACGCAGGGTTGAGTCTGCTCATTGGACTCTAAAGAGGCTACTTCATAACAACCTTGGAGATTTATGTAGTGTCTGGGATGCGATTAATAACATGATGGTGTTGCAACATGCTGACATAAAGGCATCATTAGAAAAAAGCACACATGTGGTGTGTCATGTTTTTAAAGTCACATTGTACAAGAGATTGATAGGCATGGTGTCCAGGTATGCATTAAACCAGATTGCTGCTGAGTATGAACGAGTTCATTATGCGGGCAAAAACCCCTCTCGTTGGGAATGTGTGATGCGAACTACTCATGGTCTCCCTTGTGCATGTGAGCTGGCTAAGGTTGTTCTTGGCAGCATACCGCTTTCAAGTGTTCATTTCTTTTGGCGAAGATTAAATTTCTCAGATGAAGGTGTAGATGACGGGGATATTAACATTGTTGATGAGATGGAGGCTATCTCGAAGAGGTTTCAGAAGCTTGACATGTGCGGTAAAGTCACACTTAAGACTAAACTCAAAGAACTTGCATTTCCTGATCAAACTTCCATGCATCCCCCACCTGAAAAGGTCAAAACAAAAGGTGCTCCATAAAATAAGCACACAAAACACGAAAGATCCACCAGACGAGATCCGTCATACTTTGAGTATGTGGATGAAGTACATTCAATGCAAAATAGTTATTCCACACATAAAAGGACTGGTTCGTCGAATGAACGACCTTATAAGGAGAGGGACATTCCGATGATCCATCAATTTCATCTTTTTATGCATAGATTCATTGTGGACATAACTGACGTTAAGGCTGATTGGAAATTGTGGATATCGTGTAATTGCTGCCGCATTAGGTTATGGCCAGGATGGTTGAGCGTTGGTACGTAATCAGTTGCTTAAAGAAATTGCCGAATGGTCTGATCAATATATAGCCTTGTTTGGCGACATTCAGAGGTTTGAGCTGTTAAAGCGTTCACTTTTTGTTGATGGTCTCTCAAAGGTACGAAAAAATCATTCGTCTTTGTACAACACATGTTACCTTTACTTGTTGTCATGTTCAAAATATGTAATTAATAGTTAACTTTTTTTTAGGTGACTATGGATAAGTGGATGGATATTACCGACATGGGGCATGTCATTGCATCCAGGTATAATGTCGTTCTTGTTTCCCTTTCTCTACAACAAAGTATGACATTTTTCCCGCTTAGAAGCCAACCACCTCAAGATCCATCTGTGCATCGTGTTATATGTATTGGTCATGTCTTTGGTAATCATTTTGTTAAGGTATAACTTTAGCGGTCTTTCAAATTATTTTTTTGTTGTACATTTTGTGTAGATGAATAATTGTAACTTTTGTGTTAAAATAGGTCAAGCTTAAAGATGACTGTCCCCTGCCATCTACATCTTTCTTGTGGTCTAGTCACTGTTCAAACGGAGCAATTCATTGACCAACTCCTTATGTTAATCGCATGAGATTGTACAGTGAATGCTTTAATTGTACAACTGACCATGTAGACTTAACATGAATGTTATAAAATGTAAATCTTTATGCTGCCCTTGGCGATTTGTGAACATTATTTTAATTTTCCAATGAAAGTCTTGAACATGGGTAACATACTAATAAGATATATAAAATAAAGACAAATCATCTTTGTACTCCACAATAATTGCAAAAATAGGTCAATATAAATGACATATAACGTGAAATAATTACATAGGTCGTCAAAGTCTAAATAGGATAAAAAAAGTCATGATGAAAATGTTGAATTACATCGCTAGTCATGTTCAAAGTCTAAGTACAAAGGAAATCAATGTGTCCCATCAAGCCGTCTCCTCTGTGGACCCCTACACCGACTGGAGCGCATATATACATTTCCATCCTGAGTAACACTCCGTGCAAACTCTAGCAGGCGTTGTATCTCAGTGTACGCATTTATGCCAGGAGTAACCATGCGCATGTCCAGCATGTGTTGTAATCCATCAGCTATCCTGCTACACATACCCTGAAACAATAACATAAATGATAAGTGGCAATATTTTGAAATATATGCAACAGAAATGTTATTGGGGTATCTGAGTCACATGAGCATCTGGGTCAACTGGACCTGCCTCACCTGCGCTCCTGACTGGATGAACAGGGTGGGGATCATGTATCGTAGTGGTCAGATTCGTCGGATGTCGACTAGGCTCACCAGCCTCTGGCGGACGGGCAAATGGATGGGATATACAATAAAACCATTCCATATAGCCACGATCGCACTGACTGGGATAGCTGACCAAGTCTCCACTGGGTACAAGATGATCTGCGAAGTGGTTCCATAGGTCGTCAACCTCCTCTGTCGAAGGAGTGTCAAAGTGAGGCAACTCGGGGATTTGCTGAACAAAGCCAAATTGCCTCATGACCCTCTCCGGCGTATATCTAACGATGTGTGGTCCCCACCTAAGGTGCCCTGAAAATAACGAAATCATCTCGAACTCCCTGTGAGAACGATGGTCCCCGTATGGCATCCAGCACACGTCATCCATGATCAACCTATCAAACCGGCGTCTATAGGTTGCAACCGATAAAGCCTTAGAAGCTTTCCACCGGCAGGCACGGGGCAACCTCTCATCATACTTAGGATCAACACTGACACTTCCAATGGTCGGAAAGTGTTCATAGATCTAGCACTGCGGTATCAAATAAGAATTTAACTTAGATAACAATAATGGTGTCATGACATATGAAAGGTTACCGAAATAGTCAAGAACAATAGTGAACTTAGATAATGTTTTATAATTACCTGTAGTAGTGATATATATCCCGCAAGGTGCTTCCCGTGATGCTGACAAGCGTAGTTTAGGTTGTCATACAAGTGGACCAAAGCAGCTGCACCCCAACAAAAATCCCTTGCTTGGTCCACATCACGAAAAGCGTTCAAGAATACCACGCTGATGTGTGTGGCACTCTTGTTCGCGAAGAGTGTGCAACCAACGAGGTGGAGCAAATATGCTCTGGCCGCTACAACCCACTGCCTGGCATGACACTTCTCAGCATACAACTCTCGAAGCCACGACAGTCGAACATATGCCCCGTGACATTGTTCGGTCTCAGCATGCGTGTCGGCCACTGTCACATCAAGCAACTCCACCAATAATGTGATGGCCCCCCCATGTCAACTGCATCGTAGGTCTGGAAAGCCCCCATCACAGGCAAGTGGAACAGAGAAACAACATCATCTAGTGTCAGCGTCATTTCTCCGATGGGCAGGTGAAAGCTACTGGTCTCTGGGTGCCACCTCTCCACAAAGGCGGATATCAATCCCCTGTCTCCAGTCTCCACCGAGGATGAAATCAGTGGGCTTAACCCAGTACAAGCGACCAATCCTTCAATCTCAGGTGCGGGGGGTCCAAATTTCGCAACCTTGCGTCCATGGGAGGCCAATTTTAGCTCAGGACGATCCTGCACCATTAATGTTGTCAGAGGACATCAAATTTTCAATTTAAACCATCATTATAGGATATACGTTGGCGTCAAATTACCTCTCCGGCCCACACTCTAAGGGCGATGTGGTTACCATAGCCTTTCAAAATGGAAGGGTCTTCCGAACCACCTAGAAATCCTTCACACTCACCATCACCTATGTCATCTGCGACATGTGTAGTGTCTACCTGGACCTACACGTCCTCAGCAATTGGTTCCTCAACAACAGGACCAGTTGCTCGTCATCTACGAGCAGAGGCGGTGGGCCTTCGACGTTCAACGCCTTCCTCTACATCACCAGCTCTATCCAAATTTTACGCAAGTTTAGTGTCTTCACCATAACCAATAATAATCCAACAGCTTATTCAGTTCACAAATATTTGCCACATACGCATAAAAATAAAGAAGAACAACTCAAACAAAACATCAATCTTAAAACAAAAGCCAAATTCTGCAACAACAATGAATAACACTTGAATAGCCAACACATAGGTATCTTGCACTAACAATGCCTCTCACAGGAATCACTGTGCCTGACATTCATTTGTCAACAACAATGAATAACACAAAACAATGAATATAGCCCACCCAAGTATCTTGCATAAACAATGAGTAACACAAAACAAATACATACCCTTGTGGCCAATATGTCTTGAACAAACTACCATTTCTAAGTTTGTCAATAATGGAAATTGAACATAATTTGAATAATGATCCAAATTTTTTTTATTCAACATAATGATCCAAATTTGTGTTATTCAAAATAATGATCCAAATAAGTACTCAAATTATAAACTACATACTGAATTGCAAGAACAACAAGTACACAAATTGCAAGTGCTAAACTAAAGTAACATAAACAAAACACCAAACTTAAAGCAAACGTCAAACCCATAATGATCCAAATTAAAAACACCTCAAATCAATATTCCACATCAAATTTACCAATTCAGTTCATTGTAATTTTTGAAATTAAACATAACAATATCAAAAACCTCAGTCAACTCACTGAATTCAGGTAATTTGTCAAAATTTGTAACACAAGCAACTTACGGATTGGACAATCCGTGCAAGGCTTACGAATTGACTAATCCGTATATGGATTACGGATTAGGCAATCCGTGTGAGTCTTACGGATTACACAATCCGTAAGACTCACACAGATTGGCTAATCCGTAATCCATATACAGATTGACTAATCCATATAAGGCTTACGGATTAGGCAATCCGTATATGGATTACGGATTAGTCAATCCGTAAGGCCCCAATCCATGCCCCAATCCGTAAACACTCATTGCCACTTACCTCACTGTGTCGCGAACAGAACCACCACCGACGCGGCAGCCCAACCATGATCACCAGGCACAATCAACTCCAACAACCACCTGGAGCAATGTCACCACCGTCACACCACCAGAGAGAGGAAGAACAAACGCAGAGAAGAACGAAGTCAAGGAAGTCGAGGGAGAGGGAAGAAGGCGCACCAGCTTTTGAATGTAATTAGGCTTTTGAATGTAATTAGGCAGAGGGGTATTTTCGGTTATACACTATTACAATATAGTGTACGTTCAAAAGCATATAGTGTATGTAGAATAAGCCATTATTTAATCGCTATGTACAGGAAGGATTGGCCTATTTTGGAAGAAAAATAAAGAAAGTATTGGGCTAGAAATTTAGTTTAATTTATTCTACGGGAAGAAAATATCAGATTTAATTATATTTTTAGTTTTTTTTATCGTATGATTTAGATTTTTTAATATACTCATATTATTCTTTTAAATTGCATTAAATTTTTTTGTTTTATCTTCCACAGTGCTAAAATCAAACGCAAACCCTTGGATTGGATTTTATCTTTAGTGAACTAAAAGTGTCACAAAAAGAGAACATTTAACCTTGATAGGTTCATTCTTATTATTTGTCAATAAAAAAGGTCCACCCATATTAAAATAAATTAAATTGACATATATTAATCTCTCAAGAGAGTGGACTGTAGTTTTTAAAAATAAGAGAGAGGAACAATATAATTTAAATATATTTCCAATGAAGAAAGTGTGATTCACTTTTTATTTTACAAAACTTTAGGATAGTTAGTGTAATCTATTCTAAATAATATAACCTTGTTTCTTTGACCTACTGAAGGTGAGAATCGATTCTAGATTTAAAGTAGAAATGACTAAAATGAGGATTGTGTTACGAATGATATATTATTCTGAGGCCCAGAAGAATATTAATAGTGTTATACCTTTTTAGGTCCATTATTAGTATTAATGTTCTTTATTTGTTTTTTTAATAATAATAGGTAAATACAAATAATATCTCATCTACGTAGGTTCTAGAATAGAGTTTGTTAGGAATTTATTTAAATATGCTTGTTATAAAGATATTGTATCCCTCTATTAAAAGGAATGAAGAATAAAAAATGTTATTTTTATCTCTCTGAGTTGTAGATTTAGGAGTAGTGATAGAATAGTTATTCCCCTCCCTATCCGATTGTGCTCTCTTGTGAAGAAAGAAAAGTGGTCCTCTGAAGTGAATTTGACTTGAGAAAAAACAGAAGCGAATCATGAGTTATTTACGAGGCTTTTTAGAATATGCCAAAGCTGGATTTACTTGTCATGGGATGGGAGAAACATGAATGCCTTTAAATTCTCTGGATCAAGTTTAAGTGACTCTAGCCTGAACTGCTGAAGTATTCAATTCCTTGGAACTATCTGGAATCATGATAATATCACAAATGGTGGCTCAAATATATTCCTCCCTTTCATATATATACATATACACCATCATGGGCGGATCTAGTTTTGTAGTTTGGGGGCAGTGCTCCCCCTTAAATTTTGTCATTAAAATTTTAATATACCTTTAGCACTTGTTTGCAATGTTTGTTAATTATTTTCAGTACTTGTTATAGTTTGTAGTGTTTGTTAATTATTTTCATTTGTAATTCATGCATTAACACTTGTTTATAAGGAGATTAAAGTCTTTGTTTTTCATTGAAATGAGAAATACAGTTTAACCATATGCATTTTGTAGAAATATTTTAGTCTATATTGTAACAGCTCATATTCAAAGATCTCAAACTTAATACTTATATCTAAACTAACTCTCATATTGTCATTATGGTCTTTTGAAATCTCATTGCAAGTTACAATAAACTTCTTTCATTGTTATATTCAATCCATAATAAAGTAAAATGAACTAATTTTACTTTCAATTCAAAACAGGGTCTCATAATCCTGAATTTTACGAACATTGTCAAGGAATGAGCAAGCAAGCAAGCAATCACTTCGTAGATTTTTAAAATTCCTGACCAAAATCTATACAATTATTTTTTCTGAAAAAATTCCATACATGATCATCACATCACACTCTTTTTTTGTCATATTCTTCTAAATCTATTTGAAGAAAGCTGTATAAAGAAGGTAAGATGACGAAGCAGGAACAAAACAAAATGCTTCATTTCCAAAATATTATATCATACTAATCTAAACCAAGGGAACTCATTTTATGTCTCAAGTCAATTGTATGGTTTCCAGATACCTTTTGACGGATTGGATTGTGTTATTCTTACAACTCTCTGTCTTGGTTGTTGCGGATTCTTTGTCACATTATTTTCTTCAGGATTGTTATTTGTCATCACCACATCAACTTTCACTATGTGATGATCTGATGTCCCTTTGGAAGAAAGGACTAAATAGGAACCGGGAACAAACTTGTATGGAGAATTTGATGATGATAATATGTAATCTACCCGAGTTCCATACTTACATGTTCCCTGGACACCTGCATAATAATACTTACAATTTTAAGATATCATAGTATTAATAATTAATAACCATTAAGGGGTTAAAAATTGAGTTTGTACTTTGGCCCTTGGCAATCATGACAACTGACTCGCATTCCCCTGCATAGTCCTTAGCATCAGTGTAGTGTTTACTCTTGAGATATTTCATCACTTCAACCTTTGGGGTTGGCTTTCCCATCTCTTCATAGTACTGGGGACCCAAATGAACCCAATTAAAAAATGTGATTTCTATTTTTGTTATTTTTTAGAGTAAGACCAAAAGGCAACAAATAATTGAGGTCCTACACTGTACTGACACATACCTTCACAATATCTCTCCATCTTTCTTGGGAGTAATCCGATTCATCAAGTGAATTAAGTCCTCCAGCTAAGATGTGAGGCTCATCACTAGATTGGATTATTGCATTTACCTGCTTCATTCGCCAATTCTCATCAAGAAGATCAAGGTTGGTACAGTAGAAGTTAAGTTCACCTGCTTGTGGTACATCGATAGTGGCCTTCAGAACATTCCTGTGGCCAAGAAATTAATTACAAATTTTGGCATGTCATATTCATCTTTTGTTGTATAGTCATTCTCAAACTCTCATCCCATAAATCTTGGTTGCTTTCACGGTTTGGATTTCATCTACTATTTCCATAATCAATTTTTAATAGATGGTCATTACTCATTAGCAAGAAAATATGCCTTTGGAGGAAAGTAACAAATTTCTTAATATAATTATGATGAACTTGACTTGAGCAAGAACAGTATTCTGACTATTTTTCGAGACCAGACAAACTGTACCTCAATAGCATCAGACAAAAATTTACTCGACACCAAACTTCAATTATTTTATGCTCCACATAGTGCATTGTTTCATTTTTCAAAAACACAAACCGGATAAATTTATATTTTAGAAATTCTAGGAAATAAACCACCATATTTGTACTTGGAGAATCTAAAACTTTATACAAAACAAGAAGAAAATGCTGAAGGCTGCTAAATAAAATTTTATGTAAAGCCAGTGAAATCGATGTTCCTTCATTCGGATATTTTAATGAGTAGTACTAAATTATGCATCTATAAAATTCTAAAAAGATTCTGATTATAAAATGAGCTGAAGGGAACATTGATGAGTTATGACAACATAGAATCCTTGAGGAGTAGGTGGGGATCAATCCTGCTTCGCTGCGTACAGCTATTACAGTTGGCATGCCGTGCATCTATCATTGCCGTTGGCACATAGAAGAAAAAACAAGGAAAGAAAGAATAAAAGACGTGAATAGCAGTTTCAGGATGATTGATGTTAAGTTAACACTAAACTTTTTGCGTAAAGCTAAGTGGGAGGTCGATCATTGCTTAAGCATTGGTTTGGACGAGTAGTTAGTGAATGAAAAATCTTCTGTGGCTTTTCGAAACTTCCCATGTGTTACTTCAAGAATGATTTTTTCGTTGAAAAGTTATAGAATAATTGGTCACTTCATGAGCAGAAAAGTGATTTTTTTTTCATTTTTCTTTGCAATGGCAAAAGCACGAAGAAGCTTCTACGAAATACATACAAGAGCAGTAAACCAAAAGGTGTTACAACTTTATTTCTTTTCTTTTTAAAAAATGTTTCCGTGTGGTACATTACGACATTTAAAATGAAAGGAAAATACCTGCTACATGTATAATGTATCTATATATAATAGTAAAGTAATCGCATTTTTATAAGCGAGTCAGACCGCTGGAAATGTACGGTTTAAATTAACTGTAGAAAAATCAATTATTTTAAAACCCCGTCAACTATATAAATTTTGATTTTAAATTATACAATGTTTATTTTTTTTGTTGATAATAAATTTTTTAAATATTTAATAGCAGATAAAATGTAGTATAATGAAAGAAGAATATTTTTATGAGTTTAATTTGCATTAATGTAACAAACTTTTCATTATCAACAAATAAAAAATAAAAGTTCATATGAATTTTAAAATTGTTTTGTAAAAGTAAAAAGAATTAATGAATTTTTTTTCTAAATATAAACTATAAACTGTAAAGTGTTTTAATTTCTAAATAGATAGTCTTTCTTCTTAAAATAAAATTAATCATATATATATATATACATGTATAATTGTTTGTGATTAAACAATAATATATATCAGTTAATAGACTAATTTCTTTATTTTTATTACATTATTTAAAAAGTCAAAATGATAAATTAATTATTAAATAAAAAATGAAAGTATTAAATTAAAATAAAAAATAATATCAAGTTCCATTGGTTGGTTTTCTCTGAACAACCAAAAGGTCCAAAACTACCAAGATTTCATTTTCCTGTTCAGTCGTATTCGATTCCACTGATGACTGCCCAAATTCAACGTTAACACAAACTAACAAACTGCACAGAAATAAATGTGTGTAGTGTACTTAGCATTATGAAAAGTGTGGTTAAAAACTGACCTGAAATCAGTGTGATCGAAGATTTTGTGAGAGTTCCAGCGTTTGATGGGCCATTTGGACAAGACAGCGTTGCCGTACTCAGGTGCCCAGCTTTCCGCGAACACATAATTCATTCCCAGCGCCGCCGCCAAATCCGACAATGGCTTCATCCCATTCTCTTCCTCTGCCTTCACATCTTGCAGCCCCAAAACATCAGCGTCCACTTCCTTCAGAACCTCAACAACTGTTCTGTTGCTCACGTGGACCCCACCCCCTCCCCACCACGAGGAGGCCTTGTCGTGTTCCGAGAAGCTCGTTTGTCGGCTTCGCAGCAGCGATATCTCGTTGTCTGGTAAATTTATGGAAACCCTCATCTTCGATTTCGCCAACCTCGCCACGTTGTCGCTGTCGTTTACTCTGTTCTTCACTGACTGCGATTGCGATTGTTTCAGTATGCTTCTGGGATGCTCCTTCGCGGACTTGGATCGCGAATTCAGGTTTTCGGCATTCTTCGAAGCGACGCCGTTTTGGTCCTCGAACGTGGGTTTTGGGAGCGCCGGTGCCATGGAGAACAGGGCGGCGTTGAAGGTCGCGACCCGAATGGGTTTTGGAGTACCCAATTGCGCGTTCGGATGAACCGCGGTGGAAAAATTTGTGCTTCCTTCTGTTTGGGCTTTTGGGGCGTTCTTTCCGAGCTTGTTGATCACTACTACTTTGGGCTTTGAGCGGCGGCGAATTGGCCACCGGAGACGGCGGAGGAGGCGGCGGAGGTTCTTGTTGAGGAGCTTGAACATGGTGGAGAAGTGGCTGTGGGGCAAAAGAGGGTCTTGCCTTGGGGAGATCATAAGATGTGAGGTTTAATTGCAGAGTTGTTTTTAACTCTGGCGTTACGTTTGGGAAGGCATGGATTTTGTGAGTGGAAGAAGGACTAAGAAGGAGAATAGTGGCTTGGAAGGAAAATGAAGTACAAAACAAAGTAACAAATTGAATAAATAAATAAATAAGTTGTTAGCATGACCCGTATCAAATATCAAACACGATATTTTTAAAGAAGATATTGGTTTAAGTCTATATATATGAAAAGAAATATGATTGAAAAAGAAAATTGTATTAAAGAATATAGTTAGATTTTTTGATAAAAATTAATTATAGATAAAGTTGATAAATATTTTATATCAATAATATTTTAAAAAAATTGAAATGGATTAGATTAGGGACTAGTTGAAGGCTTGCTTTGTCTTGAGTGAGTAGAAAATGGGAAGGGAACTTCTAGGAAATGAGTTGGTAGCATTTGGCATAATTGGCATTTCCGAATGAAATCCTATAGGGAAATAGAATAGTTAATAGTTGTTTAGATTTTGAGGAGGATACCATAATATAGCACAGACAAGGAAAAAGAGGGAAGGGAGATGCTTGTGGGCTTGTGGCCACTGTCACGCTCATTCCCAACTGCTACCAAAAAATATAAAAAAAGATGATTGGTTTGCTTTTAGGTGTTAAGTGGACACTACACACAAGGCCAATGTCTTTTATGGTCTTTACCGGCTAAGGTTATTTAACACATGTAAAACTTGCTGATGCAGTTTTTATAAATCATATTCAATAGAGAAAAATTAATCGATTGAATACACTGCATTTGCAAGCACACAAGTGATTATGCAAATTTCATACTAGCATTGTTACAAGTCAGGTACGCTCTTGTTATTGTTTATTGTTTTTCTTGTTTGACTAAGACACATAAGTAAGCCAATTAAGCGAATGAAGAAAAAGAAAATGAATGGTAATGACAATAAATTAAAAGAGGCAACGACTCCAGGTCCTCCTGAGCATGCAAGTGAGATTCTAATTTGGAACTCCACGTCACAGGAAACCCGGCGTACCCATCTCCAATGAACCTAACCTAGCATTATCATTTTACCAAATTAATCTCTAAAGACTAAAAAAGAGTTATTATGACTGTTGACTGAGTGAAGCTGAGACGTGAGAAATTCTCTTGTGTGTGATAAAAATCCCATGCAATCCCATCCAATGTGAGTTGGAAAATGGGGACCTCATTTCATCAACTTAGGAAGGTTGGAAGAACGGATCCAAACACCTTGTAAAGCGAAAATAAAGGTGGAATATTGCCAGGGAAAATGCCTACGCACCTTTCTATACTGCTCTTAGGTTCCACCATTTTAGAAAGCAAAAAGAGAGGACAATTTAGCTTTATTTCCTCTAGTGACATCGTGTTTGTGCATTTATGCAGCTATTTTGGTGAAACTACTTAATTATGGTAAGGGATGAGAATAATAAATAAATATTTTTATAAAAAGTCAAAATTGAAAAATAAACGTAAGTATTTTTTAATGATTATATTATAATCATTAATGAATTTTTGTTTTTTTATATGTGAGAATAGATATTAGAAAAATTAAAATAACTCAACACCCTAGCTAACTGAGATAGTTTTAGTGTTCATCATCTATATATTTGTTTCTAAGCAATTTCAACATTAATATTTCTATATTTTGTGTTTTTATATCTGTAATTTTTGTACTTTTAAAATAATATTTTGTAATTTTTTAAGAGAGATAACTCTTTATTATTTGAAAGATGATAATACTTAAATATAATTATTAAAATAAAATTATTATTTAGATTACGTAGTTACTTATAAATTTAATATGATTTGCTTTTTTTTTTTAACATGAATTTTGACTTACCATAATATTGCACAACAATTGTAATTGCAGTTACATCGATCACATTTTTCTACAATTGTTCGTAATCTAATTTTTTTTTACTTTTTATAATTACAAATATCACTATAATTTAAAATCATGATAAGAAATGAAAACTATACTAGAGAGTGAGAAGATTGATGATTAATATTAAAAGTTACTTGATATATGATGACTAAAAGTTAAAAGTTAATATAGTTGCATGATTAATATTAAAAGTTAGTAGTTATATAAGAGAGTGAGAGAACGAGCTTATAATAATAAAATTGTGCTTTGATGATTTGTTAGTCTTTGAATTTAGAAACAACCTTTTTACATATGTAAGAATAAAACTGTATAAAATATTCTCTTCTTTTACCTTTACATAATGAAAAACTCTGGAGAATGAGTTACCTAATTTTCAGTTATATAAAAGAATAAAAAGATTTAGAGTCTCATTATGTTTTTGTTTTTTCAAAAAATTGATATATAAAACAATTTCCAAAAACTGATTTTTAGACCAAAGAAATGGAGGAATAGAATAAGTGACTAAATGAGGAATCAATATGATTGACATTATACTTATATAATATTCAACTTGACATTCTGTCGAGTAGATTTACACCAATAATCATAAATAATTATATAAGTGAACAATATGATCGAGAGAGATAAATACTTAGGTAATTTACACCAATAATCATAAATAACTATATAAGTGAACTTAACATTATACTTTAATTCAAAATTTTAAGACTTATATTTATGAAGTTTACATTCACTTATATAATGTTCAATTTTTTCATTTCTACGTGGAGATTTCAAATTACACTTTTACTGGAATATGTCATGTAAAAGCAATAGTAGATTCAAATAGATTTTCACGCTCAACAATTAGACTTGTATACCTAAATATAAGGAATTAAAAAACATAAAACAGGAAGGTCTGTTTCAAAATGTACCCTACACGCTTAATGCACAACAGTCACACTGACGCGGGAATATATATGTTCGCCATATAATAATGTAAAACTAATCATCACGTATAGTCACTTTCTGTAGGAAAAGAAGCACGAGAATTACAAGTGTGAAAGAAAAAGGCATGAAGAGTGGCCTCTTCAAAATGTGAGCTAGTCTAGGCCCGGGCTTGCATAATAGTGTAACAGTGATTTTGTAAAATATAGACAAATGGTATCCACATGTTGTATTTTTTTGGGTATTTAAAAAGCTACATGTCCTACATTGCTTGGTCTAGCATTATTTTCAATGTTTATATATACATCAACTTAATTGTTTTAAAAACTTTCAAACAAATCAGTAAGAGAGGCTAAGACTTGTGCATATGCATATGATCATTTGACCTTGAGGGCTTGATGCGTCACAATTCGCAAACTACACCACACTTTTGTGTGTCAATTAATTTACGATATAGACTATTTATTCATATCAAAAGTTTGTAACAAAATTCAGGTAATTAAATAAGTAATCTAGTGACTCCAAAAAATCTGTTAAAAAGTACTTAAATTCTGCCTTCGCCAGCAAATTTCAATACTCTGGTTTATCTTTCCCCTTCCTCTAATTAGATCTAATTAAGGAAACATACAGTTTTTTAGAAAAGGACCTGTGCTTCTGATGTTCTAGGTGATAGCATGATCTATTTAGAATGTGGTCACTTATTTATATATATATATATATATATATATATATATATATATATATATATATCAGGAAACATGAAATTAGATGAGAGAGTCAGTTGACAGTTGACACTTCTCTTCGGTTCCTTGAAACAACCAAGTTATTTTCAGAACGGTTTTGCAAAGAAAAAGGGTCTCTTAACAGAAGTCAAAGGACTCGGATAATCCAGGTTAACACACGTCTGCATTCCATAAACAAAATCTTAATACTATACACGGATATTGCACATAAGTAATAATGCATGCATCCTTTAGTTTATCAGTTTTAGCCAACTCTGTATAGGATATATAAAAATGCATTATCATAGTATGGCTCAATAGTCAATAGGTATCGCCAACATACAACAATATATTAATATTAATGCAAACTTTTGAAGTAGCAGTTCCAAATTTTTAAAACAAGTTCCTATATAATTATATCAACTCCTCAAGGAATGCACAGATAAACATTATTATGAATGTACTACCATTCAATTAATTGGACAGATAGAATTCATTATTCATTTCCCCAGAGACTGTTCTGAAAGGGAATACCATGCCAATGACTCAAATTGTCACATTTTCTCGTGCTGCAACCCAAAGACGGATAATTGAGCACCCCATTTTGATGATAGAATTCACGAGCTTAGCTAAACCTGTCTGAATCATGTCCAGAATTTCTGTTGTATGAAGATGGTTCTATATATGATATATCTATGTTTGATTCCATGTCGTTAAAGAGGGTCATTGATGCAGAAACCTAATACTGTTGACAGGTGTACACAAAATTAAACTCGCAAATACACTCACTTACATGATGGTGGCCTTTTACAAACTCACTCAAACACAAGGGAAGAGACTTGAATTTCACACACTAAAATTGATTTCACTCATACTCAAAATGTTACATGATGGTGACCTTTTATTGGCAAGCAAATGGCACTGCAATCCAATTAGCTATTAGAAGTTTCTACATGTTTCTTTCTAGAGGAGTGAAGAAAAATTTTGAAAGTAAAATTTCTAGTAACTTCTCCACTATACCAATAGAGGTGCTATTATATATATATATGAACCGACAAGTAACACCATTACTGTAATTTTCTTTTTCCTGTTTTTTTTTTAAATATCTTTAATTTTTTAATTGAGATATTTTATCATTATTTTTAAAATATCTGTAATTTTAATCTTTTTATTTTTTAATTAAAAGATGTTGTCTCTCACTTTTAAAAAGTCTGTAAGTTTAGTTTCTTTTATTAATTTTTAATTTTTTAATAAATTAAACTTGTTAGGAATTAAGTATATTTTATGCACAAGAAAATCCTAATAAATCTGATCCTTCTCTAATTGTATTTTATTTGTGTCATGTGAGTGTATGGAATTTGACTTAAGTGTGTGGAGCGCAAAATGCTCTTTAGGTCATAAAACCATTAATTAGAAGTTTTGCAACACTTCACAATTTATTTTAAATGTACACATATTTTATTTATTGACAATTATTACTGCACTTTGTTTTTTGAATTACGTTTCACACTTTAAAATAATCAAATCCATAACATATGTACAGTTGACAACTTAACTGGTTTGGTCCAAATTCCAAAGGATTTGAATACTTCAGCCATGAACTTATTATATATATCACAATTAATCAATTATCATGAATCAACCAATTAATATTATTATGCCAGAGTAAATTTTTCTTTCTGAATGCTTAAGCACACAAAGGATTAACACTGAATATAGAATGCGCTTGATAAATAAGATAAAAGTGATTTAATTTGCTTGGAATGTGTAACGATTTACAAAACTCAAAATCCAAAAGATTAACGCAATACACACAACACACTAACAACAACAAAAACACGTCGACAGCAGGGTTCGAACCTGCGCGGGCGAAGCCCAACAGATTTCAAGTCTGTCTCCTTAACCACTCGGACATATCGACTTGTTGTTATGGTTACTTTTTTATATTTAAGCAAAACTATTACATGACCATGGTTTTCATCTTTACGACAACTCCATTATCTTGTATTCTTTTTTTTTTTTTTTTTCTTTTAGATAACTCCATTTATCTCCATTATCTTATCTTAATATCTTATAAGTAAGTAATTCTAGATTATTTTTGGTCATGCGACAAACTTTTCCGTCTAAAGTGTGGGTAAATTAGATTTTCATAATATTACACAACACAAGCAACAAAACCCCTTTATTTTCTTTCACGCTGCAATAGGTTTTTGATTGAACTGGGCCTAGCCCATTAAAATTTATTTTGGTATGTTTGAGTTCATATTAATTTATTTGCAATGTTAAAATTAATTGATAGTCAATACTAATCTTATGAGGGGAATAATACAAAGAAAATGAGTTAATGAAAAATAATAAAATTAAAAGAATATAATTTTATGTTAAAAATTCATTACTGTTTTGAAATTGTGGGCATATCTTAATTTACGTTTCACTTTTATAATAATTCAAAAAATAATGATAACCATAAAAACAATCACGAGGTTATAGTTAGCAAAAAATATTTTTAATAACAATAATTAAAATCAAATATTTAGAATTTGAATGAAATAGAAAATGAAAATTTAAACAAATAAAAAACTCGATAAGATGTGACATTTTTATCTTTAGAATTTGAATGGTCGTATAGTTTATTTTATTAGTATTCTATAATTGAATAATTATATACTTAAATTATTTATTCATAATATATAACAATACATAATATAATAAAAATAATTATTAATTAATAATTATGAAAAAATATTATATTAATAATATTACATATTATACATCTTAAAATACAGAGTTATATAATAATATTATATATATATATATATATATATATATATATATATATATATACGTATGTATATATAAGCTGCATAAAATTCATGCACTTTTTATTATGTTTTATATATAATTGAACTGGATTACACTTATTCTTAATGTATTTCAGTACGTGGACTATTAGTTCTTTTTGGCATTTAGTGGTACATCACTTTCGAGTTAAATTTTAAATCACTAAAATATAGAAAATTGAGTTATTTTTATTAAATTTTAATATAATTTTTCTTAAAAATTGAGTTATTTTTTTATTAAAAAAAGTCTGTTTGCAATTATATTCTCTAAATAAACATATATTAAAAATATATAAGATAACTTTAATTTATAACTGGTAACAACATGTGGACTTAACTAATATTTCAAAATTAATGTTAATTATAACATTGAAGTATCTATTATACTGTTAAATAACTCCTCCCAAAACCCTTTCCTATAAGGATTAAGACTTAAAAAAAAATAGTAGCACAAAAGCAATGATACCCATCAGCAGGAAAACATTTGAAATGAAAACATTGAGAATAAAATTGATTCGCAAGTGAGGAATCCCAAGCCACCAAAATACCACCCAAGAAACCTTAGGCATCAACATTATACCATGAATCCATACCAAGCCTTCTAATATTAACACAATCAACTTTAACTCCATGCACGTACTAATTCTGTTAATATTACTGGCCACCAATATATATATTAATATTAATATGTTAAACTTTAATCTTATAAATTTTAGTTCTCCTATTTTCACCTTTGTCTTATGCATTGAGTAACGACAAATTTAATTTTAAAAAATTATAGTTTGATTTACATAGAATTTTTCTTTATGATTTATGAGTCTATTATCCAATATAAAGAGAAATTATACTTATTAAAATCTTTAATATGAAATAGGCCTTTAAATAGATTAACAAGTAATGCTAGACTTTCAAATTGGTCAGATTACACATAAAAATAAAACATATGACTAGTAACAAGTTAAATTCAAACCTTAAGTTTATAAAACAGGCTAGACCTATTTAACAAAAGTCTTGTTTAATCTAGCCTATTTTTAACCCTAATCTGAACCTACTCTCCCCCCCCCCCCCCCCCCCCCCCCCCCCCCCCCCCCCCCCAACCCCCAATGTAGGTTGACCCACTTAGAAAAATGTTCAAATGTAATAAAACTTTCTTACTTTTAATGTTCCTTGATTGATTTTAAAAAATTGAATATCTTTTATATAAATGTAATTTTCATAATATGTGATTAATTATTATAAATCATTTATTTATTGATTAATTTAATATATTGTAAGATTATAATTTAATTTTAATTTTCAAATTTAATCCCTCAAAAGAAATAATATATTCATTTGTCTTTTAAAAGAATTGCTAACTTATGGCTGATTTTTTTATAGTTTATATTGATGTACTTAAAATTTTAAAAAAATTTATATTGTCATTCAATTACAATGTTATGATTGGATGACTTTGTAAAATAAAATTATATTACCAATGTATAATTATTTTTCTCTTTTTTAAATACATAAAAATACAAATTTCTAAAATACTATTTATACAGTAAATGATTATATTATTCTACTATTTGATCCTGTTTGCAGATGATTTTTAAACAAAAATATTAGCACATTATATTTTAAA
>PYAF01005253.1:3294382-3327744 GCA_007407185.1 Glycine tomentella | reverse complement strand
CACTTATATGAAAATTATTTTCTAGTCCTTATAATTAAACAAGATATAAAAATTATTTATTTAATTCATTTAGATGAAAATTATAGAAATCAATTAATGTATGAATAAAAAAGGATCAAACTTTAACGTTAGATTTTTTTGGTTGCTCAATTGATTCCCTTTTCACTCAATTTTACTATGTTTATTCCCTTTTTTATTATTTAAACATCAATTAAGTTTTATAATTTTTATATAAGTAAATCTAATAAAATATTTTCACGTCTCGAATTAATCCCCAAAATCAAAAGAAAATCATTATTTAAAAAAAAAAACTATTTTGACTCATTTTAGAAACATAAAAATTAAAATTAAAATTTCTAAAACATAAATGATCCATTTTAAAAAAATATAAAAGACCTAACATGTAATTTAGTCTAAATATACTTACCCTTTGGTTTATTTACTTAACTTTTTTTTTCGGCTGTGATTATAGATAGTGATGCACCGATTCGAACCCAGTCCCTTACCATCATTGTCGCAAGACAATTACTTAACCTGCTTAGATGAGTATATATATTTAATATTCAGAGGGTATGGATGGTGAAATGTGGTAGAGAGTAAGAAGGGAAGCAACTTATGTGAATAATATGAAGGACGGTCAAGAAATCTCAAAAACACCGTCCTCTTCTAAGGTAGTCTCTTTTCTGAACCCAATTCCTCTTTTTCTTTTCTGTTTTCTATAATTTTGCAGTTAGGGTTTTCCGTTTACGAGATCCCCTGCTTTTGAACTTAGTCGTTTGATTCATTTCTCTTCAGTTTTCATGGATTCGCCGAAACTGATTACTTGTTTCTAGGTCAATTGTATTGCTTGCTCTTGTATTGCAGGTGAATCATATTATGTTGTCTGTCATGCAATGGGTATGCATTTTTACTTTGCCATGGTTAAGTTGTTTTTTGATTTGTCAGTGCGTGTTTGTTGAGTAAGGAGGGTTCGGATCCCTTATACATGTAGTGTTGTGTTTGATTCTGTAATTAGTGTCTGTGAAAAAAAAATCACAATTGACTTATCCCAAAGAAATGGAAAAATTGTTAATGTGCTGTGTTGATTGGGTTTGTTGATAATTATAGAATAGTTAGGTGTTCAAATGCGCGAGAGGTGTGATGGGACTCTAGAAACCTCGGTGAGTTTTAGTCAAATGTGCTAACCTGGGTGTGACAGGGGTACCACACCTATTTGTACTTGTTCCAAGATGGGCTTCGTCGGCTAGGGTTAGAGGTTGCCTACCCAGAGCATCAAAGTGTGTAATCTCCCTTGCCCCCCTAGACCTAGCATGGATTATATACTAATTTCAAAACATAGGATCTAATCATATCTCATCTTCATCAATCTCAGAGATAAGCTATGATTAAGCTTAAACCCTTTGATATCTGGGTATAAGATAGGGTGATGATGGTGCAAGGCGGTGCATCTTGTATAGTGGGTTGGGTCGGTTGGTCGACATCCAACCTGATAGGAAAGTTGTTGGGTTCGGTATATTGGGCTCAGCCCAATAATGACTAGAGGGTACATAGGTCCCCAGCCTCAAGTGTGATAACGCGTAGAGGCTAAAAGGTAGAAGGGTCTCCAATTTATCATTGGGCTCAGCCCAACGATGACCATAGGGTACAATACTAATGTTCTCTAGTGAATTCCTGATATGGTAGTGCAGTCATCCTGTGTGACATTTCAGAAGGTGGTGTGCTGCTGCTCTGCTGTTGTGCTTATTTGTGGTGGTGATCGTGTATCTGACATGTCAGAAGATGGTGTGTCCCTTGGCATTGCCATGCCCATCCATGCCTTTTGTCAAAAAGCACTGGTGAGTTGTAGAAATTCCTTCATTGGACTCGAATCTCTTGAGCCCAAGATTTTAGCAGTCCATTTAGGTGATATGATAATGGTTATGTTCCTCTAGTTATTCCCCGTTTGGTAACCTGGCCTGGGGATTATCGGCCAGTTGTATTGACCAAATGGGGCGAGGCTTCCCTAAGCGCCTGTTGAGATCAAATTGTTTGGCAGTACGGTTCACAACCCTTGAGCGTTGAGTCTGAAAGTCATGAAGCTTGTTGAGGCTGGCTTCTGCAGCAGACCGGAGGGTTTAGTTAGGAATTAATATTTGCTTGATAAACTTGGATACACTAGAATTTGCATTACCAATGAATGCTTAATGTGTAAATTGTTTTGCTGCTGTTAAATGTAAAGTGGTTGCTATCTGTTTCTGTCATTAAAAGGAAGGAAACTAATAGATTCACTGCATTCAGACACAAAGGCAGACTAAAAAGATTGAAAATTGTAATGAAAGTTTACATATTTCTGATGTCTGGAATAGTTGATCGTTATTGGGTTTAATCAAAGAATTAAATGTGTGCTGCTTTCTAAAGTGCTGCCAAATTATTGTGACAGAGAACACTAAGTCAGGGTTCAGTTGATATATATGCTGCTCAGTGCAAAAATTGCTTGAAATGGAGAGAGATTGATACACAGGAAGAGTTTGAAGAGATTAGAAGTAAAGTTGCTGAGGAACCTTTTCTTTGCAGCAGAAAGGCTCAGAGTTCCTGTGATGAACCTGGTGATATTGAATATGATTCCTCTCGGACATGGGTGATTGACAAGCCTAACCTCCCAAAGACTCCACAAGGTTTTAAGAGGAGCTTGGTGCTTAGAAAAGATTACTCCAAATTGGACGCTTACTACATCACACCTGCAGGCAAAAAACTAAGAACCCGCAATGAGATTGCTGCGTTTCTAAAAGATAATCCAGAATTCAAAGGTGTGTCTGCTTCAGATTTTGATTTTTCGTCCCCAAAGATAATGCAAGACACCATCCCTGAGATTGTTGAGCAGAAGGATTCTGCTAACAAGAAAGTTAAGATAGCCAAAGATGAGGTTTGAGAAATATCATCTCTAGTTTGCATGCTGTGAAAGATAGTCATTCTGGTTAGTTTTTTGGATGTTACTTCAGAGACTGTTTTTGTGGTAAAACCAAACCTGGCGGCATCGAAACAAATTTTTTCTCGTGTTTTTGTATTATATTTGAATATGTTTTTACCATGTTTAAATGTAATCGCAGTTCACACCTAAACAGATATTTACTGCGGCTAGTGTGGTTTAAAATTCAAATGTAAACAGAACACCCAAAAAGATATCACTGTTTTTCTATGCACCCTTATTTTGTCTTGTCTCGCACCAGGCTTCTTTGTCTGGCTTACTTTTTTCATGTTCTTTTTTATTTATTAACCGTCATTTTCTTCGTGTGATCTTTCCTTGTGATCTAGGATTCTCCTTGTGAGGGGAATAGCTAAATACTCTTTAAAATCTTCCCATTTGTTTCATGAAGCAGTTATGATTCATTTCACTTCAGCAAACCTTCCTTTATATGCAAACATAATATTTAGACAAGGGAAATGATTATGAGATGGATTTTGTTCCTTTATATGCAAGCAGTTAAGATTCAATTAGCGTGTAGCACAAATCTGTAGGATGATAAAACTTGCTTTACAACCTATGGCATAAGTAGAGCTTATCACAAAAAAAAATCTAACTCATCCATTGAAGCTAAATAAGCAATGACTAAATTTAAAGAATATTATTTGCAATTCTTTTCCAAACAAAACTGTTATTGTTTAATTGTATCAATCTGTATATGATTTACCATCAAATGAATAGGACTGATTACTTGAGAACAATATAGTCTTCACCTACTTTGAATTCAATCGTGAAGATGAAAAATAAAAAACAAAATTGGCAGATAACTGTAATCATTATTGTTAATTGTTAAACATCCATTTATAATTTAACTTTCGGGTGATATAAGATAGGTTGAATGGTTAAGAGAGAATGATCGAGAAGAAAGGTTGTGGATTCTGCTAACAAAACTAACATTTGTCAATAAAGAAAATGATTTTAAGGTGAGAGAAGGGATAGCCAATAAAACATCACTCTTTTTGGTTAACTATACAAATTTGCTTTGCTATAATTCTGGCATTGACTGTATTGTACATTGTATACATGATTTCCCCCAAAATAATCATTAGCATCAATGTTATGTATAATAATAGTCAAGAATCACAATGCCGTGCTCCCCAATCTGTTAAGAGAAATTTTCATAACACACAATGAATACTGCAACAAACATGTTGCAATATCAATCTTATCATGAAGGCATCAACATGCATCATATTGCTCCTGACTCCGACATCGTTCAATGTCAGTCAAACCATGTGAGCATTGAACCTGGTTAGCTGTTAGTGACCAGAAAATGGTACAATGAAAATTTTAATCAGGTTTTGTGTACTCAAGCAGCATGTGCGGGGACCGGTATATCTTCACTAGAGTCCAGTAAAGGACCTCTTCAACTCCAAGCTCACCCTCAGCTCTAGCAGCATATATGTCCTCGCAGATTGCTATCAATCTACACGGAAACAAGATGTAAGTAACCAGGATGTATCATAAATAGGGTTACTAACAATCTTATAGTAGAATAACGCATGTTCAGTGACATCAGTCACATTTAAATGGCTAGACATTCTCAATGGGGAAAAAGATATCATTGGTACTGCCATCTTTAGAAAAGAAATCTGCAGTACCTGTCACAGGAAGGTAGGTTCTCAAAGGGAATTCTCATCCTTAAGTCAGCACATTGGAGTCTGATAAAACGTCCAACAGCTAGAACAAAGGTTATGTAAAGCCCCCATATGCTGAACTTGCTGAGTGTGTCGCCCAGAATTCCCTCTGTAGTATTACAATATTAGAAATATTGTACAAGGCATTATCAGGAAATAAAATGAACCATGGACACACATAAATAATGCCACGATCAACTTACGCGGTGGTGTCTCCTCAGATACTATGATTGCCATAGGTCCCGTCAAACCTCCACAAAGTTTACTCAAATTTGATGGATTAGTATCTCGGAAGGCCCACCACTCAAATTGCTCACGATTTATAATGAGATCAGCACTAACAGCATTATCCTGAAAAATTGAATTGAATTTTCTAATAGTTATTTTGGTGCATTTTAGACAAACCATGGTACAATTATCAGAGAAATGAACACCAGCTCTCCTCTCTCTTCGTGACTATCACTCCAATTTTAAGAAATCTAGTAGTTTCTAATCTATAACCAATAGTCAGAAGGAAAATTTCCAATGTTACTGGAAAAACTATATCAGTAGGAGCAAAAGGTGGTTAGTTTTTATTGGTTAAAATTTATTGAAAACTAAAAAATCATGAATGAAGCTTATTAAATAAGAAGTGTAATCTACAAAATATTTTGATTTCCAATAAAATTAAACTAATAATAAAAAGTGTGTTACTAGCATTTCTGAACTAAAAATATGTACTCGGAATCAGATTACCTCTTCCAAAGGTCTAACGTCGCCTGAACCAGTGACACGGAAATATCTTGGATAAACATTATAAATCCTAAAGCTGTTCATAGAGCCATTAAGAACCTTCTGAACATCAGACCGTGTTGGAAGATATTGAGGATCAACAGCTTTTTCATATTTCACAATTTCTTTCCCTTTTGGCCTGTCCCTTGAGAGTATCCAGGTGAAAAAAAATTCCATGTCGATGTTCCATTCAAGGGACTGAATCAATCTGGTCCGCACAACATGTGGAACAAGCCACAATGTACTAGCATCAGCTTGACAGCATATCAACTGGATATCATTCTTATTATATGCACCCAAGTAGCCATAGGGATCGGGATTGATATTTGAATTTAGTAAATCCCACCGGAGTCTTTCGCATAGAGTAGTTTGATACAAATTCAACCTTCCACTTGCTGTCTTGATATCAACCTGAAAGCTAGCATCTTTTATGGGGTTTGCAATGTTTGTTGGGTTACCACTGCTATACATCTGTAAGGGAAAAATAGAAAGATGTATGAATAATTTGTTATATGTTAACTAGAGGTGATTGAAAAATTGCAATGGTCAAACACATGAACATAAGTTTAATATTAACACAAGTTTCCTCATAATATCAGAACCCAACACCAGTATTCCTAGACAAAGTTGTTGAAAATTTCATTATTGTTAAATTATATTAGATTTGAAAAAAACAAACATCAATTAAAATTAATAAAAGCATTCATTAACATTTTTTTGACAAGCATTCAAAATTATTATTAGGCATTTACCAAACTTGATGGTTTTGCAGGTTCCACAGAATATGCATATTAGCTTGTAATCATGGACATGAGATTACTAAAGAGATATTCTAGTTATAAATTGATTCCCAACCACTTTTTCATAAATTTATAACACTCCTTCAGTTTTATTCTAGCACATTTTTTACACTTCTGGATCTTTTGGTACAAGAGTTTCTATTTCTATTAAAAGTAGGTGACATAAGAAAAAGAAACTAAAGAGTACATCAATACACAGGCTTTGCGAGCATGCAGAATATCTGAGAGAAACCATCATGTTTCATCACATCCCATAGACACGTGCATGCATTTGTACACATACATCATAAGAAACCCTTGTCTATACTAATTGTAATCTAACTAATTAGGGAAACAAATCATGATAAGAAAATATAGTAACAAATCCTAAATAGAGAAACTAATCCTAGAGAGTAATCTAAGATATGATTTTGGATGTTTACATATACTCTAGTACTTACCAACATTGGAGCCCATATAACACAGATCAATACAAAGAAAAGGCATATCCCATTGCAGCATTTGGTCATTTTTGTTTGCTTCTCCCCCTGTTTGTGTGTACCTCTATTCAAGACAGCATCACATTTGACAAGGTACAAACTTGCATTTATGTCCTCCAGCTAACAAAACGGGGGAAAAGATGGTGGCGTTAGTTTCTAAACAAGGCTAAATTTAGAAGCAACACCAACAAAAAAACAAAAAAAAAAAAAAAAAAAAAAAAAAAAAAAAAAAAAAAAAAAAAAAAAAAAAAAAAAAAAAAAAAAAAAAAAAAAAAAAAAAAAACTGTGAAACTAGAAATATAAGCTCTTCCAACTGAATTTTCACAGGTGCTTATACAGAAAGAAAGAAAAACTAATCTAAAAACTGAAAAATGCTGTTAACCCCAAAAATCAGATCTAACAGATAGGTTACTAATCTCCTAAAAGACATTCAAATGCAGAATAATGAAAACAAGTCCTGATTTCCCATCTAACAATATGGAGTGTGAAATTATAATAAAATAAAAGTTTACGCTTTTGTTTAGAAAACAATTTAGGAATAGTGACAGCGATCTTAAATTATATGACTTTTCTAAATAAACAATACAGATTATACTCAACAAACGATTGCCATTTTTATTCTAAAGACAGGAAATTTGGTTAACCACCATTTGTAGTTTTTCTTTTTGTCCTTCCATTTGGAATAGGTTGGTGTTACTAAACATATATAGTGATATCTATTGTGAGTATTGTCATATCATGAAATTCTCGAGCAGTAGCCATTTTTAAATTGAGTTATCAGTGATAAAAGAACTTTGATTAATAAGCACATAAAACAATACACTTTTCATTGATTTTACAAAGTTTAAATTTTTATTTTCCTGCTGGCTGTTATGCAAGAAAAACAAATGAGGTCATGTGAAATTCTTCAAGGGCACAAAGGTCACAGCAAACAACACCCAAAGGCTTAAATAAGTTATTAGACCCTATAAAATATGCATATTTTTGCTTGGGTCCTCTAAAAACTATTTTCTTAATTTTGGATACTACAAATAATAAAGTGAAACTTTTCTCAGGATTTTCAGACTAAAATTCATGATGTCTGGGTTGTTGTACTCACCATCATTCAACAGCAACCAAATTAAAAGAGAATTTTTATTTAAATAAATCAAAACTATTGGAGTACAGTATTCACAATAATAGGGTAGTACTAAAGATAAATTAATAAACATGTAGTTTATCGAAGTTGTTGCCAAAAAAAGTATCAAATGAGGGAAATCTTACTTTTTGGATTAAAGATTGTGATTTTATAAATATATATTTGCATATACCTTTAGCCAGTCATACATGGTGAGGGATGTAGTTGTGCATGACCAATCAAGAACACATCTTAATTCATAAAGGAATGGCAGAGCACGATAAAGTCTATATCCTAAATAATTGATTCTTGAAACTTCACTTGTCAAAAATTGCCGATACAATGTGCTCTTGTGAGGAATGCCATATTGGATTTGTATAGCCTGCAGTCCTAGAGAAACTGCCTTTGCAAGAAATATGGCACGGAGAGCAAACTGAGCTATACGTTGTTGGGATGGCTCCAATTGCCAATCATACTCTGTAACTGAATATGTGAAGAGAACGAGGTTGAAAATATAGAAAACCACTTTCCCCGTGGCAAATGAGCAGAGGTATATTATTCGATCAAGCACAATCAAGAAGAAGATAGCCTGAACAGAAGTAGTAACCCTTATTAGGAGTGTATATGACATGACAACTCTAGCCACATATATAAATGAAGCATGCAATAAATCATTTCGTCACTCTAACATATGTATTCAACAAAGAAACTTGGATAAGAAATGTTTCTTAAACATGTCAATGATGAATTATAGTCATTCTCTTTTGAAGTGCTACAAATTTTAACCTCCAAATTATGAAAAAGGAAAACAAAATCTTAATGTTTCATTCCATTTGGAAAACCAGAGTATCATAAATAAAATCATTTCAAAGGTTCTGGACAATTTCTTGGCATTATAGACATCATGAATCAACAATGCCAAAAGTTTAAGCCATTAAGTGAAGAAACATGAATGTTTTATATTAGATCTCCAACATCCCCCCTTCCCGCCTGCACAGACCCTTTGGGTTTGAAAAAGGGAATATGCTCACCTACCATGTGCTGAAATTCAACATTTTTTTAGAATGATGGACAACAAGGAGCAAACTCTAGACTACATACTTGGTCAAAGAACCTCTAATACCACATCAGGAACCAACAACTCCGAAAGCTTAAGCTGTTAGATGAAGAGATTTGAATAGTTTTATACTACGTTTCTAACAATAAACATTAGAGAACTAAAATATTGGCACACTTGACCTGCTTCATTTACCCAATAAAATGTCAAATTTATCTGAATGAGTTAAATTCTTTTTAGGCCCTGTTTCCATAAGCACTTATGGAAGAAGAAAATAAGAAGGTAAAATGAAATAAACTTCAGGGAGAATTTTATTCAGTTTGGAGTATATGATAGCTTCTATAAAAGTTCAATTACATGATTTTAACTTATGGGAGAAGTTAATTCAGTTTATCTTCTTATTTTCTTCTCTTATAAGTTCTTATAGAGAAGTTTATTCAAACAAGATCATTATATATTTATTTATTATGGAAAATCTCTTCCTGCCCTGTTAAAATAACAGTAGGATAAATAAAAAGTAAAAAGTACAGACATACCATCAACATAAAGACATATTCTTTTGGAAACTGATCTTCAAGCTGATACACTTCGAGAAACTCACTTTTATTTTTTATGACAGACTGGTAGAAGATGGCAACAAGAAAGAATACAATCAGATCTGCACAAAATATGTAGGCATACAGATCAATTTCTCTCTTGCCTCCACCAATTACAGAAAGAATACGATAAGGGAATCCCATTTCTTCCACAAATCCAGCACGCTGAGCTTTGAGGATTTCCTTGGCCACATCAGATGCGGGAGTTAAGGACTTGTTCCATTCTGTGGAAGAACAGTCAATTACAGATGAAGCATACACAACCTCGAAAACAACCAAGGCAACATTGGGTTTCTCTTGACTTCTTTCAATGCTTTGAACATTAACCCTGCTAGCAAAAGAGCAAAGGTTTGGGTTCTTTGCCTTGCACTTATCATTATGAACCATTCTGAGCACCTGATTAATTCCAGATTCAATTCTCTCAGGTTGAATCCCATCCTCTGGCCAGAAGTTGACATCCATAGACACCTGAACAAAATAAGGAGGAGATTCTGCTCCTTGTGTGAGTGATTTCCAATACCTAAAAAAGCTTATGATTATCAGTTTTACCATGATAATCATCTGATTTAGCAGATCCCATGCTCTATCTTGCCAGTTATAACTAGTGTGATCATCTTTTGCATGGAGATCATTCCTCTTAAACTTGAAGTCAATAGAAGACATCCATTCACCATCTTTGGGTGTTATGGAACTTTGAATGAGGGTGAATAAATAGACAAGAAAGAGAGGTAATGAACTGACAACAAATGAAGATGTGATTTTGTGTGTTGGAAAACCTAATTCTCGTAATAGGTGAGGATCGATACTTAACCCACAGTGCTGGATGACAATTTGGTACAGGTACTGAAGTAAAATATAAAGTTCTGTATAGATCAGCATGATAATCCAGAAGATGTAACTCGGACCAGTATTTACACATAAAGCATACAAGAAGAGAGCCCCAAGATACACCATTGATAGCAAACTGAAATTCCATAAGAACACAAGAACAAAGCAACAGTAACATACAACATCATTATTGGAACGCATCTGATGCCATATATAACAAAAGATCCTTCCCAACTGCAGACTTGCAGCATCAGAACTCTTATCTGACTGCACAGATGAAGAACGATCCATATATATATGCCGAGTTTTCTGACTCTCCATCTCGTCATATATCCTATCCTCAATGTTTGTGTGTTCATTTGAATCAGAATCTTCTTGTGAAATATTCAGGAAGCTCACTAGGTTATTTACTGCCTGATTTCCAATGAACTGTACCTGGGAAACACCATCACCGATTAATTGTACAGCAGACTTGAGAGGGTTTTCTTTTGCTTGCCCTTTAAAATTTTCCTTTTTTCCTGAATCACTAGAAGTATCAATATCTATTTCAGTAATTTCACAAAAAGGAGAATCCACTGAATGCTTCATATACTCCTCTGTTAGTGGACTTTCCACATTTGTACAAGCAGATGGTTCATGAAGATTAATAGGATAAACAGAATCCTCTCTTATTATATGATCTAGTCTTTCCAGAACCTGATCTTCTTTATCAGGGATTCCAATGTCATTATTTGATGCGAGAGAAACACTTCTTCTCCTTCTCAGACCCTCATTGCTGGGAGAAAATCTATCAATACAATTAGTGGATGTGTTCATGCCATGGAGTTGTATTTGCAGGTTAAGCATTTCAGATTTCATCTTCTCCACCTGCATATTACGCTGTTGTTTTTTCTCCTCACTTTCACGAATTTGTTGCAATTGTGCAGTTTTCCATGCAGCCTTTTTCTCTTGCTCACGCACAATAGCCCCAATTTGCTCAGCTTCCAGGTAGCGACATACATAATCAAACTCTTGCGAGGAAAACATATATGACTGAAGTGATACGAGCACAAAAATGATGATCTCTACAATTGCAGATCTTGCTGTAATCCGAAAACCATAATCATATTTATAAAATCCAATCATTTCATAAATGTTATTTACTGTCTCACACTTCCCAGCACTTGGTCCCCCAATAAAAGGAGACTGATAAGCAAGAGAAGTAATAATAACAGCAAAGTTGTATAAGCGCAAGAACTTGAATATTTTGTTCTTCTTCTTCAGTATTTCAAGTCTCATGCGAAAGAATATCAGAGCAAAGGCTAGATAACCAAGATGCAAAATATCATACTCGAGCGTTCCAGTAATCAATATTAATATCAGCACAAGATCTAGCAGATGGCAATAACAGTAAAGCCTCAAATAGTCAACAAAGGTCCACATGCTTTTAGTTTCAAAAGATAGATCTCGCCAAACAAATGTGTTCCTACGTTGAGACATAACCTGACAATATGTCGATGATCCTGAAAAGCTAGGCAGGCGATCTGCACGAAGTTTGAAGCAAGCCAGCATGAATACCACAAAGTAGCTAATCAACATCCTGGGATCATCAACAATAAGTCCTACAGCAGAAAAGACAGTGAAATGAACAGGTTATTAAAGGTCTCAATGTGCAAAATAATATATTACAGTCTCAATAATGAGTGCCCTAAGGACACTGGTTAAGGAGTATTTAATGCATTATGTTGTACACTTCAAATTATTTAAAACAACAATTTTAACATTCTCTAAAAATAATACATGCATATTAAATAGTGGTGGAAAGCCCCTAAGAATTTTAAGAACTGTTGTCACTACTCCTTAGTTTCCATCTTTGCCAGAGGGAGATGCTCCAGATAGCAAGAAAATGACTAAATATCTCAAGTATCTAATTAAAAGAAAAGAATCAACGAAACCACATATATAGGCTGAAAGAAAACTGTCTAATGCCCTCACACTTAAAGCATTAGAACCAAATATTAAGTATTAACAGCATGATCATGGAATTCTTCCATAGACTGCAATTCAGAGAAGGATAAAAGAGTCCTACCGAGCCAACACTTTTTGCAATAACTGAAATGCAGAGTTGAAGTTTTCCAGCAGTCATGGCAACGAATCTCACTTGAAGCATGAGAATTCAAAGGTAACATATTCTTCCAGATGGCTAAGTATTCCAGGATGAGAATGGAAGCAAACAAAAATACGAATATAGGCCAGACTTTGCGTATAATATGCCGATTCAGAAGAACACAAGCAGCAAGCAGTGCAATATACAGCATGGATAATGCATTCAACAAGGCAAAGCTTACCAGTAGTAATGATATCATGTTTATCTCAAGTCCAAATAAATTAAATGTATTCTCCATCCAAAATTTCAAATATACTTTTAAGACAGTTTTCTGCATTTCAAATCGCTCCTTTCTCAAAGCAACAATCCGCTTTTTGTTCCACTTGTGACTCTCCTTGGAACTTCCCCAAATAAACCCGAATGAATACTTTTTACTGCTACTGTCAGAAGAACCTTCTGTTTTAGAAGATGGAGTATCAGGTGCTTGGGAAAGACCAGAGGTAATAATTTGCAGTGAATTGCCTGACACCCCTTCTTTTATTGCAGACGGCAGATGTGAATTATATGATGATTTACTTTCCTCATTGCACATAGCATCATCAATGAATGCATCTTCTGTGGAAAGAAACAAAGAACAAGGTTCTTCCCACTGTCCTTTGCTTAGAACCGTATTTGGCATCCTCTCCAGCCAACGGAAGACATTGTATTGAAGAGTACAAGCTACAATCACTAGCACCTTTCCCCTCAATCCAGATTCTAAACCCCAAAAGCCAGGCTGGAATACGTGGAAACCCAAGAAGAGAGATATATCAGAATACTTCTGCCCGGGAAACATTTTAGCCTGCTTACCCCACATCTGAAAAAGATACTCAGCTGTCACCAAAAAACCTGTGTATGCCAAGAATGATTTGGATGGGATACTAGAAGTTTTTGGTAAAATGGAGCAGAAGATGAGGCCAATCAGATACAAGAAACCAAATGCACTAATTGAGTTTAAAGATGCATAAAACAGAGCAATGAACAAGATCTTCTGGCTGTGCCAGATTATAAATCGCCTGATAAACCCAAGTGCCCCTGGTTCTAACTGATCCAAGTGATCCTGCCTGTTATGCTCGTTGTTCCTCCTCTCATAGCTATAAAGTTGCATAACAATTAAGACTGCCAGAGATTCCCAAACATTGTCAAAAGAAGATGCTTTTGAGTCATACCCCAGATAAAAGTAGAGATCTATTAATTTGGACAACCACATCTCTAGGCTTGAGAAGCTGCTCAAGCTATACATGAAGATAAACACCAAAATTGCATACACTTTCAATGGAAGCCAAAGCTGTCTTTTTGTTCTCTCAACAAGTTGTCTTCCAATAATCCAAAGAAGGAGAAGGAATATGTAACCAAATGATATGTAATTAGGTCTCACCATGTATACAGTGAGAAGAATAGTCACAAAAGCAACGTAAGAGCCACATGATCGGTATATGGATAGGAATTTCTGCCCAATGGCACTCAGGTATGATGCTATTCTTCTTTCTGTAAAAATAAAATATGTCAATGTGAAAACATGGATCACAATAAGTAAGACAGAAGCTGCAAAAATAATTGCAGTAGAAAAGACTTTGTTTTCAACAAATAGTAGAAGTATAGAGGTTTTGCATTTAAAGCATCATAACCAGAGTTGACTTCTTTTCATCATCCAATGTACAATGTAATTCAGAAGCACAATAAATGTTTTTGAAACGTACCATAAGACAAACTCTCATCACTGTTTCTCACAGAGGAGGAAGAATATACAGACAATAGAACAGATTTGTTAAGACCAGCTTTCAAGATGCCAAATCCAATAGGAGGCCTAGGGGCATGCTGTATGATCACTGAAAATGAAAATAACATCTCAAAACCATGGTTATGAATTGCACAGAAGCAAGCAAGTAAAGCTACTTCCAAGAAATCCCAAGCACTATCTTCTTTACGGAGACCTGCAACAATTCATAAAACATGTGGTGAATCTCCCATTTCCTTGTCACTTAATAAGTGGGAAAGCATATGGATATGGAATTGATATAATTTCAAAAAGTATAAACAAACTAAAATCCATTAATACCTAATTGCATTACAATTTCCATGCTTAAAGAGCCTTTTTTCTCCAGTGCAGTTGAGATCAAATTAATTTGAAGAACATACAACAGTGAAAAATGAATCTCGCATAGGAGAATCAAAGCCTGTCTCATCTGTCTACTGACATTGTGACTCAAAAGGTACACCAGGAAGAATATCACTGAAGAAAAGACATAATAGAAGCTAATCAATAAAATGAAGAAAAGACATAATAGAAGCTAATCAATAAAGTAGCATAGGATAATCACACAATAAACTGCATTCAACAACTTAATTAACGCCTGTTGGAGTAAGCTTCTCCAAAAACACTTCTAAGAGATGAAAATAAGAAAAAAATGAAATGAACTTCTCCATAAGCTAAAATTAGCTCCCCATTAGCTAATTTGTAGATGCTCTCTTATCTTTTAGAGAAGCTATATGAGAGAGCTTCTACAAATTAGCTAACAGAGAGCTAATTTTAGCTTATGGAGAAGCTCATTTCATTTTCTTTTTCTCTTAGAAGTGTTTCTAAAGAAACTTACCCAAACAGTAATGGCTAACAAGAAACAAGATAAATGACCATGAATCATTTAAATGGATTAAATGCAACATGAACATGTAAGGATTTGATAAAACATACTATATACAGCATGGATGAAACCAGGTTTAATTGCAATGAAAAGGATCAATGTCAGCATGATAGCCCGAGAGCATTTGCGCAGTCCCCATGCTATTGTTGCCACAATCAATACCTTGGTCTCTCCCTCCACTGTAGATAACAAAGATATGATGACATAAAGAGGGGGTCTGAAGTAGAAAAAAAAGAATATGAAACAAGTAACTCAGTACTATTATATTCGATAGAGTGAGAGAGAAGTTTTTGGAAAACAGATATTATTTCATATCTCAAAAGTTGGTTACAAAGTTAGTTACAAGAGGTATTAACAGACCTCTGAACTGAGTACAGACAATTAACAGCAAGGAGGAGGGAGGTGCTGTTAGCAAGGACTAACAGCCTAACAACATGGAGGTGCTGTTAGCAAAAGCTAACAGCCTAACAGCCTTTACGAAAACGTTTTAACAGTTATTCAAACATATTTATGATGGTCAATCCAGAGTGAAAACATCTAAAAAAATTCTAGATAATAAAAAGCAAAAAAGCTCCAATCATAAATTAAGAAATCAATTCCAAGTCCATAATAAGTAAGCACCAAAAAGGTAAATACACAAATTTCAGCTTAGTTCCATGGAGCTCTACAAAGAGCAACACATGAATTAAAAAATTATGCAGACAAACATAAAACTTCAAATTTTGGTAGGTGGAAGCAAATCATATTAAGGGTTCCACAAATCACAACATATTGAAGTCAGGTTATCCTATGTACCCAATCCCCTTCCCCAATATCATGCCCAAAATATTGGGTGAAAAAGAAGAAAATATGATACCCTAAGCGAACGATGGGAGGATCGAATAAAGTCCAGGCAAATAAATCTAAAATTAGCACGGATACAAACAAGAATGTTAAATCAATATATAAAAACAACTGATACAAAGGAAAAAGTTCCTTTCCCTAAACTTGCTTATGGATAGGGCTGTTTACTTGGCTCCCATTTGCTGTTCAGTCTAAACTTATTATGGATAGGCTGTTTACTTGGCTTCCATTTGCTGTTCAGTCAACAATTTTCAGGGTTTATAACCATGCATGTGTGCATGCATGTCTGTGTGTGAGGTGTGTGAGGTGGTTGAACCAGTTGGACTTGAAATCAGGAGTGGCTGATGCACAGCCAGATCCTGGTGATCCCACGCCAAAGTGTTTTCAGGGAGCTTTCCTGTATTCTAGTATGGTTTATATGATATTACTTATTCTTTTTTATCTAGGTCTAATTACTCATTTTCTCCCTATAGTTACAAAAAAATTCCCTTTTAGTCCCATGATTCATTAATAATTTTGGTACTAGACTGGACAAATATTTTGGTTTCACATTTGATTTGAAAAAGGATTAGGGGATAACACAAATCAAGCAGATAATGACAGGACAAAATCTCTAATTTTTGTTACTCAGAAAACCATGGGACAATATTTTGTCCCAACTCCCAAGTACAAAGTATTAAAAAGGCACATATATCCATGTTTTTGTCTCTTTAATAACCGAAAAAATAGTAACTAACCAACATAATCATTTTTTTAGAATGTGGGTTTGGGCCTAACTCAACCCCAAAAACTAGCTCATAGGGTGAGGATTGCCCCTACTTATATACTCTATCTTAGCACTATCCACAATGAAGCATTTGATGGTCAGAAAGTGTTAGAGGAGGCTATATTTTTTTGTTGGTCTTGGCTGCGAAACCTGGAGAAAGGATTTGACATCCCTTTCCATCATTGGTCTAGCAATTTGAGAGAATGTTTTGAATTTCAGGGGAGGGTTTAGATTTCGTTTTCCTAGGATATAACAGTATTAGCTTGGCTTCCAGCATGTTTCATCATGCCTCAAGCCTTTTTTTGTTTCGTCCTGTTTTCTAATAGCTTGTAATTCTGCAGTACCTCTTGTACTGTTTTTTCTATAATATATATACTTATCTTTGCTGATAAAAAAAAATAAAAAAAAAAAAAAAAAATCTCCAGTCGATATGAACTTGAGTTTTTCCCAATACACCCCTTCACGCTTAGAGCACTTTTGGACTTGGTGTGTAAATAATATGATGGGATGTGCTTTTAATGGATCTAGGATATGCTTTGATATCACCTTAGAACATAGGTTTAGGCCTCCGGATTTTTTTATTCTAATCTCTCTCTCTTTTTAATTTGGTAAACACATTAAATTTGATATAAATTATATTAAGATAATTAATATTAAGCATTTTATTAAATTTTATATTATTTTACTTGTACTGTTCATTATTCGCCAAATAATGTATATGATAAACAATTGTCATGTAACCTGTGTCTTTGTCCTATGTTGCTCTTCTTGTCTTGTCCAATATCATAATTTTTAACAAATCAAACAGACCCTAAAAGCTATACAAAATCTTGATGACAAGCTCATTCAAAGAAACATGTAGTCAACCCTAGTGAGACTAAGCATTCATAAAAGAGTATATGCTAAGTGTTATGAAAACCGGTCCGGTCGAGGTACTGAGTCAGCATGTCACTTATTAACCCAATTGAACCAGTATATATATTAAAAAATAAAAAAGATATCCTTTTAATATACCTAACAAAATGTGATTAATCCGTATTTTTATATACTCCAAAATTAAATTCATTGTCATCAGGGCAAAAATTTACCACATGACAAACAAAATTAGCAATGATTAATTGAGTAAACTCGCATTTTCGTCCCCGAAATATATAAGCATGGACACTTGGTCTCTAAAAAGATTATTTTTAGAGGCAAAAGAGCTGTTAAGAGTTTTCTTAATTGGACATGTTAGTATTTTTGCCAGTCATATTTAATTATATTGACAAATTAGTCTCTAAAAGAATTTAGTTCCCAAAAGAAATATGCATTTAGCTTAATTAATCCTTCAAAACTATGTATCCCAGATTCACAGTCTCATAAGTCCTTGGCTTGCCTTTGCTCTCTAGTTCCAGTGCTGAAGTTAGTTTACTGATTTCAATAAAATCACTCACTAGAACAAATCATTTCAATAATATACTTAAATAGGAAGTAGAAAACTAGATATCCTTAATTTTTAAGGTCAGTTTGTTGTATATTACATGATCAATATAATAATAATAATTAGTTATTATATATTGTTATCAAGATAAAAAATAATATTATAGGAGCATATATAATATAGTTTTTTATATATGTTACTCAATAATTAGCTATTAACAATTTAACATATTTTAGAATATGGGGAGGAAAATAACGTTTCAATCGGGTTAAACCGGGCCAACTCGGTCCAGGTAACCGGGTTTGACTAAAATCAGGCAGGCCAAACCGGGCCACTTGCATTTCTGATCCCACATTTACTATAGATATAGCTGAAGTAAAGCTTACAAAGGCTTACGCAATCCTCTTCTTATGAGTTAACTTTTAGGGTTGAGTTAGGTCTAGCATAAATTCAAGGTGGTATCTGATATGTGTCTAACATATCATGCTTTCCAAGCTAAAAGAAGCAAGGATTTAATCACAAAAGAACAAAATATGGTCCACATCTGCTGGAAGTATTGATTATTCCTTTTCAATCATACTATCACTCATTTTATGCATTTTCATAGCAGAAAACCAAGAAAAGAAGTGAAGAGAACAAGATCAAGAAAGCAAAGCAAAGATTTCCGCGCTAACCGCACGGTATTGGCGCAATTCGCGCCAAAGAAAAGATTAAATGGTGAACTCTCTGCCAAGCCGCGCAATCGGCGCCAAAGAAGCACTTGTGTGGGAAACTTTCTGCCATCTGGCGCTAACAGCGTGGGAGTTGGCGCGATTAGCGCCAGCTCTGATATGAAGTGGCGCGATCAGCGTGCGCCAGGCTTGCAGTATGGTGGTGCTAATGGCGTGGGAACTGGCGCAAGTAGCGCCAGCAACACGGGATTTCAAGATTTTAATGGATATTGCACGAAAATAGAAGATATGAAGGGATTTTATAACCTAAATATAAATATGGACTTAAGAAACCAGAAAGGGGGGCTGCACACTTCAAAATATCAGAAAACAAAGAGAAGAGAGAGCTTTGCTAGGTCAAGGAGATTGAAAACCAAGATTGAAGAGATTCTTCTTTCTCTTTTATGTTCTTCATCTGAGTATGTTTTGTTTTGTACTTTTGAAGCCAGACATATTCTAATTCTTCATTGTAGTTAAGGTCACAACCTAATGTGAACTCCTTTGATATTGGATTAAATTTTATGATTCTTTTATGCTAAATTATTTTGTTTCATCTTGTGTTGTATGAATTATATATCTTTATTGAAATTGATCACTTTGATAAAGTTCTGAGAGTTAGGATTCACAATAGGAATATTGGAACTTTAATTTCTGACAAAGGTGGAATAACAATTGATACATTATCTAGGGATAGGGATGTATAATTGCGGATGAATTGATGCGTCTCACTTAATGCTTGATCGAAGAAGAATCACTAAGGAATTAGGGTTTTTACTTGGGTTAAAGGGTTAAAGTTACTAAGGAATTAGTCTTTAACTAGTGTTCATGTAAAGAGGCATATCTGAATAATTAGAATAATTGAATGTAGTAATCAATCTAATTAGATAAGGTGGGATCAAAACGGTGTGTGTGTCTTGACTACAATTCTTTCTTATATTTTCCTTAAATCCAAATATATTTTGTTTGAAGTCTTATTAATTCTTAGTTTTATTCTTTAATTTTCATCAAGTCAAGATATTAAAACTCAATCTTATCAACTTTTCTTCATCCAATTTAAAGATAATAGTTGTGATAAATTTGGTGCCTCAATCCTCGTGGATATGATACTCTACTTATCATTTTATTACTTAGAACGAATGGTACACTTGCCGGATTCGCAACAGTATCATAGTCTATCGGGTCACCTTCAACTATTCAAAAATCTACCTGTCCACACGGCTTTCCAAATGCAATAAAGGAAGGAAAAAAAAAAAAATCAATCCTACAATCTCCATGCCTGAGTTCTTAGGCATGCTGTGTTGAGATCTCACATCGACTATAGATATAGCTAAAGTAGAACTTATAAAAAGCTTGGGTAATCCTCACCTAATAAGCAAGCTTTTAGAGTTGATTTAGACTTAACCCAAATTCAAGAGTATGAAATAATAATAATAATGACAACAACAACAACAACAATAATAATACTAGAAACAAGAATTGAACTCAGCACATTAGGTTTATAAATGCATTAAGGAAATAATTACAATCTGCTATGTATAAGAATTATGTTTTTAAGATGAATTACTTGAGTAAATTGAACTCATCACATTAAGTTTATAAATGCACTAAGGAATGAATTACAATCTGCTACTTACAAGAATTATGTTTTTAAGATGAATTACTTGAGTGAATTGAACTCAGCACAGAAGGTTTATAAATGCATTAAGGATTTAATTACAATAATAACTTTTTTAAAATTTATCCAACATCAACATCAACAATACCTTTAACCCAAATTAATTGGGGTCGGTGGTAGATGAACCCAATGATAACTTGTTTAAAATTTATTATAAGCAAAAATTGGGCCATCCTAAATTGTTCTGAGAGTTAAATTTTGAAAAAATAAAATGAACATGCATACATATACACACACATAATCCATTGTATATGGCCATATATAGTCATAAATAAAAAAGGGTATGACTGTATGTGGCTGTACATAACTCTAAATAAAAGATGTTTGTTAAGTTTTCGTGTAACACGTATGACAAGATTGTAATTAATACCTTTTACTGAGGAATATTCATTTGAAGATTGCCCACCCTCATCAGACAAGCAGAGGAAAACTGAATTATTCACAAGATTACCTAATGCAACCAAAATTCCAAGACAAAATTGAGCAAGCAAAAAAAATCCAGGTATTGGATAGTGCCACAGTCCCACCATCTCCCAGATTTTCATGTCCTGTAAAGAGGAATGAAAAAATTTACAATTAGTGGAATGTACGCTTATCAGTTATAACAATTGTCACCCTCAAAGATTACCCGTCCAAGTTTCCAATTCAGAAATGTAAATGCCACATTAAATATATAAGTGCTAACAGCCCACAAGAGAATGAAGACAAGAAGCAGCCCATTCAATCTGTGCATACGAAATAACGAAGGGAAGGCATAGACAATGTAGCCGACATAAGCAAGTAGCCCAAATGCACATAAGCTTGCAAAATGGAAGCTCCAAAATGAAAGAGCAAACAAGGAGACCTGCAAAATAAAATTAATATGGGAGTTCAATAAACAAATCATTTGGTATCAAGTGAATAAAATGCATATGACACTTGACATAAGTAACTGCAAATGCATCAACAATATATATCTCAAATAGAGATGACAATGGGTCTTATACCCATTGGCTACTTGCAATGAGTAGAGTAGAGTAAATACCTACCGGATGGGTTTAGTTTGGATAAATAACTGAAAATTTTATGGTCAGGATTGTTTTGATTAGTTTTAATCATAGCCATCTATTAGCATTATATGGTTGAGATTCGTTACTCTCATGCTTTCACGGTTTCACCTCTCACCTGATATACACACACAGAGAGAAATAGGATCAAATGACAATGCTATAAGTTACACCAACTATTACACCAATCAATAACTTCAAATTTTTTCTGAAAATCAATGATTGGATTGAAAAATCTAATTATATAGATCATATTTACCAAATATTATACTAATCTAAAATTTTTTAATAATCCATTTATATGCATCAAAATGTGATATATACTTTTAAAATTTATTAAAACAAAATCTTTGAGTATATACTTATAGTTATTCGTATTCATTAAGATTTTACACAAACAAAAAGTAATATATAATTATAATTCAATGGTTGGATCAATAAAAAACACATTTTATTCTTCTTATGTAACAGATAGTTATTAGCTTTGCTCATACGTGAGAGTGTTAGATGAGTTGGTGTTTTTTTTTTTTTTTTTTTTTTATCACTGTTGCTCTTCTTGCTTATTCTATTCTAAAGTGTTCTTAGCTTGGTTGGGCACTACTTGTGTAAACTAAGTGCTATCAATAAAACTTATTGCTTTTCACACACAAAAAAAAAAAAATAGAAAACACATTCTATATATATTGATGTGTAATAGTTGGGTGTAACTTGTAATAGTTGAATAGTGTAATTTGATCCCTCCTCAAACACACACACATATAAATATAAATATGATGTCATTTGGTACCTTATAGTATTGTGTTTAACTTTAGATGAATGATTCTGTAATTTCATACCTTGTTTGATGTATTTTTAGTTAATGCTTTTTATTTTATAATGAATAGTATGGTACTTATATTTTATTAGTTCATGAAAAAAGGTATTAAGGGAAATCATATTTCAATTAACCAAAATGCAAGTAATGAGGACAGGTATGGGAATCTAGGTATGAGAATGAAGATTAAAAATATTACCAATGCCGATAAGCCTAAATCCTACCAATTGTCATCCCCAATCTCACAAAAAAAAGATTATATACCTAATCTAAGGCACATTTAAGGAGGAGGGAGTAAGATGTACATATAATATATATCCTAAAAGTTAATTTGATTCAAACATGATATAAATGTAGACCAATGAAGGAAAGACTATAACAAACAGGGTCAGGAATCTAGGATCATTCACCATTGATAACAGAAAGAAGATTATAACATGTTTTAAGAATATATACCGGGAAACCATACGTGAAAAAGTTGATACCAAAAGTCCGAAAAACAGCTCCTCTGCGTAAAACATTTGTGTGTCTCACACCAGATCTGCACATTTAATTAAGGCACTCAACAGGATTTAAAGCCAAAATCCACATTCCCAAAAGAAAAAATCTGGAAACAAAAAGTGAGGCTGCAGATGTAAAGTAAAAATACATTCCAATTAAAATAAGCAAAATTGACACATTAATTATCAGTAACCATATTTCTTTCAACCTCAATTCTCATAATGTTATTCTCAAAGAAAAACTTCCTAGTATCTGGAGTGGAAATTTTTCTCCATTCAATCATAAATACACTGATTATTTTATTTATAGGTGCTTGAACATATTTTGAACGAGATCACATAAATTAAAACAGAAAAGTAGATTTTCATTTGATTACCTTGATTCACGAATGAAAAATGAATGCTTAGAGGGAAGAAATTGCTCAGTCAAGCTACAATCTGTCCTGGAAATAATAAAACCCATCTCCTCCAAATCAGATTTGATAAAAGACAGCTGCATCACAAGAAAGGAATAATTATAAGTCAAAACATTATCAGTCACAGCAAAAGTAAAGTGCATCAGCGAACACAAATAATAAGGGAAAAAGAACTTCACAGTCATATATCATTTTATTTTGTATACAATAGATATTAGTTAGTTGTTCTCTATGTTGAAAAAGAATGGCAATAATTCAAACGGATATCTTTTAGAAGCATGGTTTCTATTGGATTATTGGCTGACAGTTGTTTCATTTCAAAAAAACTCTACCTATGGTATCATAGCTGGTTCCAAGCCCAAGTAAATGAAGAGGGTTGTGCTGAGCCTTTGGCAGCCAACGTAAAACTCGTTGTTATACCTAATATGAATCACTCACGACAGTTTTCATGTGCTAATGTTAGGTCATTATTCAGAAGTAACACAGTGTATATAGCTCAAGGACAATGTCAAATGAGCTAGAGCCGCTGCATCAAAACCCAAATGAAGTGTTAAATGAGCAACTATCCTCACATTTTCTTGAATGAATGTGGGTAAAGAAGATAGTTCAGAAGTACATTATTAGGTTTGCTACTTGAAATATTGGTACTTTGATAAGTAAGTCTATGGAGGTGGTGAATACCATGATTCGAAGGAGGATTATTATTATGTGCTTGTAAGATTGTTTCAATAATCGATTATAAGTATAATCGATTATTGTTATTGTTAAAATTGATTATAATAAGATAATTAATTTCGTTTGGGCACCCCAAAAAAAATCAGGTTTTACATAGTAAATAACAGAAAAAAGGGATGTAGTTATTTATTTGTATTAATAATAATAATATTAATTAAATGTTTATTTCTTTCATATTTAGTCATCATTTTTGTATTTTTATAAATTAAATAAATATGAATAATAAAAGTGAGAGAGACAAAGATAATAATAAATAAAAAGAAGTTACAATCTACAGTTCGATAAAAAAATTATTAATTATTAATATAATAAAACAAAGCAAATGTGTTTTTGCATCCCCGTTCTTCATCCTGTTACCCTCCCCCTCGCTCACACAAACACGTAATGCCACATTGCAGGCAGCACACCTGCCTAATTTGCAGGTGCCATAAATTTAAATAACACAAATTGTCGAGGATAATTTTGGGAATACAATTTTAAAATTGAAATAAGCTGTTTAACAATAATCTAACATCTGGGCTTTCAAGCTAAGATTCCCAAAAATCAAGGTTTTTGTTATAAATAGCGGATATGAGACAAAAACAGTTGAAATTGGGGGGAAAAAGTTTTCCAAACATGCTCCAAATGGCTGAAGAAAAAGCAAAGCAAGACACTATAGAATTTAAACTTTTGTACACAGGAAAGTTAGAGAAAAGAGTAGTGCGGACAAGGATTGGAAAGAAGGTGTGGTTCAAGTGAGGACAAAATTTTACCCTTCAAATTAAACGTTTCATAGTAGACCTAAAATATCATTAGTAGTTCTGCACCACAAGTATGATCAGAAACATTTGTAATTTTGTATGAGAAAGGTTTTAGGAAAATTTGGATGAATTGGTTCAAGGCATTCCACAATAAACCTACAATATAAGTCTTAAGATATTTAGTTATTTACTAGCCACCTCTAACAAACAAATTGGGGAGCAGGGAGGGTGAAACTATAACCAATTTCAAAAGGAGACATATAATTTGCACAAGTAGCATGTCCAACTCATGTCAAATACTACAACTTCATAGTGTCAGCACCATTTTAATTTTGCACTGGTTAAAAATTAAGGGGTGAAATGGCACCTAAAAACCTTTAGGGCCATAACAAGCCTATCAATGTGCAAAAAGAAATTTACAGGACTACAAAGTAGAAAAAAGTGCATTAGAAATTTAAAATTCTCAACAACATAGACAAATTGTCAAGGTACATTCGACATGTCAGGCTCTATTACATTAAGAATAAAATATATCAAAAAAGTGGTTTATGTGAGAGTGGACCTGCAGTACACCAGTGCCTAAATACCAAAATGTGAAAAAGCCCAAATGTGCTTAACTAGTCTTTTCCTACCATATTCAGCATTAACAAAAAAATTATAAAACAGATACGTACCATTATATAGTAAAACAAGAGAGAAATGCTGGAACAAATTTTAGGCCACTCAGAATTGGCAGATATTTTGTAAAGACCAATTAAATCAGCCATCCAATGAATCATACTTGGAAGTTCCATGGGAAGTTGATATATGTATAGAAGGAATATATTAAAACCTGCATACAGCTGAAGAAGCCTCCACCACCTTTAGAATCACATGCACAGACATAAGCCCATAGGGCACAGAAAGTGTCAAATAGTTCTAAAGAGATTATGAAAGAGCATATAGGAAACATCCAATAAAAATCACCTAAAAAGCCCAAGAAAGTTGCTTGTCAAAGACCAATCCACAAGACCAACACAACTACCAATGAAAAAAGGTAGTGATGCCCATGAAGGATGGCTAATCCCAACAACTAGTTGAATAGCAGGCAATAGCAAGCAAGATGCCACCCGAAGATAAGAACCTTCAATATACAAAAACAGGAGAATCCAATGGCATTATTTGCATCAAGATGCAGGTGACAGAACAAAAGAATGGCAACTATAAATAAATTATAAATAAACATATAGCAGAGAAAATAGTATGAGGGATGAAAAAGGTACAACATAAAGCCTTATCAATATTATTAGTGACAGCACTCCAACAAAGGATTTGACTTTGGAAAGAGCATAAAATACAGTTACCCAGAGGAAAGGAAGCATTAATGGGAGAAATTGGAAGCAGGATTTGCAAGAAAATACACCTCCGGTGTCTAGGGTGAATCCTCTTATTTGGATTAAAAGAGAGATGAATAGAGTTCAATAATACCAAAAGAAACTGAAATTCAAAGAATCCCCTGTCATTTAAATTCTAAAGAAGTAAAAATTACAGGAAACAGTAGAGCGGGATAAAGAATAAAACTGAATAACAGGGGCATTGGACAACAAAGAGAGATGAATCTAGAAAAAGCATGAGAAAGAGGAATATTAGTATATTATCCACCCAAAATTTAATATGAGAGCCATTACCCAAATCCAATGAGATGAGAGAAGTAAAAGAACTAAAGAAGCTTAGTCTTGTGATATAAACTTCCATGGCCTAGCATGCAAAGCATTGACCACAAGATTAGCATCTTATCCATTAGAATGCAAAGCATACTCCAAATAAAGTCTACCTTTGCGTCAATTAACCAAGATTTTTTTCTTTCATAAATAACAATTCAAAGAAGATTGCAAAGTTAGTTGCATTAGAACACATGAGATGACATTCATAGGCCAACAGTGGATATTTCATATTGCATGTCTACAACTGATGCGTAGGAAATAAACACACATAGCAGTGAAAAGACTACAGAAAAAGAAACAAAAGGGTGAAAGAAACTTACAAACCTAAATGTTCTATAAGTGATAAGAAATGACTCCAAGATGGATCTTGCCATGTTTTCAGAAAATGACTCTTCCCGTATATATCAACCAAAGCAACAAGAAGAGCTAGCAGTTGTATAACCAGAAAATAAATTACATAAGGAGATTTCCAAGATTGAACTCTGCAAGAGCACACCCCAGAAACAACAAATCAGTATATTCTAGAAAAGGGAAAATCAGGAATAGATGAAAAGGAAATCAATCTCACATCATAAACCCAATCAACTTTGCCCACAATGCATCTGGTATACTCCATGACATTGGCTTAACAGCCCATATTACCAGATAAATTACTTGAGAAAGTATTGCAACTACAGAAAAGATAACAATCGGCCACAGTAACAAAAACCTCCTGCGGATTTGAAATCCTACAACAAGAAAAAAAGCAATAGTGGTAATTAAATATAACTGTTAAAGACAACATAAATGAGTTAATAGTCTCCAGCATACCAATAGGAAGTATCAAGAATCAATAACCCATTTGAATAATTCTGTAAAATTGTTATCACAAGGACCAAGTTTTAACAGCCAAGCACATAATAAACATAAACATTCAAAAGGAGATCTACCGAGTCTTTCTTCAAATAGAAGGAACTCCAACTCTGGCAGAATGAATTTTATGTTTAAATACAAATTAAAATGGTGTGATTCATTAGATTGACACAATTAGATCTTTGATTGTTCATTTGTTCCTTATTCTTTCTTTTCTTTGGTTCACATTCAAAGCTCTTGGAATCATAGATGGACTACATTCCTAACTGAATATAAGGCATAAAATGTTGGGAGGAACTCGGTCTAAAGATAATCTGTGTAAGAGGATACCCTAACAAATAACAATTATAAGTATTAAAAAAATTACTATATAAGACGTAATTCACTGTTAATCTGCAAATGACAGCTAGAATCTGTCCACTATCCAGCAATAAAATAGCAGAGAAGAGTTCTATTCTATGTGGAATTCTCATGGTAAGGTTATTTGCATATTGTGGTAAGATATCAAAATTATAGTTCAGTGCTATAAGCAACAATAACTTGGAAACCAAACAAAAAGAACTAAGCAGCTTACCTAATTGTGATACATTGTACAGAATGAGAAGAAATGCTATCAAATCAACGAGAGAGATCAAACTCCAGTTGATTAAAGCAGCTGCAAGAAAGACGAGCATATAAAAATCAGCACATACTTCAATAGTGGAGTACATATCCCATTATCCCATACATATGTGTCTACTCTACATAAAGAAACCTGACTTAAATATAAGAAAGCCAATTGAAAACAATATTAAAAAACTACATCTAATATTCTTCCTTTAATTGTTTACTCAGTCCAATAATCATCTTCCTTCTAAATGTTAAGACTCTAAGAAATAAAATCAGACAGTATATATGTGGATACTCAATAATAGCTACTGCCTAGTGCCTACTCACTCTCACTTCAAAATCAATCACAAATTATTCAACTATAACAGCAAATAATGATAATGATTATTAAGGATTTTACAGTGATTCTAATCTAGTTAGTCCCAAATCTTCAAATGCAATATAAGTACAGACTTTATGATACATGAATTTCACTAGGTTGGAATCAATCAGTAATGACGAACAACTTAGGCAGCAGCATTAAACTATTAATGACAGCTTAGCAAATGATATTTGTAAGTTTAAACAATAAATATTGAAACCAATCCAGCTTAGCTCACTCTCACTTAGTTGAGAATACACAAATTGCAACGCATAGATGGTACGGTACCTGACAGAAGAAGCGAAGGCAGCACGAAACCGGCGAGAAATTTCCCCATTGGATTCAGACGCAACTCACGGCGATCACATCGAGATTCAAATCAATCAGCCGGTACGAGATTCAATAGTTTTTTTCGTGAAATGAGTTTTTTCCGGAATCGCGAAGAAAGCACTTTCCGGCTCGCAGAGAATAACTCGCCGGAAAGTCGGAAACTACCGTTAACTGGAGAAAACCGAAATGTTAATTTCGCAGCGTTTCTTTTCTTCGCTCTATAGTTTCAGTTTGACGTTCTAATAAAACAAAACAGTATTGAGATTTCCGCTGATCGAGAATCTTCTAAAGTCCAGCAAAATTAAATGAACATTAAAAAATTAAAATAAATAAAACGTTTACGGAAAGTGATAATCGAAATTCAGATATTATATGAGAGAAAAAATAAACTGAAATCGCGCTACCACGAGGAAGAAGAAAGGAAGCAGATATTTATGCGACTCTCGATGCTGCGTTTGTCCAATGGGGGATTTTCTCTTTTAAAGTAAAATGAAAATTGAGTTGTTTTTCCATTCTCGGGCTTTGGAATCACGTCGCTTGTGCCTGAAGCAGGCTTATATGGCAGGGTAAGTAGCGGGGTAAGATGGTCTTTTGAGACGTTTTGATTTTGGTGCCATCTCCTTCCCCTTTTAAAACCATGACTCGTGGCGCTCATATCTTAACAAAATCTTAACGTACTGAACGCAACACATGATGACATGAATACAGAATATTCAATTGCTAACCTACCAGTCTACACAAAGTTCAAATTACAGAGTTTTCGTTGAGTAATAATGGATAAAAGTATGATCAATTATTAATGTAAAAATCTACAGCCTTAAATAATAATTTGGTCTTTTCTTTTACAACAACAATTTGGTTTTTATTAAATAAAAAAATAATCTTATAAAGTTTGGTTTTTTATTCTCTATACATATTCGTAAGGACTAAAGAAAAAAATATATAATTAGAACAAAAAGTGACATATTTGAAAAAAAATAATAAGTTCAATTTGATTGATATATGACTTAAAATAAATAAATTTGATTGAAAATCTTTATTATATCTTTTTTTTCCTATTTATATATAGTATAAACGTCATCAATCATTTTTCATATAATAAAAATTCACTACTTCCCTTTTTAGGAGTCATGATTTTATGAAAATTTTACTTCAAAAGTCTCATTCAAGTTCTGCTTTATGCTTCTTCCAAATTAATATTGTGTTTAACACATCTTAAATGACTAAATTATTTGTCCAAAAAAGGGCTAAATCATTAATGTTGGGTTTAACCCACCTAAAATGGCTAATCATTTCTAAATCATTAATATTGGGTTTAACTAAGCTTATGTCTATTTGTGTCACGTCCAATTATTTGTTTAAAAAATCAATCCTTATCTTTGAATCCCATTATAAAAAAATATTTCACTCCAATTCCAAAATTCTATATTACTTTATCAAGTCATTAGTTATCAATCTTCACTCAATAGTTGTTAAGTAGTTTTATTTGTTGAATATTAGTCATCAGTCATCAATTATATTATTTTGATGTTTAAATGTCTTTTTTTAAAATGTCACTTTTGGCTTTAATCTTCTTACTTTTATGTTTTTAGTCTTAACAAAAAATTATTTTCAAATTGATTAACTAAAAATAACAAAAATTATTACAAAAGTTACACAAATGTTTGTGTTATAAATTTGGCATTCCATAAATAACCAAATACAAAAAAAAAAAAAAAAAAAAAACTCGAACATGTACTTCTTTTGAGGATAACAACATGTGATTCGCAACTTCTAACTTTTTTTTATCAAATTAGATGATTTTGTAAAGTTATATATCAAATCAATTGATTTCAAAAATTATTTATTAAAGATGAGTGATTTTGACTTTTGATATCGATAATAGTTATAATTGATATAGAAAAATTCATTTTTTTATATCGATTATAATTACAACTAATATCAAAAGTCAAAATCACTTATTTTAAAGTTCATAATTTTCAAAATCACCTAGTTTGATAAAAAAAAATCCACAACTTTGCTTATTTCCTTCGTACTTCATACAAAATTGGGTGAGAGAGCGACAAATGGATAGAAGCATCGATGGAGATAAACACAAATGCATAAGGGTAAATGAGGTACAATAGGGTGAAGATTGACTATAAGAGAAAAAGATTAAACAAATAGTTATAGAATGAAAAGGATAATGTTGAGATATTATAAATTAGAGAGGTGAATAAAGCAAATTAAGGAGTGTAGGAAGCAATTACTCCCAAAAATTATGACTAACTTTGACATTTTCACTCATCCCTAATTTCATACTTTGGTCCAACAAACCCAATTTGGGTCAAATAGAACAACCCAACACTAAAATGGGGACTTGAATCCTGAACTCCCCAAGTTGAAAATCCTAACACCCCCCCCCCCCGACAACATCCCTTCCTTGATGGCACACCCACAATGACAACACCCCTCCCTCCCGCAGTGGCTCTTCCTTCCCCCTGCTCCCTCATCCTCCTTACTCCTCCTATGAAGGTAAGTGCCTCCTTCTTTCTTCTATTTTCTTTTCTATTTGGTAGTGGGGGTTGGGTTCTAGTGGGGGGAAGGTCTTTTGGAATGGCCTTTCCGTAAATAAAATCAATTAGAATCAAATTTAATTACTTGTAAAAAATCTTTCAGAATGATTATTCTGGAAGCATTTTTGCTTACAAAAAGGTGATTCTGGAAGCAATTTTTTTAAATCCAAAACAACATTTCTGAAAGTGTATTTTGTATATTCTGGAAAAGGGGTTCCATAAATCATTATTGTGCTTATGGAAAATCTTTTTTGGAAGCAACAACTGTAATTCAGAGTAGTCTTTATAGAAGTGTATTTTGTATATTCTAGAAATGGCGTTCCGGAAAGCACTACTTTAGATTATGGAAGGACCATGCTAAAAGCAAAAATTACAATCTGAAATACCCTTTTCTGAAAGAGCATTTTGTATCTTCCGAAATTGTCGTTTTGGAAAGTACTATTTTTGCTTATGGAAAAGGTGTTCCCTAAGACTTTTTCTTCCGAAAGGGTCATTCAGTAAGAGAATTTATACCCTTATGAAACATATGTTCCGTAAACAAATCCATAACTCAAAATTGGAATGCGATAGACGTACTTGCGGAGTGGAGAGTTGGATAAGGAGAAGGACTTTTGTAGTGTCGATTTGGACTTGCTTTGCCTTCGATGGTTGCGGGAAAAAGAGTTGAGGTGGAGAAGAAGAAAAGAATGAATAAGGGAAGGGTCTAGACTTGCGTTGGCTTTGGGAGAAAGAAAAGGAAGTAGGGAAATAAAAGAAGAAGATAGAAGGGATAAATTGAGTTTTTCTAGGAAATTAAAGATGGAAGATGTAATTAAAAATGTGCTACATTCAATTGTCAACTTGTTGATTTTTTTCTTTTGTAATATTTTTTATATGGAAAATTAAATGTAGACATACAAAATTATTTAATTACCTACTTAATTCTTGTTTCAGTTAGTTTCTCTTAACCTATTGGTTATTTTAAAAAAATTAATAATATTTTTATTTATTAATCATATCTAATTAAATATTTAAATAAATTTATAATCATATTCTAATTCTTTCAATAAATATATTTATTAAAGAAAATTATTTTATCATGAAAATTTATGCAACTAGTAATTTTCTAATATATATATATTACTTTTAAACAAATTACATGTTAAAAATATATATTTTTAATATAATTATTGTCACTTTTTTAAACCGAATAAAAGAACTTCATCTAAACATCAAAAAATAAAAAAGAAATTAACTTCTTGGCAACTACTAAATACACTATACATTTTTCTTATACACTATATAGCACAGTGGAATTCCAACTTTACCCTTTTGTTTGATTAAATTTAAAAAATGTAGAACCCGCTGTTTGGCTTTCAGACTATTCTTCTTCCCTTCTTCATACACTATAAGCATTCCGCACCATTGTGTACCTTCTTCTCCGGCGGCGGTGGTGTTGAAAAAAGGCAGTGGAGCTCCGTTGTTGCGGTGTCGTTGCTGGTCGGCATTGGTGGTGGAGGTCGCGCGTTGGTGGTGGAGGCAACATTTTGGTCTGTGTCGACGAAGGTGAGATCCATGGTTTTGTCGCACGGATTGATCAATCCGTGAGGATGACACGGATTGAATGATCCATAAGCAGAGCGAATGTACATACGGATTACCTAATCCGTATGTACATTGTTGATGGCATCATGTGAAAGGTTCGTGACGGATTACGTAATCCGTATTGGTGTTACGGATTGATGAATCCGTGGATACGTTACGGATCACATAATCCGTGCTTAAAAGTAATGAACCACATACGGATTAACTGATCCGTGCATGCCTTACGGATTAGGTAATCCGTAATAATTTCACGGATTGAATGATCCGTATTATTCGTACAGATTACCTAATCCGTAAGGTATGCACGGATCAGTTAATTCGTATGTGGGTAATTTTGTATTTTTCTTTGTTTATTTAAATATTTAAATAATTGAATATAAGGAGAATGTTGTTATGCTCTGAAATACATGATTTGGATTTGGATTAGTAATTTAGAACATTAGATAGTTGTCATCCTTGTAATTTTCCAATGCATGACACAATCCACATATGTTGTTGTGAAGAGTTTAACTCTTGAGATGAATTTGAAGTAGCTTATTTTTCATTATCTTTACAATATACAATTTGATAACATTGGACCTTGAACCTTGAACCTATTCTACGATTGTAACAAATGTGACTTCCTTAGTTCCTTTCAATGTTGATGAACC
>PYAF01005253.1:3193101-3288753 GCA_007407185.1 Glycine tomentella | reverse complement strand
GCGCGTTTCCGACGACTGCTAACGGTTTACCCAGCTACCACCACCACCACTACGACCTCCGACCAAAGCCACCAGCAATGCACAGCCAAAGCCACCCTCCGACCACCAACATTTTAACACAACCTCAACCAACTGAGCAATGCTTTTCAAGGAGCAACAGAAAAATAAAACAACACAGCTGAGGGTATTTTTGCCATTTTGAAAATATGATACAGTGTATAAGAAAAGCTTAATAGTGTATTTAGTAGTTTCCTAACTTCTTTTTCATTTCATTTGAGAACAAAGCATAAATGTGCGGTGCTTTTGCTGTTTATGGTGTGTGAACATCTTCATTCTTCATCACCAGAAATTGTTAGAAGATGGTAGAACGTTCTGCGAGTCCGATTCTGTTGCTCTGTATCTTCTCATTTTCTGCATTCGCTCTAGCTTCTTCGCCATGCCCCCTCACTGGTTCCTTCTTATGCTTATTCCTTTATTTTGCATCCTCTTTTTCATGTCATTTGTGACTTTCTTTCTGTTTTTTTTCCTCCCTTCTTACTTTCTTCGGTGCTTGTTCTCCTCTTTAGTGCTCTTTTCACTTTGTATTTTTTTTTTCTTTTTGTTTTTTGGATTCTGAATTATGCTTCCTTCGCACCAAACAAGTTGCGCTGCATATGTGATGCTCGACGCCTCAACGTGAATAGTTTGCTCAATATGCTTTGCACAGTATGTGTTCGATGATTTGTCTTAGTATCGCGTTATAGGCACTCTATTTCAATCTAATTCGTGTCTTCTGTGCTTTTTTGATAATTGGAACTAGCATGCATGCATTTCTATGTTGGATTCTTGCAAATTGTCATCCGGGTATTCGTTTTCCAGTACAATTATTGTTAGTATATGGTATCAGTGGGATACTAAAACTCACAAACACATGCAGCGGAAGAAATAAAATGAGAGAGAGAAGTTTGGTTGGCACTTGCCCAACCAATTATTCACACAAACTAAAGGAAGAAAACTCAACTTTCATTCACTCATTCTACTGATTTCACTAACTTCATGAGTGGCCTTTTATAGGCAAAGCAAAACCATAAACTAGTCAACCCTTTACAGGCAGAGTTTTGGTCCAATAAGAAATCATTTCAGGCAGACAAATATTTTAACTTAATTTAAATTTCTAACAAAATACAACTCGCTGCTAATAAGCCTTTTTGGGTATGAAAAGGATCACAGGTTAGTGATTCATTTTCGGTTACTTATCCAGATGTTTGTTTTGGATACCAAGTGATGATTCCTATCCTATGTGTTTTTTTTAATACACGAAATATTGTCAAATATGATCAAGTGTTACTGGAGATGTTTTTACTTTGTTCACTGTTTTTACTTTGTTCACTTTTTTCTGGGTTCATTTTTTGAATCCTCAAATATGCAGGGTTACCGCTGGTGAGAAATATTAGTGAGATTCCTCAGGATAACTACGGTAGGGCGGGTCTCTCTCACATGACTGTTGCAGGTTCGTTGTTGCATGGGATGAAAGAGGTATCCAACTTAATCTTTCTAAGCATTTCCTATCCCCTTTAAACACATTTTAAATTCATAATTTTATTTGATGCAAAATATCAATGACATGGTGAAATGAAGTTATGACTAAAATATTATATTAAGCAAGCATGATACTAAATTGTATTGGATGATAGGTTTCAAGTAGTAATTGTGAAGAAGGAAGTTAACCGGAGGAGCAGTTGTGTGTAATACTTGATGGTTACGCCTTTTGTCTACTGGAACAGAAGATTTGCTCTTGATAAAGTTACACTATTTGTTTGGGGTAAAATATGTTTTAGGTCACTCAAAATATCTTTAAATTCGGTTTTAGTCCCTATAAAAATTTAATGCTTTTATTTCCTATAGTTATCAAAAGTGATGTAGATTTAGTCCCTCATTAGTAACTGGGAACATGTGTTTTTATTTAAATGTAGAGACTAAATTCGTATTAATTTCTTTTAGGAACTAAAACCAAATTTTGAGATATTTTGAGGGACTAAAAACATTTATCTTTTTTTTTTCTTAAAAAAGAGTTTACTTTTTACTATGGTAATGCATAGTCCAAAACTGCTCATTCTAAGGTACTGAATCCTGTTTGGCAGCCATCTGTGTGGTCAATGGTGTTCAAAATGTTTATATTATTATCATGTTTCCAAACTTTTCTGGAACAGGTTGAAGTATGGCTTCAAACATTTTCACCAGGAACACACACCCCAATTCATAGACATTCCTGTGAAGAAGTTTTTATTGTTCTCAAAGGGAGTGGCACTCTTTATCTTGCATCAGATTCACATGGAAGATATCCTGGAAAGCCACAGGAGCACTTCATCTTTCCAAATAGCACATTTCATGTTCCTGTTAATGATGCTCATCAGGTAAACCATTCAAAGCAAACTATTAGATTTCTCCAACTTAATTTGGTTTTGGAAAAAAATTGGGAATTATAAACAACCTTTTGAATAATTTCTTTGGTACAAGTAATTAGTTTAAGGTGCTCATTAACAATAAAGTCATAAAATTTAGAATGTTAAGTGTCAACTTTTATGTGTCGTTGATCACTTGATCTCAACAATTTTAACGTTTGCATTAAGGAGCTTTATGTTTTCAACAAATCAAAATATTGATAAAGGGAAAGATAAAGTTGTTGTGGATACTTTTTTCATTTGAATAATGATAACTTGGCATGTATGGCTATAAGTAATGCATTGACAGTTATCCTTGTTAGGGTTAGGGAGACAACATCATGCTGTTAGAAGTTTAAAATTTTCCTGAAAAAGTATAACAGGCTGGCAGGTAGAGCTAGTCCTGTCTTTTCAGTTGTAAACTGTAATGCGTGGGCTTGTTGAAAAGTACAAGCTTTTGTCAGGTCTATGTGTTGTGTCAAGCGATGTCCGAAGAAATGCAAATTGGTCGAATAAAGCAACCCTTGGGAGTTTGTTAGAAGTTCTTAGTTCCATTTCCATTATTTATACTCAACTCGTGTGAATTTGATGAAAAGCAGGATATCATAAGATTGTTTAGAGTATAAAAACTAATGCCTGCCCAATAGAATTGAAATATGTAAACATTGCAGAGAGCATTAGCCAATGAATCATATACATTTCTTTAGATAGGTTAATCCACTTCTTGTTCTTGGGTGATATTTATTATTTATTCAAGGTCTTCTGGTACACTTTGGATTTTTAAATGACCAAAGATAATCTGCATTGTAGCTTTGGAACACCAATGAGCACGAGGACTTACAAGTGCTTGTCATAATATCTCGTCCTCCAGTTAAAGTGTATGTGCTTCTCTTCATTCTCTTCATGTTTCATACTTTACTAACAAGTTGATAGTGGTAACTCTTGTCCTGTCTCTTTCAAACATGGCAAACTGCTGAAGCTCTTTATTGATTAGTGCAAATGCATTGTTATTTCCAAGTAACTCAGTAGATGATATACCCAAAAATACCTGTATTCAACTTGGTTTTCATTTTCTGTTGGTTATGTTGGTTTCTTCTCAGACTTCTTATATGTTAATGGTCGTCTTTTAAAACAAAATTAAAGAAAACATATTAAATGGATACACTGAAATCTGAATTGCATTCTTATGCTCATTTTGGACTGTCTTCGCATAATTTGTACTATAGTCAACCGAGAGAAGACTCTTAGTTTGAAGTTTGTTTAAGAATTACATATGCTTTTGGTTCTTATGCTGCTAAAGATTGAATTGAGATATTCCATATGCTTAGTGTGTTTAAGAATCACATAGTCTTTATATCATATAAATCAAAACTGCTTACTAACCATTTTATATCTAATGATGGTCAGTTGGCAATTATACTAGATCATATCACGAATCTGGTGAGAGATGGTTGTTCGTCAATGATTCAACCCAAAATTTTATAATTCTGAAACATTTTCCCACTGAAATGCATCTCTTCTTTCTACGTGGTTGGTATATATACATTTTTTTATTATGGAGACATCTAGGGAGGGGCAAGCCTAGGGCTGACCCCTCCCTCCGCATTATTAAACACAATAATATATACTGATCTTTTCACAAGAATTTTTTTTGCAGTCGTATGATTCAGTAATGCAATTATGTGTCATTTTTTATTTTTATTTTACTTTTGACTGCTCTCCTTTCGATATTTTTTTTTTTGGATCCTTCCCTATATGGGACAGTGATGCAAACATCGTCATTTCTTTCCATGGTTTTTTTTTCTCCCTAGCTTTCTAATTACTCATTATGAATGTTTTGATTATTGATTAGGTTTGTATACGAGGACTGGTCCATGCCACACAATGCAGCGAAAGTGAAATTCCCCTACTACTGGGATGAGCAATGTTATAAAGAACCTCCAAAAGATGAATTATGATTTGAAGTCATGGTTTACACATTTTATTCCTGAGATTTTCTATCGCTGTAAATTATTTTCTTAACTAGAAATTCAAAGCTATCAAGACAGTTTTATATTGATTAGTCTTATATCACTGCTTCATTCATAAAGACTTGAAAATGTTGACCTTCTGTAAAAATTGCCACGATTTGGTCAAGATGATTGTGCAAAAGAGAGAAAAAAAAAACAAAAAAGACAAATAATTTGTAACGGCTACCTTTATTATTATTGTTGTTTAAAAAATATTTATTTATAAGAACTATTATATGTTTCAAATTTTATATGTATAATTAATTTAACTATAATAAGTATTATTATTTATAAGCGTTTCTATTTTTTAAAAAATATTACACACGCTGATATTCATATGTTACTATTTTCTTTTTCATTCTAAGTGAATTCAAAAAGATAAAATAATAATATTAATAATAATAATTATATTTTTATTATTATTATAACATCTATAATACTATTTAAGACTTGGACAAAATTAAATTAAAAAAACAAACTGTACTAATATATATATATATATAAACAAAAATTTATTTATTAATTTATATCCTTAATTATTAATTTAAAACAAAAATTATATGCTAAAAATATTTTAAATTTGTACATACATTGTATAATAAAGAGTGTGAATTATTTAAGCTTTCATTAATGTTAAATCAAATTGAATTAAATCAATTGCTATTATAGAGTTAAAATTTTGATCAATGACTAAAATATTCATTTGAAGTTTAACTATATTATCATAAAAATGTGCATAAATTGTATAAAAAAATTATTTATAATATTATCTTAAAAATATAGTGATTTCTAAAATGTTGATACCCATCAACATAGCTAAAATTAATTTTAAAGCATGCATTTGTGATTTCTTCTTTTTCCAATTTAAGGGTTGGTTACAACTTCAACTTTTTTATGCAACCAAACATTAAACATCCAAACACACCCTTAACGAATAACATTATTGGGTATCTCACAAAGCAAAAAGTCATGGAACCTTTTTTTTTCTTTCTAAATTGTATTATTTCCTATTTTGCTTCCAATCTTCATTCATTACATAAAATTCAAACAATTCCCAAAGCACTTTCATGAATATAATTTATTTTAAATATAGAAATGAAAACAAAGTACATTTAGTGTTATCAAAACTAGGTCAATCATTGATTAGATTGAGATATTGAATTAATGGATCATTGATCGAACCAATGAGTAGTTGAACCACATGAACAAATGTTTGTGTCATAATAATTAATAAATAATAAATAAAGATAAATATATAATTATTAAACTGATATAATGATCTAATGGTAAGTTGCAACATCCAAGCCTTCTTAATCTTGGGTTTGATTACCAGGTAATCAGTTTTTTCATTTTTGTATGTTTAAATCAAATACAGAAAACAACTTATGCCACAAACTCACTAGACCTTGGGTAACACACATGTTAGTAAAGCATGTTGGGCAATAACACCATGGACAACATATAACAAGTTGAACAATGACACTTTTGGTAATGTATGTCACATAGATCTCGGGCCTCGCGAGATTCAGTCATAGGAGTTACTATTGGTCTCATTTCAATTGCTTTTAGCCCTTACCAAGGGGTTGAGCCCTTTTTTTATTCCAAAAATGTCCTTTTCAAGGTATCATGATTCTGTAGAATAAAATGCACAACATAATCATGATTTCGTTGTTCAATCATTTCCACACCCCCTAAACATAACATAATTGTGATTCTGTTGTATAGTGTACAACGGAATCTGGGTTTTGTCGTATATTTTTTTTGTCACCATAGACATGACAACAAAATCACAATTTCATTGTTTTTTTTCACCTCCTTAACGAAATCATGATTACATTGTGATTTTCGTGACAAAAAAAACAAAATCGTGATTCTCATTGTGTTAGAATACACAACAAAATTGTGATTTTGTTACCTTTTCTCTAGAAAAAATATAAACATAATCAAGATTTCATTGTAGATACGTTTACAATGGAATAACGACTCTATTACACGAATTTACGAGAGGATAAAAGGTACCTCAGAGGAGTTAGGGACGGAGAGGGAGAAGTGTTGGGCACGATTGGAGAGGTGAGGAGTTGGGCAAGGGAAAAAGAGGAAGAAAAAAGAGGTTAGGAGGAGAAAAGAGCAAAATGAGTGTGGTGCCAATAAAGAGTGGGGAAATTCAAAATAGGAGAGTAGAATAGACTTTTCCCCTCTAGGTAAGGGCCAAAAGTAATTGGAGTATGAGCCAATAGCAACACCCTTTAGTCATCAATCCAAGTTGGTTTGCTCAAAACTAGTTCGTGGATTTAATTTTGTTTAAAATCAATTTGATGACATCATCGTCGAGCTCATAGCATGTATTGATCCAATAATTAACTTGGCTCGCCAACAATCCAATTTCTCAGTCCAATCAACTAGTCCGAGTTGATTTTAAAACACCAAGTATATTAATGAAAAATTCACAAGTAAATTATCAACGCCAACAATGTAACCAATTAGGGCTGACCTAATGGGATGTTAACTAATATGCATGAGGTCTTAGATTTAATTCTCACTACTATTACAATACACAGGAAAAAAAACAATAACGATAATATTTTTCTCAATTAGAAAATGGAATAGTGAATATTAGAATTAGGGTTGGCAATGAACCAAACTAATTTGAAATTGGTTTGAGATTGAATTTGATAATTGTACCTTTCTCAGTCATCCATCGACCACCAAGGGCTTTAAGCCTCATCGTACTTATGCATTTGAGGCTGGATGACTATGTACCCTTCTTGGTCGTTAGTCGACCAACGAGAACTTCAAGTCTTGTCATGCTTACACACTCGAGACTGGAGGATTGTGTACCTTTTCTAATCGTCCGCAGACCAACAAGGACTTCAAGCCTCATCCTACTCACGCACTCAAGGTTGGAGGACTGTGTATCCTTCCCTGTCATTTGCTGACGAGCAAGGACTTCAAAGCCTCTTGGCGCTCACGCGAGACTAGAGAATTATATAATGGATCAGTCGTTCTCTAACTCCTCTATCGCCTTTTATTACTGTTTGCCACAGTCGGACCCTAATTACCAACACAACAGTAACGACCATTACCTTTATGACCTCATTTGTCCCTCTTATTATTGTAATGATTGTCGAGAGATCCATTATAACGTATTCATAATATTGATTTATGGAGAGTTAAGAGGAAAGATGATGGTTATTATGCAAGAGGAGGGAGTGAACACCAATAAGAATCCCTGACACCAGACTAAGAAGACATATTACACTTGTCTTAGTTGAATGTTCTTGGATTAGGTCTCATAAACCTTAGGTAGGACTTAGTTATAAGAACAATAATTGATTCATATAATTTGGTTAATGAATCAAACGAGTTGAATTCGAGTTGAAATTTGAACTCATTACATAAATGAGTTGGACTTGAATTATTTATTTTATCAACTTATTTAGTTCATGAATTAGCTCTCTCTCTCTCTCTCACTCTCTCTAGAATATGTAATTCATTTATATTAAATTTTATTTTTACATAAAATAAAAATATGTGACATAATCAAAATTTTGAATCGAAATGAGTTAATGAGTTAAATCGAGTTGTTCACAAGTTTAAATTAAATCAAATTATAGGTTCGTTAAACTTAAATCGAATTACGAGTTGAATGACTTCTTATCAAATGAATTGAATTGAGTTCAATTTGTCTCGACTCTAGTCTAATTGGAATTTATTTTTATTTTCTTCTAGATTTTTTTTGAAAAAAAGAATTATACGCTGATAATATAAAAATAATTATCTGAAAATAATTTAATAGTGATTGAATAACAGTATAAAACTATTTTACACATCAATACATAGAAATTAAAGTGATTTTTTTATCTCATTCTTATTCTAGATCTTAGATTTCTAAGCATTCAAACAACAAAATTTTAATCTTCAAAGTTACTTTTCCCCATTAGCGGATGCAAGTTATCTCTTATAAATTTTTTCTAAGAAGAATTGTCTTCACCAGATTTTTTTATTTGTTAATTTATATAAAAAATAAATTTGTCCCCATAAAAATGACCTATTATCTTCATTGAATTTTTGTTAACCCAAAACACAAACAAACACATAAGATATTTAATACAAAAATTACATGTTAAAACCTAAATTATTTAATCCAATTCTTGTTACATAGTAACACACAAAAATAAATACACCACACACCATTGTTTCACACACACTAAATTAATAACTTATCACGTATGTTATATTATGTACATAAAGAAAAATATTTTTAATAATATTAACAATGAAATAATGATAAAATATTTGTAAAGGATAAAAATATATAAAAGATAATTATAATTTATACAAACTTAACTATTTAGATTTCTTTTATACTTGAATGCCATAAATTAGTTATACTTGGATTTCTTACCACTCATTCCAATTCCAATCCCTCTGCCATCACCATTCTCCCCACTGCTAATGAATCTCTTCAAATCCGTTTTCTCAGGCGACCCGGACCCTCCACGACCCGAATCCGGATCCAACAATGCACCGCGAGACAAATCCCCGGATCCCGATTCCGCCGCCGCCGCCGGAGGAAGCGGCGACGGTTGGAACTTCGGCGGCCTCATCAAGACCCTGACAACGAAATCGGAATCCATAATCGAGACCTACCGTCGCGATCTGCAGGAATTCGGCACCGGTTTGAAGAAAGAGATCGAGGTGGCGCAGGGTTCTCTTGGGACCGTGGGCCACGTCATCGACGAGTTCGGAAACACCGTCGTGAAAGGAACGACTCAGATCATATCTCAAGGTAAGGACGCAATCCTCGCCGTCGATCTCGATTCCGATTCCGATATTAACATCGCCAATAGGAAGAGTCTTGATTCGGTTCGGTACACTAGGTTCAACGCTCACGTTCGTGCCATTCAGGGTGACGTTAGCACTTACTCCGAGGAGCCCGAGGATTTGAATGAGTTCAATGAGTGGAAATTAGGGTTTTCGTTGGAGGGGAAGGGTGAGGAAATGGAGGGGCTTTTTAGAGAGAATGATGCTATGGAGAGTGTTTACAAAAAGCTTGTTACAAACACCATTGATAACGAAACTTTCTGGTATAGGTATTATTATAAGGTCTATAAGCTCAAGAAAGCTGAAGATGTTAGGGCTAGGCTCGTGAGTGGAATATCTGGGGAAGATGAGGATTTGAGTTGGGATGTTGAAGATGATGATGATAAGGATGATGTTGGTAAAAATAGAGGTGAAGTTAAACCTGTAGTTATGAATAAAGAGGTTGGTAGTGAAAATGTGGATAATTCCCGGTTACATGTTGGTGGCAGTGAAGGGGAAACAAAGAGATTGGATGTGGAAGAGGAGTCTAAGGAACAAAGGAAAGACAATTTATTGCAAAGTGAGGAAGTTAGCGACAAGGTGGATAATAAGTTTGTTGAAGAATCACAAGTTGAGAAATCTGAATTTGTTGGTGACGAGGGTGGTGTCGATGAGGCATCGAAGTCAAAAGCGGATGATGGTGTAAGCAAGAATGATTCGGCGGGTGAATCTGATGAGAAGGTGGTAAAGGAAAGGGAGGGTGGTGATGAGAAAACTTCCGGTAAAAGTAACGAGTCTTCGGTGGTTGAAATTCAGCATTCGGCAAACGAGCAGGAGGAGGAGGAGGACCTTGGGTGGGATGACATTGAGGATCTTAGCAGTATTGATGAAAAGAAAACAACGCAGCAGAGTGGTGGTGGCGCAAGCAAAGTTGATTTGCGGAAGCGGCTTAGTGCTGCGGAGCAAGAGGAAGACTTGAGTTGGGACATTGAAGATGATGATGATGAGCCTGCTAAGGCTTGAAATGTTTGATGCATTCTGTTCTGATTTCTCAATGGAAGTGTATGGTGTAAGTGACATTTTCACGCACAGAAATTTGTCAGTGTTTTTATACTTTCAGAAACTGGGATAGAAGTATTGTCTGTTCTGTTCCTAAAATGCATGAAAAGTAACTGTTTCTATGTTATTGTTTCATATTCTGTTTTTTATTTTGGTTATTCAGCAATATATGGAATATGGTGACTATTATCAGACAGATACATTTCCTATCCGCTGTTCTAAGTCTGCCTCTGCCTTTTATTTGACAACTTATGAATCAATACTAATTATTCACTACCAGTAATATATTCCTTTAAGAAACTTGAGTTATGCTCACTTTATAATCAAATCAAAATCAAAGCAGAGTTAACGAACGAGTTTCCCGCAGTTCTTTAAAAATCAAGAAATGACTAAAATCAAATTAGAGAAAGTCAGATATAGAGGGTCTGTTTGGATAAGCTTCTCTAGAAGCACTTTTAGAAGAAAAAAATAAGAGCAAAAAGATGAGATGAACTTTCTCCATAAATAAGAATAAGCTCTCCATTAGTTAATTTGTAGAAGTTTATCAATGTAGTTTCTTTAAAAGATGAGATGACATCTAAAAATTAACTAATAGAATACTTATTTTAATTTATGGAAAAATTCATTATATTTTTTTCTTCTTACTTTTATCTTCTAGAAGTACTTTTAGAGAAGCTAACATCTAAACAGGCCACAGGCCGAGTACATCACTGACATTCCTAAACCAAAAGGTCTTGCTAAGTCTTGATACTATTCAAGGCAGTTATAATGTTTTTCATGATTTCACGTAGATAGAGTCTAGCAATTTTTTTTTTGAAGAAAGTCTAGCCATTTTAGAAACGTACATAATAAATTGAAGTCAATAATTCACATTAGTATGAATTATATAAAAGGAAAAGGTAGTAAGCCGCAGTTGCATCACACCACAGTAACACGGATATGCTGGAAATGAGAAATGGTAACCGTAGTTTGTTTTTGTACAACTTCTGTATAAAAGAAAAGAGAGATGAGAAGAAAAGAAAGAAAAGTTTGTGATGAGCGATGCAATAAAGATAAAAAAAAGGAAAATAAATGTTATAAACAGTATTGTATGAATAATATAAATCGTGGAAAATATTCGGCTGAAATTGTGTTAAGCATGTACTTTTGAGACCAGAGATAGCTACTTATCTAACCGATAAAAGAATAATTAAAACAATCCACAAATAACAACAGCGTGTTAAGTAGATGATCGCAAGTAAGCATCCTGGTGACGAATTGATTTGTCTAATTAGATGATTAACTTAAAATACCATTCTTAAAAAATCCTACCGTCAGATATAATTCACACTCTTCAAATTTGAAAGTTTGACTACTCTACTAAAGCTCTTGCCGTGATTGGCAAACATAGAAAACCGTTGTGAACACCACTATACTCTATCCAAAGGGCAAAAGAAAAAGAATGAACCAAACCGCTCTTGCAGCACCTGGGGTGGGGCCGTGTTTGTACAACAAAATAAAATGCTCGACAGTGTAGAGCAAATAGCTGAGTAGTGGAAGCCACTTTTCTCGAATCACATTTCTTCAAACCCAAGGCTGCTTTCAGAACTAAGCATGTGCTTATTATCCTTCAACACAAATGCTTGGTTCAGAAGAGGACTCTCCCATTTGTGGTTCAACAGGGGAAGGCAATGTGAGAAGCCTTCCTTTTTGTGCACGTGGGGGAAGATGCTTAGCAGGTTTTCTAGATGGCACATTCCAGGGCAAGAACACTCCAGTCCCACCACCAGCAAGTTTGCGAGGGTTCAGCGCCACAGGACGCATAGGAGTAAGCATCACCATTGGGGCGCGAAGCATTCCCCATTTGGGCATCATGTTCATGTCCATACCCTCATAGCTAGTTAGAGCACCATTTGGCAAAGCATATGGACTAGCGGCAGTGCCGGGTTGCCACACAGTCATCACACTTGTCATCGTAGTAGGAGTTGGTGATTGGCAATGGTTGGAGTCTAGCCTCACTCTGAAGAAGGTGATGCTGACCCTTCTGTTAGGGGATGGACACATTACGTGCCTCGCCATGTCAGCACTGTTTCCTCTCATCACTAAAAGAGACCTGCAAAATCAAAGGTGTTTTGTCCAAGTCAATTTTTACATGTTACTCATCAGTTTAACATACAAGTGGTATTGTGTATGATAAGTTCAATTTCCTTGCCCAAGAGACACATCCTGCAACTTTTCTAGTGATGCTTACAATATTAATTATCATAATAAAACAAAGAAGTTATATGCCTCATGTGCCAATCCTATCAGTACACATCTGGATTCTGGATGCAGCCCCTAATTGAATGTTGGAACTGAATGCTACAACAATGACAACAAAAGTCTTATCCCACCAGGGGAAGTTTGGAGTCAAATGCAAACACAACTACAATAGCATGAGGCCATGGACTCACAGTCAAATGATAGTCATAATTAGTATTCCTTAAAAATATTTCAGCAGCTAATCAGACATTTAGCATTTAAGAACTTGATGCTTAAACTTAGAACAAGAATGGGACTTTGCTAATGAAAGTTACTACCTGCTGCATAATGTAAGTTTCCACATCAATACACAATATATATAATTACTACATGAGTGACATACAAATTATGTATGGAAAAGTAAGCTTTTCGGGGTCTGATTGGACCCTTATAATGTGACCCTTATGACAACACTGAAAATGCACACTAGGTGTCACTTTAACTACAAGCTAGCAATTGATATTTCCCTTGAGTGACCGCAAGTTTGTTTGTTACTCAAGAGAAAAAGAAAAGCAGAGAAGCAATCTAACTCGATGATATGGGTATTATATGCAGACATAGTTGCATCCTCTAAAAAACTAGCACTTCACCTTATTCACTTACATTCTGTCCTATAAATGTTGAAGGTACTTCTTCCTTTGTATCCAGCATTGTGACTAGAATCTTAATTAATAAATGGAAGATTAGGACTGCAAAGAGTATAAGTTCTTTAATATGTACCCCTGCTTCAATGAGAGCGTGAGTGGCCCCTTGTAATTCCCATCATTTTCACTCATAAGTATACGCCCAAAAGCCATAGTTGATTCAGAGAGAAGAAGGGTGGACACAGGTTGATCCAGATGCGGTGGTTTCAGAAATGGCTGAGAAAACTCCCCCTAAAAATAGTGAAATTATATAGATATTGCCAGATGGTCATTTCATTGCTCAATATAAATGATTATGGTACCTATTTGATTAATACCAGGTAGAAGTTAAAGAGGAATAAGCGGGAAAGTATCAAGTATGTAATATTTACCTCTTCAAAGAAGTTGATGATACAACCATTTGGTCTTTTGTACTCTGGAAGTAATTGCCACTGAATAAGATGATCAATGACACCTTGGAGAAGTGCTGGAATTGGTTCTATATTGCCTTTAAGCAAAAGTCGAAAATGATAAACAATTAAAAGAGAATCACTAGATTCATTTATGCAATATCTAAAATTAGAAGAACCAAATAGTTATGGTAAAGTAAAACAGTTATATGTTATCACAAATTCTTCAATAGTCTTACTTTTTGCATCCTCCTTTATCTGTCCAAATATTGGAACACCCAGTTGAATCAGCTCTCTCTTGTTCCCTTTCATCTGCTTGTTGAATAGTATAAAAGTTTCACCTACATGTATACAAGAATATTTGCTTGCATTAGGTAATTACCTGTGTTTAAACATGTAATGTGATTGACGACAAAAAAAAGTAAAACAAATACAAGGAAGAAATAAAAAATGAGAATACATAGACACACAAAGATCAGTGGTGAGTGGTTTACCTGACAGTTCCCCATTCTGGCCAGCAGCATGGATCTCATTCACAAAATCTGTTAGCTTGCACAGTTCTGAATCAGTGAAAATGTCCTCATATAACTTCAATCCTTTTACTACATTCTCCTGTCAATTTTCAATCAGCTGTTTAATCAGCAAAACCGGCTGCTGCTTATTTGCATAAACTAGTGGGGTTAATTATGAAAACTCTGTTTCCATTCTTCTTCTTTTTTAAAAAGAATGTAAAATTAGTTTTTGAAAAAAAAAGAACTTGCCATATGTCCCTTCACTGACTCTTTTGCTGTGAAACCTTTTGTCAACTTAAACTGTGAAGAACGTCCTTCACACTGTTCATGATTGGAACATATATTTACGTTCAATGGACTAGCCTGCATTTCTTGAGATCCTGCACATGAACCCAAAAAATTCCATGCATATTTCAACCCTCAGAAAAGGACAAAAACATTTCCATCCTAAGCATTAATACAGTTGACAACACTGCATACATAGGCTGCGTTTACCCAAATAAGTTAAATGAATGATCACCAATCTTCGACTAACTGTCTCTGCTTATATGTTTCTAGTTCACCATTTACTTTACTATCCTTTCATTTATGAATTATGATTTAGTCAATACTTGTTGTCATTGTTTACAGAATTGTGACATAACAATTAAACAAGTACATATGTTTAACGGAAAAATCACAATGCAACAGTTGTCAAGAAACATTTGTCGTCGTCCATAAAAATCGTTATTCGTTGGCGTCCAACACCAATGTGAGTCCACTAGCACATTACATATGCCAAAAGGAGCAGGCCAATGCAAGCATTAACTAGATGTCTCTTTTCCAAAAAAAAAAAAATAAATCATGCTTACTTTAGCATATTCTCTCTCTTTTTAACTTTGTATTATCATGTCACAATTTATTATTATATATGATAAAGTTATTGAATTTTAAAATAATTATATTAAAATAATTTAAATAGTAATTTGTGATTAAATGATAATATAAAATTATTTTATATTATCGGTATATATATATATATATATATAAAGATTAAACTTTTTTTTATTAACTGTACGTACGTTGTTGTGTGATTATGTAGCCTAACTCACTATCTTAATACCCAATGCAACGATTTTAGACCCGATGGCTAGAGCGTGGTTGGTAACATATATAAATCATGTCAGCTAATCATATATCATTCATCGGATTTGGATCCCTAAGCCAAGAGCAAGCAAGACAAAGTTGATCCGTAAACTGGGGCAGGTCACTAACTCAGAAGTCAGAAGGGTGATAGGTATGGTGGAGATCCGAACACGAGTGACGTTAACGACACCATCATGCACTCGCCTTGGGTGGTCCCGTAGCCTGTAATAAAAATCATTGCACACACTTCTAGATCTACACTCAGTTCCAATTTCAACCTTAACCTAGTTGTGCTATTTAATACTACCCCAAATTAACCGTAACACCGAACGCACCCGAACCCTTTTTTTTTCTTATGCCTCGTTGTTCTCATACCTGTAAACCCCATTTAAGTAATCACAAAAATTATCAACCACATGCCCTGCGTGTGTAACTACTTTCCTTTACTTTAATACTACTCCTACATCTGTATTTCTTTTTTTACCAAAAAAAAAATCAATACAAGCCAAAAAAATTTAACATTTGGTTTTCTTTTGCTTCAAAATCATGGAATTTAACGTCATCAAAATTAAATAGCAAAAAATGTTGAGCCTACTATTGCGCAAACAGAATTTTGACTTCAACAAAATGAAACAGTACACAAAACAAATTTGTAGTACATCGGATTTGTTGGCACATATCGCCTGGCTGAAGATACAATTTATTTTTCTTCTCCAAAACTTGAACCAAGGAAAATAATAATAATAATAAAAATTCGCTCTTCTCAAGAGAGACACATAAAGTTTCATGCTTTATTTCAGTCAAAAAGATCCCCGGAGAAAAACTATTCAATTTTCATCATTGATTAATAAATGATCCCAACAAAATGATCCTTCAATTTTCCCCCGACCGCTTCTGAAAATTCCGCGTTCCGATTTTGAATGAAAGAAAAGGATCCCGTGAAAGAGTTGAGAAACCAACACCAAGTGTTTACCTTGTGATGTTAATTAAATTTTCATTTCCATTGATTTAGAAAGTGCGTAATTAGAAAATAAAAATAAAAAGAAAGAAAAAAGTATAATTATTTTATTTACCTGAATCAGTAATCTCGCTCTCGGGCGACTCATACTCCTCGTGTTCATCACCGCCACTACCGGTTCCGACACTCTCCGACGGCGTCGGTTTCTCGTCGGTTTCGTGTTTGGCATCGTCTTCTTCGGCGGCAGCGTGGTGGTTTCTATCGGCGAGTCTGGCGAGCTCGAGCGTGACGTCGGCGATGGAGTGGTACTTCTGCATCTGAAGGACGGGGATCCAGTTGAGCCTGCGCCGGTGGATGGCGGCGAAGACGGCGTCGTAGTCGTGGGCGGAGGCTGCGGCGGCGGAGGAGAGGTGGGCGCAGAGGGCGTCGATGATGGCGTTGGCGGCTGCAAACTCGCCGCGGAACCAGGCGAGGATTGCGTCCTTGGCGAAGGAGTCGGAGACGAGCATTGGGGGAGGGACCATCGTGGGTCGATCGGAGGGTGATGTAGGGCCAGCCGCCATGGAATTGTGATGATACGCAGTGATCGGAGCCAACGGTGCGTTCGTGTTGGGCCCAAATCGAAGGAAAAAGAAAAAAGGTTGAAGAAGAAGAAGGTATATAGCTCTATGCCTGTGAGAAAGGGGTCTATGAATTATTATGTTTGTGTGTGAGCTTAAATACTCGATCCTCTTATGTATATGCAATGCATGTATGTGTAGTTATTATGTTATATATATATATATATATATATATATATATATATATATATATATATATATATGTATATATATAAGAATGAACCTCCCAAAGGACCCAAACTCCTAGTCCTCACTCCTCAGGTTCCTTTTGCACTTAACGTGGCACCATCTCACACCATTTCACGGGCTTGCCTAACATATTACAACAAAATTAAATCAAAACTAAATTATTCCTTCTGTTTCATTATTTAAATAATTAACTTAATTAGGTATTTATTATAAAAGTATCAAATAAAAATTTAAATATCAACAAGTTGTCAGCCGAGTGATATTGAACTCGTATTTGAAGGAAAACGTGATCACAAGAAAAAATTCCTCTAGAGATGATCAACAATCAAATTTTCAACAAAAATTAATTATTTTGTATTAATAATATAATAATATATATAATTATATACTAGACTAATTGGCATGATATTATTCTTGTTAGATTAATCAGGGTTCACAAATTTAAGAAAACACATGGTTTTTTATAAAAATTAATTAAAACTTAATCATTAATTTATTTTAAAAATATATTTGTTAATGTAAAAGTTGAAAATATCTTATTATTAGCGTCAGTTTAACAGAGATTAGGAGTTATTATATCGATGTTGTTTTATGATACTCGCGTAAATGGTTGTTGTCCATTTTAATTTATGCATTTGATCTTGTTTAAGTGCTCACCATTACTAGCTAGTAGAATATACAATCAAATGAATCAATAAAAGATACCGCAGCTAGTAATAATTTGGCAAATATTAACCAGTGTTATACATGTAGAAATTAATGTTTATTAAAATATAGATTAATTGTATTTAAAGTATATAATTAATATTTTCATATTCTTAATATAATTTACTATATGGTTTAATACGATGACTTAATTGTCTAGCCAAAAGAATATATGATAACTGAATTTAAATAACTACTTTCTACATTTATAACACATTGTTTGAGTAAAAAAAATGTATTGTTAACATCAAATAGATATAAGTAATTATTAAATAATTAAATTCACTTAATATGTTTTAAGTGTTTCTTAATAGCATTCCAATTTATAAAAAAAAAATTTAATGTTGAATATATTAGTTTTGGTTTAACTAATTTTGTCATTGAAAAAACTTAATGCATGTGAGTATTTTTAGTTAAAAATTGCTTTGAACACAAGTGCTATTTGTTGTTGTTTCGCTCTATGGCTACTTAAACCTCATAAATGTTGTTGAAAAAGGAGTAATGGTATCTACAGAGATTTTGGCACTCAAGTAAATTTTTAGCAAAGTAACAACTAATTATATTAACACAAATGATAATATCGGTTAAGGAATCAAAGGAAAAATATTTTTATTGGGATGCTTAAAATTGTAATGTTCACATGACTTTTTTTTTTTTACTCTCATGATTTTCACAATAAATATTTTTTCTTTATAATGTTTTAACTAATGTCCTAAGAATATCGATTAACAAAACTCTTATATTAATTAGAGTAACATATCTAAAGAAGGGAATTGTGACTATATTTGTAGGCAATGTCATGTTTGGTGATTAAATAACATAATAAGAGGAGTGATTGAGGAAAAAGTTTATATTATGTTTTTTTTTTTTTTTCACACTCAAGACTCATACATTGTGTCAAAGATACTTGGGAAATTGAGTATTTATTTGTCTCTGGACAAGTAAGTGGTCAAACTTCAAGTGATGTTCATAACTAAGGTTTTATTGTTTTCCGACTATACAACTTAGAGGTTCATGACCCGACCAAGAGACCATGTGATATAGACCTCTAAGTGTATGTTTGGTTTTGTAGTTAAAATTGCTACAACACGTGCTCCAATATAGATCCAACAGACAAGAAAAAAAATGAATGAAAAAACAAGAATTCTAATTACATATGAAAAATCAAGTGAAAAAAATACTTTTGGAGCAAAAGTAATTTTACTAAAGAATAAGATCGATGTTTTTATTTTTATTGTTAGGTTTGCATTGAAATGTGTGCACATGATTTCTAACTTCACTCCAAACATGTATTTATTCTTTTACAAAAGTATTTTGCCTCAAAAGTTATTTTTCACTTGATTTTCTAACATGTTCTAAGTTGATTAAGTTGTTACCACTTGCTTAGTTTTTGTGACCTGTTATTATATATGATTAATTTGGTTATAATATAAGGTAAGCTTTTTGTTTGAATGATTGGAATTGTTAAATTAATCTATTATTAAAAGCTTTTTTTGTTTTTTATTTTATTTTTTTGGCAAAAGCATGCACGAAGCATGCTAAAAGGCTAAAAAATAAAATTTGCTAGTTGGTCTAGGTCTAGGCCCCTTATATAACAAAAAAAACAAAATAGGTTAGTTGGTTTGCACAACCACAATTCCATTACTACTTCACATAGCACAAGTGAAATAATTCTATTTCTGCGTTATTCTTTTTTCTGTGTGTCATCCTCGGAAAGACAGATTGGTAAATTTAGCATTTCCTCTTTAAGATAAAAAAATCCACACACATTAATGTCTCGAGCAAGATCGTTTTCGTTTGGCTGATCTCTCTGCATCTGTTCTGGACCTAACTAACCATAAATATTTTACGAGGGAGACAGAAAGCCAGAGAGAGAGAGAGTACCCCCAAGATGGAGGGTGATCGAAATTACCATTGTGTACCTCATCGAATCGCTATTGTGTTTTACAAATTCTGAGAGCAGCTTGTAAAACTGATTTTATTTTTTATTATTATTAGAGAAAAAAATTATACATTTTACACAATTATTCAATCACAATCCATATATATATATATATGATAAATTTATTAATTTTTAAAATAATTTAAATAATAATTTATAATTAAATTACAATATAAAACTATTTTTTATTATTCTCTTATTATTATTATCATCATGTTACATATATGTAAATATGTAAAGTATTATTGTAAATTAAGTAAAGTGGTAATATTTATAAACCTGGCTAGCCACTCTTATCAAAGATTCATATCCATAACATTTGAATTCGAAACATTATTTTTAAAATTGATTTGGGTCAAAATTTACTCAAATAAATGTAATATCAATTTTGCTACTACCACTTATAACCAAATTTTAATTTTATTCATTTTAATCCATCTGTTTGTTTATTGATTATATGTGTTGATATTTTGATATTTTAACTTTAAGTTATTTTATTAAATCATGCTATGTTATGTCACGCTAATGTGGCACCGGCAATAAACTATTCAATACGAAGGAGAAAAAGAAAAAAGAATTTATAAAAAGGCAAATAAATTTTTGTCTGTTACCATTAATAAAAATGTCTACGTGGCACAGAGAAACGAAAATATTATAAAAAATGATTGCCAACATAACTGTTGATTAGATTTTGGACGAAAATGTCAGTAATTAAGAATGTAATTTTCTATTAGACCTAGATGTCAATAAGTTACCACTGGACCAAAATGTCATTAATTTTCAATTTGGACCAAAATGTTAATAATTTTTCATTGGACCAAAATATCAGTACGTTTTCATTTGACCAAAATGTCATTAAGGGTAAATTTTTCCTCTTTTTTTATCGTTACAAGCATAATAGTTGATTAATAACCATAATTTGTCTCTCACAATAAAAATTATCCAAAATAAATATTATACCAGTGTACCAAAATAAACATTGTAACAATATATTAATCATTATAAATTTATCCAAATTATAATAATTAGTCACAATATATTATAAATAAAAGACAACAATATCTCATATTTCACTTCTTCTAATCTTAGTGGCGGGGTAGCACTGCCGCCACTAAGATTAGAAGAAGTGAAATATGAGATATTGTTGTCTTTTATTTATAATATATTGTGACTAATTATTATAATTTGGATAAATTTATAATAATTAATACATTGTTACAATATTTATTCCGATACACAGGTAGAATGTTTATTTTGAATAATTTATATTGTGATAGATAAATTATGATTACTAATCAATATTATGGTTATTATTAAGTTTCTTTTAATTTATTCTTGCTTTCCTATTTTTTAAGTGATTGTTGTATTGGTATTATTATGCTTGTAATGATAAAAAGAGAGAGAAAAGATTTACCCTCAATGACATTTTGGTCCAATGAAAATGTATTGACCTTCTTTGCCAAAAAATTACTGACACTTTTGTCTAATGAAAAATTAGTGACATTTTGGTCTAATGGTAACTTACTGACATTTTGGTCCAATAGAAAATTACTGACATTTTAGTCCAATGGTGACTTATTGACATTTTCGTCCAAAATCTAGTCAGCAGCCTTGTTGGCAATCATTTTTATGACATTTTCGTCCCTCTGTGCCACGTAGGCACTTTCATTAACGGTAACAGACAAAAGTTAACGGAAGAATGAATTTGTCGCACTTTTTACACTTTCGGGGATAAAAATTTGAATTTTCATCTTTCAGGGATGAATTTGTCAGCGCTCTACATATTTAGGGACGAAAATGACTATTTACCCTTTATAAAAATAACCCAAACTTTTTGTTTTAATAGTGCAATTTTTGTAATTTGGTGACGTAAAGAGTCAAATTCAATCATCGTTTACTTGTTCTATTTTCTATTGGACTGGGCTTACTCTTCCAATGCTGACTTAGGCCCATTGAGGGTTGTAAAACCCTAAACCTAATCCACCACTTTAAATACATTAGTTGAGGGTGGAGGCAGGAGAGACTAAGACTCAGACGAAGAACTAGGTTAGAATTTGACATCTCAAGTGACATTCTTGAGAGCACATTTGAGTAAGCTTAGTGCTTTGTATTTGAGAGATCTCTAGAAAGAGTTTGAGTGAAACACTCTATGAAGTTTGATTACCTCCATCGTTGGAGAGGTTGAGTGAACCACCACTTTGGTGTATTTGATTCTTGTAAATCATTATTGTTATAGTGAAAGTTTGATTTTGGATTTGTGTCCCGTGAGTTTTTTTATCTCTTCATATTGAAGAAGGTTTTTCCATGTTAAACAAATTGATTGTATTCTTCTCTATCTCTCTCCTCTTACGTTTTTCACTTCTGCATTTGATTTGAGGGTTTGTTTTGACCTAACATTTTCTTCGACCTCCTCCCTTGCTATGCTTAACATTTCTGAATTCAAACTGTTTCGGATTGGGCTGTAATTTCAACTTGAAAAATATCAGTTATCGGTTTAAGCTGCTTTAAGCTCCAAATTATAAATATTGATTAAAGTAAATACTCAGACGACAAATGCATATATATGATGGGATATAGGTTATATTTCAACTTGGAACAAAATTATCGTGTTGTTACATTAAATAGAATGTCATTATTTTTAAAAGGTTTTGGGCTCCGAATTATATTTCAACTTGGACAAACATCACCACAGCAGCGAAACTTGAATTTTGATTTTTTTAAGAATAACACTCTCTAAGGGTCCAGTCTCAATTTAGAAAATCCATCTTGAAGACATCATCAGTCCACCTTGAAACATATCAATGATCCATTTCAGATACATCATCTATGTATATCCCAAACAACAAATGAGCAAAAAAAGACAAAAAAAAATGATTTTGTTTGAAAATCATATCCTTATTATATAATATTTTTTTGTGGTTGAATATATTTAGAAAAAGTGCACTAGATTTTATAAACTTGTTTAAATAATATAGATAGTTGGATAATTTTAAATCTTTAAGGATTAAAGAGTGAAAATAGATTAAATTGTTAGACATGAACCAATGACCTAACTTACATCATGTCCAAGTTAGGTCATATATACTTCTTTTTAGGAAATAAATTAAACTAAGGTTTTATTAAGGCATGTTAAGTTAAAAAAGTTGGATTTTAGGTCATTTAAAAAATTCTTTAGACCTAACAGATCAATTTGTTTTAATAAACATAAGAATTGTTGTTATATTAAGTTTGTTTTAATGTATTAAAATACAATATTTATTTATCTTTTTAAATGTTAAGCATGTTATAACCTGCATAAAAAGTCAAGCTTAAACTTATAAGTTTATTATAGATAAAATTATGCCTTATTTAGATTTGTTAATTGTTATTATCAAGAGTTTTTAAAAGTTACTATGAATGTTAATTATATTAGATCTTAATAATGTTTATATCAAGTAAATAAGTTAGACTTAACTTTTATGACGTTTAACAAATATATTTTTACTTTCATTTTGGTATTAAATTATCTTAAACTATAGACTAAGTCTTTAGTTTAAGTTTAATAAGCCAAACTGACTATATATTTTTAACTAATGTCGGGTGTTCACGCATAGAAAAATAATTACAACTAGTGAGCCTTTTGTGGGAGCTGCATGCCTTTGATATGTTATGCTCTTTTTGTAAACTCTCTTTTTTTTTTTTCAGTTGAGTACCTCTTATACTCAACTAGGTCATTAATATATTCTGTTTTGTTTATTTAAAATAATAATAATTGCAGCAGATCTGATCCCCAATTAGGAATTGTATAAAAGACATAGTCTGCAAAATTTACAACAATGGTAATCATAAGTCAACCAATTAATGATGCATTACACCATTATAGCTCATTGTGACCAGATGACCATTTAAATCGACTGAGCAAGAGGTTTACGTATGACATATCACATATTGCCCTTCCGGTGGGCGGTGGCTAGCTTAGGTCTCAGAATATTCGAATCTTAGATCGTTCGTTAAGGAACATAAATAAACATTAAGTAATTGCATTTATCAACCAACCATTTTGATTATTCTTTAAATCGTACTTATAACTGTTTTGTTTTTTTATTTGTCCTTTTCATTTGTAGAGTGGCTTCATAAAAATCTCACGCGACAGTGCTGACACGTAAAATGGCGACATATGGTAAGAAAAATGTTGTTTTTGATAATCAGTGAAGTGCATTATCATAATTCCAAATTAAAGAAGGGGAAATCTGATCATAGCTTGTAGCTTTATGCTTCTTGACACAGACATGGCTTGAAGTTAAATCTGAACGTAAAAAATATGCATGTCCTGCGCAATACTTTGTTTAGACATCATGATATATTTTAAATTATGATAATTGCCTTTAATAATTTTGTTAGAAATTTATAACGCATGTATGCTATGCATCAAATTGATATTCACAGTGCATACTTAAAGATCACAATAGAGTTAATATACAACAGATTTCATTTCTTAAAAAAAAAAATCCCATTTCCCCTCTTGAGAATGTAATTAAAACCCGCAAATCATTTTTTTGTTTGTTTTCCACTAAATTAGAGATTAAAAACACGTGCTTTCACATATATTAAATTTTTTTATAAAAAAACTTGAACTTGAATACTCAACTTTACAACCAACCTGCTAGACTATTTGTAATTATTAAACAATAAAACAAAAAAGGTTTAAAGGGTAGAGACTTGAGAGTGTGATGGCAAATTTGGCATTGAGTATGATCAACAAGTTGAGACGGGGGGAAATAAATGACATGGCGGAATAAGGGAAAGACATGTCCCCATGTGTGTGGGGCCCTTAGGGCATAGAACCCTTAATTGGGGCCACCACGAATGAACAAGGTGGTGGGGGCCAGTGAGAGGCTCCATTGTTGGTTGGAACTTACTAGCAGACGAGGAAGGGAAAGTGTGTGTGGGGGTCACAGTCTCACAGATACTAAGGTAAAGTCACCTTGACTTGAGGCTTTTATTTGAACATGTAAACATCCTCGCATTACATGTGATGTTATTGTTGTTGCGGTGTGCCGTGGTGGTGGTTGTAGCCTCGCCTGTGTCTTCTTTGTGGCTACCCAACCGCATGGCCACATGCTGTTTTCTTGAGCCAGCCACTTCTGACTTCTATATGAACTTGGCTAGGCTTATGGATTTTAGGGTAAAGGTTTAAATATTTGTTTTTAAGCATGTAATTTAGTGATTTTTTTTTTTTTCGTTTTAGTTACGATAAAATGTGTTTTTTTCGTCCTTAAAACATTTTTAGAAGAAAAAATAAAAACAAATACATTTTATAAAATTAAAATTAAAAAATATTAAATTACATAAAAAATATATTTAAATCTAAGATAAAATTATTTTTAGTCTCAATACTTTTAAATATTTTATTTTAATCCCTATATTTTTAATAATAGATTATTTTGGTTCTCAAATTTTAAAAAAAATTGACGTTAAAATATATTTAGTCCTTAAGATCGATCCTTATATTAAAGAAAAATGACTAAATCTACTTGTTTTTTAAAATTTAAGAACCAAAATATATGATTTAAAAGTAAAGGAACTAAACTCAAATTTGTCTAAAAGTATAAAGATTAAAAAATATATTTTATCTTAGATTTTAATCTGAAATGTAATTTTGCTCCTTCATCTTTTTATTATTTTTTTATAATTTATCTTTTTAAAAAGTTATTTAATTCTTTAACTCTAAAATTTGAGTTAATGTTGTCCTTTTATAGTAATATTTTTTCATGACTTTCATCCTTTTTTTAAAGATGTGAAATCGATCCAATTAGATTTGTTTAAATTTAAATTATAAAATTTGTTTGAAAAAAAAAGATAAAAATTGCGACAAAAAGGAACAATCAATAAAAAAAATATTATAATAAGATTCACTATTTTTTTTCATATTTATGATTTCTTTCTAGTTCAAACATTAATTAGGTTTATCATAAAGTTGTAAAAAAATATTTAATATTGTGCTTCAAAAATAAAATTAGAAAATCACTATTTTAAAAGATAAAAGAATAAAATGAATTTTAGTAAGAAAAATGACAAAAAAAAAATATATTTTAACCTATATTCTAAATATTTGTAAATTACTTTTTTATCCTTTTACCCCAATTAAGAGGGGATTCTTTCTTGTAAATAGACTTGCTGTCTCTAGTTCACTTAGTAAAGTTTTTAGGCAACAAAGTTTGAGAATTTTCGATTTAAGCTTTCCCGAAAGGCATGGGTTACCAAAATGCTTCATGAAACCCATGGGCTCGGAAGCGTTCTCTCCCGCTATGGTATTCTTTAATTGACATCTCACTGCAGTACGAGTACAGAAATAGAAACAGAACAAACAAGAAGCTTTTCTTCGTGGACCATGTTAAAAGAAAGTTTAATATAAAATCAAACAAATTTTTTTTTTATCAGCAAAAATCAAACAAATATTTGTTGCAGAAAGATGGAAGATTCCCTCCCTTTTCTGTAATATGATAATTAAATGAATTTGACAATATAGACGTAATAAACATTAATAATACTGAGCATTGCTGTGTAATGTTAGCTAATAAGTAATAAATAAATAATTGTGACTATAAACGAATAAGAATTTTTTTCCCCTCTAGAAAAAAAAGGAATTTTTTCCAACCATCTTTTGTTCTAATTTATTTAAAAATCGAATGCAAATGTCTATTAATTATACGCTTCACAAAAAGTATATGAATCACTAATATAATAAAAAGTTGTTTTAATTTAATTAATATATAGTTCCGAATTCAAATTTTGAAATGAAGTGTTGTTCTTCTTAATCCTATTTGATACCAAAAGGATTGTCTAAAAATATATGTAATTAAAAAATGTCTATTGTAAGCATGAAATACAACGTATATACCGACGCCAAAATTTTGAGGTCCACTAACATTTTTAAATATGGTCACACGAATGCATAATTATTTAGTTGACTTTAACTTTAGCAGCCAACTCCCGTCGGTGCAATATGCATTATTGGGACTTTTATACTTTTAAAATAAAATATACGTAACTTTATCCTTTGTTACATATTTTATTCATTATGTATTTGATGTCACTTTAATTACCATCTGGATAAATTTATCACTAGTCTATTCAAAATTGACATGGCTTGCCACGCAATAGGCAAAAACGAACATTGCATTTTGAAGGAGGTTAAATTGAAAGGAAGGAAATAATTACGAAAGACAAACTTCCAACCAATAACAAATAGATACGCTTTCTTTATTCTCGTGATCATAGCACATTTGAACCAACCAAAAGAATCCTACTCCCAAATCAACTTCTACAAAATTTATACATAGAGTAACCTCAACTAAGAGACAATTTGTTTAATTAATTTTTCCAATCCCCCCCTACTTTGACAGGTACAGTACATGATCGTAAAAAAAAGTTGTCCAATTAATTTATTTTGTTGCCTGTTCTTAAATATATATATATATATATATATATTTATAGGAATTCAACACAATATTATTAAGATTATAATAACTCACATTATCTTCTCAACCAAATAAATTAGATCTCTCGACAAAGATCCAAATAAAAAATACTATTATTTTCATTATTTTTATACATTTTTGAAAATAAAAGTAACATAATTTTTTATAAATAAAGTTTTTCCAGAACCAAAGAAACTCTTAATTTTTCTAACAAGGATGAAAACTCAATGTTGACAACATAAGCAATAACAAATTACAAATTATTTAATATAAAAAAGAATGGAAACTAATTTGTATTCTTGAAATACACGAAGTGGACCTGCTCACTTTTTAGTTCTTTATATTTGCCCGTCGCTGACTTTATACTCTTTATTATATTCTTTTTCTATCGATAATTTAAAGAACATTTTTTTACTAGATTCTTTGTTCTTAGGTGATAAACATAACAGAAATGTGTATTAAGAAAATAAAACTAGAGAAAAGAATAAGATTAAAAAGTAATTAATTGGTCCCTCATGAGCTATAGTCTTCTTGATCTCTCATTCTCTTGTGGCTCTTGAGAGCTGCTAGGGTGAGCTAAGCTAAGCTGACATTAGAAAATAAGACATAATGAGAGAGTGGTGATGATGCCTCGTCCCATGAACATGACCCTTTTTGAAGTCAAAAGTGAAGAGTTTGGGTCACACACGAGAGGTTCATGTTAAAAGTACCCTTTAGAAAAGTTTCCCCCTTAGGATTGAGAGGACAGAGGCCACCGTCATATCTGCAACTCTTCGTTATCCCATACAGATGCCATAAACAATTACAAAACCCTACGAATTATATCATAACATAAATTGCTGCAAATATTATAGATTCAATCAAAGTTTTAGAAATCGAGTCCATCAGATAGCTAGAAGCACTAAATTGATAAATTATTGATCAAATCAGTGAATCAATAATTAAATTGCACAAATTAGTGTAATTAATATAAAATATAAAAATTAATATTAATTACGTCATAAACTAATAATTAATCATGATAATTTAATAGTAAGATGATTCATTAAACAATTTCCAAGTCATTGATTCAATTTTAGGTGTATTATGATAATTTTGAAGTCATTCATTCATTTAATTTTATATTTTATAAAAAATTAATATTGAATTAATCAAAATTATCAATTCAATCATAGACCGGGGTCAAATGAGTTAGATTGGGTCAATATGAATTGATAACATATCCAATTCAATAAAAAGATTCAATCCAATTAAATTATATTTTTTGTTCAACTAGACATCAATTTCTGATTCAATTAGATATATGGATTCAGTTTTTAAAATTATGGATTCAATGCTAATTCCAAAGGCAAATTCATTTTTGCTAACCTTTACTAAACAATGTAACGTAGGTCTTCATCATAAATTCATAATCAATCGTAACCTTTTAGGGATCCGTGATGCTGTTGATATTGATTGTCAATTTTCTTTGCACCGGAAACGTATCCAATTTTAAGATTATATTATGGTGCACTTTGATGTCGTTTAACCATTTTGAACTGAACATAAATTATTTTTTTACAGTGATTTGGGCAAATATTGTGAGAGAAATGTTAGCAATATTCGGTACATTTTTTTAACATTCTTTTATATTAGTTTAAGTTTATTGAGAATCACAATTTTTTGTGGGTCTAACTTGTTGAAAGATAAAATATATTTTTGATCCTTCTAAAATTGCAAAAGTTTATTTTTGGCCCCTCTAAAAAATTTGTCCTTTTATAGTCTTTCTAATTTTGAAATGTTTGTTTTCATCTTATAAGCACTATCTAAACCATTTGTAAAATATCATTTAAAGCACTTTGAAGAACAAAAAAAATGATATATTTTAATTTTAAAAGGATGAAACAAATATTTTAAAATTAGAGGGGCTAAAAACAAATGAATTATTTTTAGAAGTACTATATAAATGAATTTTTTGAAATTTTAGAAAAATTAAAAACATATTTCATTCTTTAATGAATTTTTTTCCTAATTTTTTTAGTTTTTAATAAATTTCAACCAATAATAAAATATATATTAAAAAAAAGTATCTTAGAAAATATATTATAAACACTCATCAATTTTTTTATGTAGAAATATAAGCGGGTCATAGTTGATGTGTGAAACAACGAAAGATTTATTGACTAACCCAACCCAACTATATTTCAACAGATTGAATTTGAATCATGGAGTTTGATTGAATTCTTTTTATTTGCATTCAATTATAGTTAGTGACTAATCTACTTTGTGAGTTTTAAGACAATTGTCTCTATGCCCCCACTAACTTTAAAGCTCTTCGTAATGACATATAGACTGTGATTATAAATTGCTTTCATAATTAAATGGATTTATTAACGCACACCGCTTTTATCATTTATGGTAAAGTGTTATAAGAAAATTATTACTATTAAATGGAAGTAATTATATATATATATATATATATATTATTCATAGCAATTGAATATAGGAGTTTGTAACACTCACACACCCTACTCAGTTAATAAAGCTAGACTTCCATAATAATTAAATAAATACATAATGAAGCTAAACTATTTTTCAACATCTAAAATTAGCAATCGATAAACATTGAACTTGACTTCTATAGTAACCTTAAAAGAATGAAACAAAGTACATGCTGATCACAAATACAGAGCACCGTAGTTTTACTTGTGCCACTCATCCTCTGGACTGGGAGTGAAAATGTGAAATAGTAACTACCGTTGTAACGTGTAATGTATCTCATCGTAGTAAACATATTATATTTTTCATAACCAAAAGATCAAAATTTCAAATCAAAATAATATATTTTTATTTTATTTGTATGTTAAATAAGTAATTTAAAAGATATTAAATAAGTAATTTAAAAGGAATCCCGCTCTCTTTCCATCCGAAATCCTGACTGTGTTTTAATTTTCTTTTTCATGAATACCAACCAGAGCATAAATTCCCATATGAGAACTTTACCAAGAAGGCATGTACAAATTTTTTAAGATAATATATCTCCCATGCACGAATCACTCACATCCAAGCATGCACTCACTTTTAATATGCTTGTGTCAACTTTTTTGGGAACTTTGCTATGGGATAGAGAATCAAGTAGACAACCCAAAGAACTAATGCATGGATCAAAATTCTACAAGGACCATATAAAATAGGTAGTTTGTAGCCCTAAGAATAAAAAGTTAGAAACAGTCATTCATATATACTTTTAGGCTTTGTTTGGAAGTTAGGAGAGGAAGAGAAGGAAAAAGATTCAAGGGGAAGGGAGGGGAAGGAAAGGGAGGAAAATAAGAGAAGTTTCTTCCTCCTTGTTTGGGAGTTAAAAATATATTAAGAGAGAAAAATTGAGAATTAATAAGATGTTAAATGTGAAAATTAAATAATTTAAATGTAAAAATATATTAAAAATATATTTTAATATATTTTTGAATTTGTAGTTGGAGGTAGGATAGTAATTTTAATCACTTTTCCTTCTAAAAACCCCCAAATTGGGGGAACAACAATTTTTAGGTTTTGGAGGATTCCAGAGGAACTTTAAAAATTCTCAAATCCTTTTCCTCAAAAATTAAAACTCTCAAATAAAGAGATGTCACCACTTAAACCTTTTCCTTCCCTCCCTTCCCCCTAAAATCTCTCTCCCAAACAAAGCCTTAGGGATGAACATTGCAAGTGCATCAGAATATGACTTAATGGTTAATCACAACCATTCATTTATTAAGTGGAAACTTTGGAAGATACTTATTTGTAGAGAATTTTCCCTTAACTGCATGGTAGCCAAGAAAGCAGAGGGAAAGAAACAAAAATAAAAAGACAATGTGCAACGAAAAGTAAGAACTAATTTTGAGGAGGATCATTCCTTCTTACTGTTGTGAGATAAAAGCCACTGTATACTTTTGTAAAGGATAAATTTGAAAGTTGGTTATTATTATATGGAAATCTGAATTTTGGATGGCAATGAAAAATAAACTTGTATTTCAATCTAAATTATAATATTTACACAAAGATATTAAATAAAAAATATTTTTATCCAATAAAAAAATTATTTAACCATCATAAAGAATTTTTGTTTGTAAAGCAAGGTTAGTAATCAAATTATTATAGTAATCAAATTATTGTATATAGTGAATTGTCACAGACATTTTATGGTTAATTAGTTCGATTTATATTTTAATATAACATTTGGGAAATTAAGGAAATATAATATTCAAACAATTTATTGCAATATGAATATAACACTATTTAAGTATGTTTGGTATAATGAAATACATGGGTTCCACCCATTTTAATTTCTTCTTTTATGAAGAAAAGCAAAGAAAGGAACAGTATTTTCTAACTTATATAACTGATTATGCCATGTGCTCCCTCTCCCCTCACACTACCCAATCGATTGTGTAAAGTTTGCATAACGGCGTAGACCAAAAAGATGTGAAAGTGTTTGCGCAGAAGTTAAAATAGTTTTTTTTAAAGTGTAGAAATTAAAATGCAAAATTTATATAATTATAAGAATTAAATGAGTAATTTTTCTATATATATATATATATATATATTGTTACTATATATAATAGTTATAAATATGAAGTATTTAGCGATTTTGTAAACAATTAATTTTTATTGAAAAATTTATTTAATTTTTGCTGGAATTTTTTTTAATAACTTTTTTTTCATCTACAAAACTTTAACATAAAATGTTGTTTAAGGGATTTGATCCCAGATAAATTCAGATCAACTTAATGTTGGTTATTACGTAGTCACTTGTATGAAATGATTACTTTAAAAAATCAATATAAAAACTAAAAAAATTATCTCAATTTTTACACGAGATAAAAATGTCCCATGATAAAGAAACCGTATTTTATTTAATTATTCAAGTAATCCAAAAGGCCAATATGTAAAAAAAAATACTAAGTAATTCCAAGTTTATGTAAAATAAATAAATAATTATAGTAAATACAACATTTTAACATGTGTAAAGGGGTGTTCCCTTTAGCTCGTTCGATGAGTGATTTTGTTAAGTTAACATTTTTTTTTACTGAATTTGTTAAGTTAACATGAAAGGTGACTTTATGATAATTTTACCTTAAAATTATAAAAGAAATAAAAGAAAGGCATAAAATTCTTTCATTTGTTTCTTGTATAAAGAATAGGTAGTAATGTCTTTTTCTTAGAAGTGATTAGTGTCTGTTTTAATTTTTGAAAAAATTATTTAAGGTAAAATATATTTTTGCTCTGTTTGAAATTTTCAAATTTAAGTTTTAGTTCCTAAAAAAAATTGTCAATTTTTTGTCCCTCTAATTTAAAGTGTCCATTTTTCATTTTAAGAGCTATTTAAATTATTTTTCATCCCTCTATAAAGTGCTATCTAAAGCACTATAAAGGACCAAAAGTGATGACCTTCATATTTAAAGGATGCAAAATGGACATTTCAAATTTAGAATGACCAAACAACAGACAAAAAAAGTTTAGAAGGATCAAGAATATATATTTTAACCACAAGTTAATTTTACTCATATATGAACCAATATGAAGTATGATGTCATTAACAAATTTTGTAAAAAAGAGTCTTTAACAACTAATGTAAAATTTGTCCATATATTAATCATCGATCACTTACGACAAATGTTATATGTTAAGACTGGGTTGTTATCTAGAAGTAATGTGTTATATGAGTTGATAGCATTAAATGAGTTAAAATTGTTATATCGATGTCCAGATATAGTGTTAAATTAGTAAAAATCTTTATATTTTCCTTGTTAACCCAAGTAAATTAAAGAAATTACTTAAGTTATGCAAGATTGGATTCTCTGGAATATTAGTACTATCACAATTAAATTTATGAAAATGATGAACACCATAATTTGTAAAAGAATTAATATTGTTATGTATCTTTTAAGAAACTAAATGGGTAGTAGAGAAAGCTATGGAGTTAGACAAGCAACTGATTTCAACATTCAGACTTCATAAGAGAAAACATGAATCTTGATATAAGATTGATTTGGTAATTGAGAAATGAGAACTTAATGGTGTAGAAAAAATGTGAGAGAGAAATGTAGCAAATTTAGATTTCTCTCGTCATCAATATTTTAAATAAAACTAATAAATTAATATTTGGCGATAAAAAAATAAAAAAAGAGAGAAATAATGAATATCACTCTTGCAACCCTCTTCAATGAAAAGATAAGCATAATCAAGGTTTCACCATTATTTTATTTTATTTTATCTTATCTAAAAACATTAATTTAGTTCTAAAAATTAATACCACATGCTGAATTTGATCCACATATTAAAAATAAACAAATTTAATTCCAAGTCAGATTCTCTTTATTTTCACTTAACCTTTGAGTTAAGATAACTAATTACACTTTGGGTGGGATATCTTTGTTTTGTGGGATTATGTGGTATATTGGTATTACTTGTGAAAATATCTTATTTTTAAAATAATTACACGTAGGTCTCGAATATATAATCTTCATGTTATTAACGTAACATTCTAATTAATTGAACTAATAGACCAACTATATTAAAAAATAATTAATATTGATATATATAACACTAATTTTTTTAATGTATATTTAATACACATATAATTATATATAATAAATTTTGTAATAATTAATTTTGATCTAATAATTAAATTTATTATGAATTATCCAATCCATAAAAAAAACTTACGGATTGTCCAATATATAAAAAAAACTTACGGATTGTCCAATTTGTAAAAAAAATCATACCAATTGGCGAATCCGTAAGATTCTTACGAATTTATTAATCCGTATCAAGATTACATAATTCATAAACTTCATATCGCAAATGATATTTTTGAAAGTGCATTATTTACATATGATATATTAAAAATTTTAATGATGTATGAAACATATCCCTTGTCTCGTTCACAAATTCTGTTATAGGGTATTGTAATTGCTCTCATGGGAAAGCTGCATGTAATGTATCTGCACGGTGGATGGCATGTCATGTGATATCTACCTTGTGCTCCTTATTAATAATTATTAATTTGCTGTTAAAAAAGATGTACTTGAATTTAATAGTTACTCAATCTCTAAACAAGTTACGATTTAAGGGTATGTATTTGTAATTTTTTTAATAATCATTTTGTATTAACTTTTTTCTTATAAATTTAATAAAGATAATTTCAATTAATTTTTTAGTAAGTTAAATAAAAAACATAATATATTATTAAAAGGATCTAACTTAATTAGTTAAACAATATATATGTGAATGGTGTAAATCATCTATTACTAATATTACTAATATTGTGTTTAGTTTTTATGAATAAAAAAACACGTAATATTTTTTTGCTACCATAACATTAATATAAAATATCTCTCAATTTTATTTATGATTAATATAATTATGGGTTAAAAATAATATATAATATTTATATATATATATATATATCAGTTAAATTTTATAATACATTTCTTGTAAACTTTTTAAAATGATTGTATTATATCTAAATATTTTTATTCATTGGTTTAGTTTTAACTTCTTAATACTGTAAAATTATTTACGTTATTATTCAAACATTATAATTAAAAAACTTAAGTGATGTCAACAAATATATAACTCAATTATTTGTACCCAAAAAAAATATAACTCCATTAATATTTAAAATAAGACGATAAACTCTGTTAGTCTGATGTGATTATTTAAATTGATATTATTATACTATAACTTAAACTTTTGATAAAATCATTTAATTAATTCAAAATGGTTTTTTATTACAAATTCAAATCTAATCATTGACTTAATTAACAGTAATGATATAAAACGTAACAAATTATTAATAATAAATTCTAGACCATACATATTGCTATTATTTTTCCTTAGTTGAATGTTAATATTTTATTTTAAAATATCACCTGGCGTGGGGTCTGGGTCTAACGTCTGGTAGACAGTGAAGCAGATGCGTTGAATCATGAGTGACGCATTTTGAATTAGAAGTTATATAGAAGAGGAAAACATTGTTTTCTTTTTATGTTATTAGTTTATTTATTTTTATTAGTAAAAAAAATTAAACTCATGACATCTTTTTCTTTTTTTTTTTTTTTTACTTACCACCGAATCAATCTTAGAATTATTTATTTTACATATACTTTTTTTTTGACAGAATTTTGCATACACTTTCCACCTTTGAAAGTATAATTATATTATTTAAATATTACTTTTGACACTATTTTTATAATATTATTTCTTTTCTACCACAATAAATTAGTATTATAATTATAAAGCAATTAAATGAATAAATAAAAATAGTTGTCTGCCTCAACTATCGATCCCTCTCTCTTGTCTTGTGTGTACTAATTTTAATTTTTTGTGAATTGTCATAAGTTGTAGTTAAGCTTTAAATTATAAGTATAAACTTCTATCCCACTCCCTTGTACTATTATTTATTTTTCTCAAATTAAAAAGAATTATTCTCAAAGTTTGTCGAGTAAGTATTATTTATTTTTTTAAGTAGAAAATATTTATTACCAAAAGTACTTTATGGGATAGAAGTTGATTTAAAATAGGAAGTGAGGAAGTATGACACCGTAACTATTGATTAGATTGAAAAGGAACGAGTAAACTAACGCATGAAATAAATAAAACATATGGATTATTATACAGGTTGACCCAATGCAGCCTCAAAATTATTTTCAGTTTTGGGCCTCGTTGATTAATATAGCAGATAAACATCTAATAAAAAAAGGCTAGCATTTAGGTCCACTTCTATACACGAATATGACTATATGTTGATACGCATACAAACATATAATGATATTGTTTTCATAATTTTCAAAGCCTTGTAGATTCCATCTATTACAGTGATCTTTATAAATTAGTATCAAAGTGATATTTACAAATGAGTATCAATGAAATATAATAAAGATTCAGAATAAAAAAAAATCATAAAGGATTTTAATATACAATGATTTTTTTTGTCACTGTTGTTTGATATTATTAATTGAATTAATTATGATTGTCAAATATTACTTTATAATAGCTGTCATCGCGGCTACACCTAGCTTCAACCATTTCTTTTTATTTCTATTATCTTAAGACATATACATCGACAAAAAATTAACAGATGCAGTGATACGGGAGGAGAGGTTTGGTGAATATGTGCAATTAGATCAGAACAGTCATAGTCATATAGGTTACGTACCAATCCAAAGGATTCGAAGGAACATTTGTTTTAAGGTGAGATTTTTTTTTTTAAATAAATCATCTTTAACTTTTAATTTAATTTTAAAGATATATTTTTATTGACTTACTTTAAAAATAATTGCTCCCTAATGAAATATCATCTAATTGGATCCAAGACCGTGTGATCAATAATACAAAACAATGCAGACAACAATAAATTTATTATAGTTATAGCCCTGCTTTGAACAGCTGAAATTATTGATGTCACTTGATTTTTTGTTTTCCCTCTCTCTCTCTCTCTCTCTCTACAGAACAAGTCACTTGTGCTTAGTTGAGATGAAAATTAGATAGGTCTCAATTTTTAATAGATAAGAAGCCTGCAGAATATAAGATTGTTGCCATTGCTAAGACCATTATGGATTTATGGTGGCTGTCAGCTGTGCATGAATTATATTTATACATAAAGGAAAAAAAATGATATGATATGGTAATTAATTGTTTAAAGGATCAAATGCTTACTATACATTGCTCTATCCCTATGTGAGCACCACCTGATTTCATGTGTTTTGTTTGTTTGAGTAGTTGTTGGGCCATAGGGTGAGTGTGCACATTGAGCCCATTTGAGTGACGTGTAGCTGCTAGTCAAATGTTTTTTTCTGGTGTTTCGTAGATTTTGAAACTAGTTTCCAAAAATACACTTGATTGTCTTTTGGAAACTAATTTTTGAAACACATCAAGTTGTATTACACTATTACTAGTTTCCATAATGTTTGTTGACGGATTTTAGCGTGCGAAACGCAAACGCATGATACGGAATTTTTTCTTTTTTTCTATTATCTACCAATTTGTCCTTAGCTTATCTGTTTCTTCCTTCCTTCACTTTCAACGCCCTCTATCGCCTCTCCTTCCTCTCCTCCCTCAACCTCTCCAACAATGACCTCAACACCACCCTCCCCGCCTCTGCGGTTGCCCCCTGCGTCGCCCTCCGTCACCTTGACATCTCCCAGAACCTCCTCTCAAGCGCGATCCCAGCCACCCTCCCCGACTCCCTCACAACCCTCGACCTCTCCTCCAACAACTTCTCTAGCAAGATTTCGGCCAGCTCCGGTGACTCCAATCTCTCCCTCGTCAACAACCTCCTCACCGGAACCATCCCTTCTTCTCTCAGCAAAATCTCAACCCTCAAAACCCTTCATCTCGCTTACAACACCTTCGACGCCGGTCCCATTCCCAACCATCTCGAAAATCTAAAAAATCTCAAGGAGCTCTAGCTCGCAGGTTGCAACCTTGTGGACTCGTCAGAGAGGCAGATCATGAAGAGGAAGGAATGGAAGCACAAAGTGAAAGGGATGGAGGCTCGCTTTTGGCTTTTTTCTTTAAAAACAAAATTGATCTAGTATTATGAATTTTGATTTGTTGTATGTTCTGGCTTGGAGTTATTGTCGTTGACTCTTGATGATGATAACGGAGTTTGGTTCCTAATGGTGGATGGAGAAGACGAAGACAAATGGATAAAATGAGAAAGAAAGAAAAAACAAAAAAAAATATTAATCTTTTAATATTAAAATAATATATCCAACTATTTAAATTGTTTCCGCATAAAAAATGTTTTAGGTAGGCACGGGAGAATCCCTCATGTTTGATATACATTATCCAAACTAGTTTCGAAAATGCACTTGACTGGCGATGAAAATAGGTAAATTCCCTAGACATGCCACATCTGACAGCTGCCATTGTTGATTGTCACGTATATTGTGCATGGCCAATAACTTCCTATATTAACCATGGAAGGGTTGGAGACGTATCCTATTTTATTTATCAAGTTATTTTAATAGATAACCCAAAATTAATTTTAATTGCATAACATCCAACAACATGCAGTTTTTTTCTCTCTCAAATAATTTCGAAATTTAACTTCTACAATTGTTAAACTTTTAATAATTCAGAAATTAATTTTCACAATGTAATAAAATAGTAATTATTCTAGAAACTATATGAATTTTGAAACGTAATCGATTTCATAACATTTCAAAATTTTGTTTTTAGTTTTTTTATAATAAAACTATATTTCAGAAATTAATTTTTGGAAGTTTACACAATTCTGTATTTTTAATAAATTTTAAATAATTAACAGTAGAAAGTGGATTATAAAGGGTATTTGCATTTCTTCATGTCACTCCTTTAATTTTTCAGTTGAGTTATATATATATATATATATATATATATATATATATATACACACTAGAAAATTCAAAATTAATTACATAAGCATAAGCCATCTTGATTACCTTAAACACAGATAATAAATTCGAGTAAAAGAGAAAAGGGAATGAAAACCGAAATATAGATCAATATTAAGACATCATATCAACATATAATATTTGGTAGAAATAGAAGAAACATTATGGTTGCATACCCTGGTAAGGGATATATTCTTTATTTTATCCCCACTGAACAATAACCTAGATTAGATGCACAACACTTTTCCAACACCACACCAACAAACATCAATACTAATAATTAACCTTTCTTAATTGTGATGAGTCTTACTCTTTCTTGGAGTAATTATTATTCTTTCTAACAGTTGTTGTAGTTCTGAGCTTCTTCCTAGCACGCTGAATAAACTCCGAAAAATGGCTTTCGTTCTTGTTCTGAGCCTCACCATGATCAGGTGCAGCCGCATGGTTGCTCTGATGAGTCCAACCAATGTTTGTGACGCTTCTCATCATCTTCTCCCTTGTATTTTGAATGAAATCTTTGAAATGGTCATTGATATCCATTTGTTTCTTATTATTACCTTCTTGTGCTTTCCCTTGCTGCATGGGAACAGGTTGTTTACCTTTTGTTACAGTACTTGAGACTGCTGAGTAGTTTCCATTATCAAACTCTGTGCGAGCCTTATGATGTGGATGATGTGGTTTGTTTTGGATACTAATGTTACTGATGGATGATTGAGAATTTGGACCTTTGGTGAAGGGTTTATTAGTAGGTTGTTCTTGTTGGTTAAAGCTTGTGATGCGTTGAACGGCTCGAAGAGCAGGATTGCTTGTAAGTGCTTGACGGATTTTCTTGCACACACTAGAAGAGCTTGAATCATTGCTATTGTTTTTGTCCATGGAAACTGATCAAGGGTGTGTGATATGTACTCAAATGGGATTGAACTCAGAATATTAATGTGGGGTGGTGCAACACTGCAAGATATTTATGTTAATGTTTTTATAGAGTTTTTACCTTTAGTGTGGAAAGGAAAGATGAAAAGGCAAGGATATTTGAAAAAGAAATATACAAATATATCTTCTTTTTGAAGTGTGATGAACCAATTGTAATTGAAGAAACCATTAGGATAAGATTCGTAACAGCTAGCCTAGCCACTAATGAGGTTGCTTTTTCTTAATTTCCATGGCAGGGATCAATTCCCACTTTCTTGTCGCCCTATTATTATATATCCACCTAGACATCAAACAAACAAGTAAACTAAAACTAGCCCACCATGAACAGGGAATGTGTGGATCAATTGTCAATTATCAATTAGTGATATTGAGTTCAAGGTATATAAGAAACAGGTTGTAGCATAAAATTACTACTTGTTTTTTTATATATATAGGATTAGATGTGGTATTATTTAGGAAAGTTTTGTCGTCATAATAGTAAAATCCGACTTAAACATGATTATTTTTGATGAAAAATACTTGTGGCAGAAAAAGAAAAAAGCACTCAATGCACCGGCATTTGTATTTCCTTAGCATATTTGACAGCTTGGGGTAGGGGGGAAAAAGAAGGGAGAAAATTGAAATTTGATTACTGACATGACGGTTTTTTAAAACCAGGATAGGATTCATCAGTTGTGTCAAAGTAGTAGAATGGATAAAAAATCAAAGCCTAGTTGAAAGAAAGAATCACGTTAGCTTCCCTCACAGGAAACGTGATTCTACTGGTCCATGTGAATGTAAAGATAATACTGCCTTTTTGGTGAAAAACAACGTCTAATAATCAAAATTACACCCAGTGTGTTTGCGTACCGCAACACCCAAAAAAAGAGAAAACGGATCCATAATATTAACCTAAATAAAAGAAATCCATAAATGATACTATTAGAATATTTATTATTGTTTCTCGAACCAACCAGAATCCTATTCGTAATTTTTGTATGAAAAGAAAAGAATGTGAAGAGAGCACGCGGAAACTCTTAATAGTTTGTCTTAAGTGCTTGTTCATCATCTAAGTTTTCTAAATATCGTGCTTAAAGATTAGGCTGCGCCTACAACTTTACATGGATACTGTGATGGATCAATTCTTTGCATGGACACGCGGTTCATCCAAAACAATTAATAAAAAAAGCTTAATATTAAAATAATTTCATCAAAAGTTTTATTAGATGTTAGCTAGTGGCTAGAAATCGTGTAATATTAGAGTTGGAAGAAAGCCACTAGCTATTAGAGTTGTGCTAATTCTAAAGCAAAGCACCCCAACTTATTGATCTAAAATATAGTTTTACTCCTTTATTCTCAACCCAAAGCCTTCCTAGTTTTCCACTCACAAAAAAGAAAGGATTCCCTATTTCACCGTTCGTTCTTTTCATCATGTCATTGGTGAACGTTTCTTACCATCCTTCAGAAAGCCAAGAATATATTCGAAATTGTTCGCATTATACATGTAATTGGTCCAACTGATACTAGACTCAATCCTCTTAAGTCTAATCTAAGGTTTGAATCTTGTAAATAAAAAAATATAAATAAAAGAGAAAAATACTAAAAATGACTAATCAAATTTTCTGATTAAGATTAATCATCAACAAAACTGATAATACTCCACTGATATAGTACAATTGATCAATGATCCATCTCCTATTAAAAGATAAACTGTTCACAGTCATTTTTTTTGGAAGAAATGTAAATGATTATATTCCAAAAAATACATACAAGATACACAAGACATACCCTGGCTAATCAAAAGGAAGAGTCCGATACACTTGCCAAAAGAAGCAAATGAAAGATACTAGGTACAGGAACCCTAGCTACTACAAGCAAACATTTGCTAATACAAGTGCATCAAATGTGACATCCTAAGAATACAAAATCTGATCTTATCTAATACATCAACAAAATTAAATTTAAGTCCATCAAAAATAATAGCATTCCTGCACAGCCAAATGGTGTAGACGGTGGAGGCAATAGCAAGGCAGCGGCGCTTTCCCTGAATACCAGAAGTTGCACGACAATGTGTAATGCTGTTGAGGGTCCCTTTCAAGGAGATGTTTCTTCTCGGAAAATCCATCCAATCCCGGATATCACTCCAAAGCTTGATGGTAATCCTGCATTTAAAGAAAAGATGGTCATAGGATTCATCCATTGACCTACAGAACGGACACAAAGAACCCTTATTGAGGAAGGGGGCTCGGTCTAGAGTAAGAAGCTTAGAGCTGACCGCCAACCACAAGATAAAAGCTTCTTTGGGAGGGGTGTAGGTCGCCCAAACTAATCTGCTCCACCGCTGTCTAGCACGGCCAGGCCTAAAAAAATATAGGCAGCAGCTGTATCAAACGCAGACAGCTTGGTCCAAGAGGTCAGCTTCAACATAGCTGGCTGGCTGCCACCTTCCCGGGTCACAATGTCATCTCGAATGGTACACAGCCTCTTGAAAAGAGGGGAAGCTGCTTTGCTGCAAGTATGATTCCAAATTAGCCCATGATTTAAATAGAAGTGCTGGACCCATTTCACCCATAAAGAATCTTTTTTGCTGTGAATGTCCCAAAGACAACGAGCAAGAAGCGTCTGGTTCCAACTTTTGAGGTTATGAAGCCGCAAACCCCCCTCCTCTTTAGGCGAGCAAACCAAGGACCAGGCCACTAAAGGCTTATAGTTGCCCACATCAGATTTCCCCCACAAGAAATTCCGACAAAGCGCTTAAGGGCCCCTTTTTTCAACCTTTTTTTTAACCCTCCCCAGCTAGAAGTCAAAGCGCACAAACTAAAGTGACGTAGTGCTCAAACCTAGGCTCACGGCAGATTTACATGACCACCACAATGGAAATGTACAATTTATAAACTACTTTAACTTTCACACCCCAAATCAATGACTTGAACACAATTCAACATGCAGCAACCTAAAGGGCTAATATACAAAGACAAATATAAATACTCCATTTATGAGGAATATGCTAATCTATAAAATAGTTCATACGCACGTTAAGGACTCGAGTATACAATAAGTAGCTCCTGGTACGATTAACAAAGTGTTTTCACTTACAAGTCTAAAAAGAAATCCACAGGGTAAGTAAGAGTATATCAGAAGAGCAACAGTCAAGAAAAAGTAGAATACATCCTGTAAGAATATAAAATTTCGTAACAGATTGAAGCAACACAACTTGTTCTGATAAATATTTACAAGTTTTGATGCCAAAAGCATTGCCGTCTTGATATATGTCTGTAAAGGCCGTTGGTTTTTAGCATTGCTCACAGACAAAGCATGCAAAAAATATCTAATTCACCAATTTGTTGCTCCTGGATTCTTAAGCACAATTCCTCATTCCATGTGACTTTTTTTTTGTTGGACTACCATGTATGCTCAACACTCAAGGACGGAAAGTCTTCACAGCCTTCTCTATCTGTCGCCGGCAGAGAGGACAATTGGTCAAGTGTGAAGAACAAGCTGTACAGCAGCACATATGCCCACACCTGACAACATAACATAGACCTTAGGGGCTTTTAAATAGAGTATGGAATTAAATAGATAACTCTACTTTAGTGGCCTTGAACATCTTAGTCTGAGTGGTTCAGTGGTTGTAGCACTAGCGGGCATATATAGATAGTGTGTATATAATAAACCCACCTGAGCTTAGCTGAGGGTAATTTTGGGTGGGTTGGGGTAAAGCATAGCATATAATACAAATAACAAAGAACTCTAACTCAATATGGGGGGGTGGGGTTTAACTCAAGGGAAATGTTTCCTGCAATGCCGGATTCCTTCTTTTTTTTTTTTGCCTGTAAAACTCAGATTGAATTTAATATCAAAATATAGTTGACAGAAATAATTTTGGCCACCAAACATTGTTTTGAATCATTTGGGATGAATAAGCATTTTCTCTTCATGTTTAATATAGTTAATAAAGATCATAACGAAGAAATGGCTGGGATAATTTATATTGATGGAAAAAATAACAAAATTGTGGAAGTTTTCTTGTAATTCTCAGTGCTACTGCTTTTATAATAGCCAGTTATATGCAAAGAAACATATAACAGACTAAGCATTGACAACAGAATATTTTATGTCAAACAAGAAAGAGGATGGGATTGATAGCTTACGGAACAAAAACAACATTATATTCCTGCTCAAGGCATATTACACACAAATCTGGCATTAAGCGATCCTTTTTAGCACCATCTGATAAGCTGTCGGCCTTTTCAACTGAGAAAGAACCACAAATTTTGGTAACTATTGAAACAGGCATTGCAAAAACAAATATAATTGAGCCATAAACAATTTACCATCATTATTTTGTCCCGACTTCTTAGCAGCTGCAGCAAGAACCCTGAATAAAATTGTTCAGACTGATTAAAAATAAGACAGGTGCATGCGAATATTGACGAGTGGATTAATATAGGCCATACTTCCAATTAAACTTGAGTGGTGAACTCTTTTTCATTAAACAAAGTTGTATCACTCTTTTCCTAATTAAAAAACTTTCAACAGTACCTTCTTTGAAGTTCGCTGCGGCGCGGTCTTTCCAATATGTACCGAATAGCATGCTTGGCTATCAAATAAGCACCAAACACCGTCAAGCCCACAGAAGCACACTTATACCACCTAATAAGAAAATTTAGTCAATAAAAAAAAAAAAAATCGGATACACAAAACACTCAATAGGCATCCAAACATAAGCATAAGCCATCTTGATTACCTTAAACACAGATAATAAATTCGAGTAAAAGAGAAAAGGGAATGAAAACCGAAATATAGATCAATATTAAGACATCAACATATAATATTTGGTAGAAATAGAAGAAACATTATGGTTGCATACCCTGGTAAGGGATATAGCCTTTATTTTATCCCCACTGAACAATAACCTAGATTAGATGCACAACACTTTTCCAACACCACACCAGCAAACATCAATACTAATAATTAACCTTTCTTAATTTTGTGATGAGTCTTACTCTTTCTTGGAGTAATTATTATTCTTTCTAACAGTTGTTGTAGTTCTGAGCTTCTTCCAAGCACGCTGAATAAACTCCGCATGGTTGCTCTGATGAGTCCAACCAATGTTTGTGACGCTTCTCATCATCTTCTCCCTTGTATTTTGAATGAAATCTTTGAAATGGTCATTGATATCCATTTGTTTCTTATTATTACTTTCTTGTGCTTTCCCTTGCTGCATGGGAACAGGTTGTTTACCTTTTGTTACAGTACTTGAGACTGCTGAGTAGTTTCCATTATCAAACTCTGTGCGAGCCTTATGATGTGGATGATGTGGTTTGTTTTGGATACTAATGTTACTGATGGATGATTGAGAATTTGGACCTTTGGTGAAGGGTTTATTAGTAGGTTGTTCTTGTTGGTTAAAGCTTGTGATGCGTTGAACGGCTCGAAGAGCAGGATTGCTTGTAAGTGCTTGACGGATTTTCTTGCACACACTAGAAGAGCTTGAATCATTGCTATTGTTTTTGTCCATGGAAACTGATCAAGGGTGAGTGATATGTACTCAAATGGGATTGAACTCAGAATATTAATGTGGGGTGGTGCAACACTGCAAGATATTTATGTTAATGTTTTTATAGAGTTTTTACCTTTAGTGTGGAAAGGAAAGATGAAAAGGCAAGGATATTTGAAAAAGAAATATACAAATATATCTGCTTTTTGAAGTGTGATGAACCAATTGTAATTGAAGAAACCATTAGAATAAGATTCGTAACAGCTAGCCTAGCCACTAATGAGGTTGCTTTTTCTTAATTTCCATGGCAGGGATCAATTCCCACTTTCTTGTCGCCCTATTATTATATATCCACCTAGACATCAAACAAACAAGTAAACTAAAACTAGCCCACCATGAACAGGGAATGTGTGGATCAATTGTCAATTATCAATTAGTGATATTGAGTTCAAGGTATATAAGAAACAGGTTGTAGCATAAAATTACTACTTGTTTTTTTATATATATAGGATTAGATGTGGTATTATTTAGGAAAGTTTTGTCGTCATAATAGTAAAATCCGACTTAAACATGATTATTTTGGATGAAAAATACTTGTGGCAGAAAAAGAAAAAAGCACTCAGTGCACCGGCATTTGTATTTCCTTAGCATATTTGACAGCTTGGGGTAGGGGGGAAAAAGAAGGGAGAAAATTGAAATTTGATTACTGACATGACGGTTTTTTAAAACCAGGATAGGATTCAGTTGTGTCAAAGTAGTAGAATGGACAAAAAATCAAAGCCTAGTTGAAAGAAAGAATCACGTTAGCTTCCCTCACAGGAAACGTGATTCTACTGGTCCATGTGAATGTAAAGATAATACTGCCTTTTTGGTGAAAAACAACGTCTAATAATCAAAATTACACCCAGTGTGTTTGCGTACCGCAACACCCAAGAAAAGAAAGAAAACGGATCCATAATATTAACCTAAATAAAAGAAATCCATAAATGATACTATTAGAATATTTATTATTGTTTCTCGAACCAACCAGAATCCTATTCGTAATTTTTTGTATGAAAAGAAAAGAATGTGAAGAGAGCACGCGGAAACTCTTTAATAGTTTGTCTTAAGTGCTTGTTCATCATCTAAGTTTTCTAAATATCGTGCCCAAAGATTAGGCTGCGCCTACAACTTTACATGGATACTGTGATGGATCAATTATTTGCATGGACACGGGGTTCATCCAAAACAATTAATAAAAAAAGCTTAATATTAAAATAATTTCATCAAAAGTTTTATTAGATGTTAGCTAGTGGCTAGAAATCGTGTAATATTAGAGTTGGAAGAAAGCCACTAGTTATTAGAGTTGTGCTAATTCTAAAGCAAAGCACCCCAACTTATTGATCTAAAATATAGTTTTACTCCTTTATTCTCAACCCAAAGTCTTCCTAGTTTTCCACTCACAAAAAAGAAAGGATTCCCTATTTCACCGTTCGTTCTTTTCATCATGTCATTGGTGAACGTTTCTTACCATCCTTCAGAAAGCCAAGAATATATTCGAAATTGTTGGCATTACACATGTAATTGGTCCAACTGATACTAGACTCAATCCTCTTAAGTCTAAGGTTTGAATCTTGTAAATAAAAAAATATAAATAAAGGAGAAAAAATACTAAAAATGACTAATCAAATTTTCTGATTAAGATTAATCATCAACAAAACTGATGAATACTCCATTGATATAGTATAATTGATCAATGATCCATCTCCTATTAAAAGATAAACTGTTCACAGTCATTGAACAGCGCTTAAGGGCCCCTTTTTTCAACCTTTTTTTTTAACCCTCCCCAGCTAGAAGACAAAGCGCACAAACTAAAGTGACGTAGTGTTCAAACCTAGGCTCACGGCAGATTTACATGACCACCACAATGGAAATGTACAATTTATAAACTACTTTAACTTTCACACCCCAAATCAATGACTTGAACACAATTCAACATGCAGCAACCTAAAGGGCTAATATACAAAGACAAATATAAATACTCCATTTATGAGGAATATGCTAATCTATAAAATAGTTCATACGCACGTTAAGGACTCGAGTATACAATAAGTAGCTCCTGGTACGATTAACAAAGTGTTTTCACTTACAAGTCTAAAAAGAAATCCACAGGGTAAGTAAGAGTATATCAGAAGAGCAACAGTCAAGAAAAAGTAGAATACATCCTGTAAGAATATAAAATTTCGTAACAGATTGAAGCAACACAACTTGTTCTGATAAATATTTACAAGTTTTGATGCCAAAAGCATTGCCGTCTTGATATGTCTGTAAAGGCCGTTGGTTTTTTTTAGAATTGCTCACAGACAAAGCATGCAAAAAATATCTAATTCACCAATTTGTTGCTCCTGGATTCTTAAGCACAATTCCTCATTCCATGTGACTTTTTTTTTGTTGGACTACCATGTATGCTCAACACTCAATGACGGAAAGTCTTCACAGCCTTCTCTATCTGTCGCCGGCAGAGAGGACAATTGGTCAAGTGTGAAGAACAAGCTGTACAGCAGCACATATGCCCACACCTGACAACATAACATAGACCTTAGGGGCTTTTAAATAGAGTATGGAATTAAATAGATAACTCTACTTTAGTGGCCTTGAACATCTTAGTCTGAGTGGTTCAGTGGTTGTAGCACTAGCGGGCATATATAGATAGTGTGTATATAATAAACCCACCTGAGCTTAGCTGAGGGTAATTTTGGGTGGGTTGGGGTAAAGCATAGCATATAATACAAATAACAAAGAACTCTAACTCAATATGGGGGGGTGGGGTTTAACTCAAGGGAAATGTTTCCTGCAAAGCCGGATTCCTTCTTTTCTTTTTTTGCCTGTAAAACTCAGATTGAATTTAATATCAAAATATAGTTGACAGAAATAATTTTGGCCACCAAACATTGTTTTGAATCATTTGGGATGAATAAGCATTTTCTCTTCATGTTTAATATAGTTAATAAAGATCATAACGAAGAAATGGCTGAGATAATTTATATTGATGGAAAAAATAACAAAATTGTGGAAGTTTTCTTGTAATTCTCAGTGCTACTGCTTTTATAATAGCCAGTTATATGCAGAGAAACATATAACAGACTAAGCATTGACAACAGAATATTTTATGTCAAACAAGAAAGAGGATGGGATTGATAGCTTACGGAACAAAAACAGCATTATATTCCTGCTCAAGGCATATTACACACAAATCTGGCATTAAGCGATCCTTTTTAGCACCATCTGATAAGCTGTCTGCCTTTTCAACTGAGAAAGAACCACAAATTTTGGTAACTATTGAAACAGGCATTGCAAAAACAAATATAATTGAGCCATAAACAATTTACCATCATTATTTTGTCCCGACTTCTTAGCAGCTGCAGCAAGAACCCTGAATAAAATTGTTCAGACTGATTAAAAATAAGACAGGTGCATGCGAATATTGACGAGTGGATTAATATAGGCCATACTTCCAATTAAACTTGAGAGGTGAACTCTTTTTCATTAAAACAAAGTTGTAGCACTCTTTTCCTAATTAAAAAACTTTCAACAGTACCTTCTTTGAAGTTCGCTGCGGCGCCGTCTTTCCAATATGTACCGAATAGCATGCTTGGCTATCAAATAAGCACCAAACACCGTCAAGCCCACAGAAGCATACTTATACCACCTAATAAGAAAATTTAGTCAATAAAAAAAAAAAAAATCAGATACACAAAACACTCAATAGGCATCCAAACATTTGTAAAGTAACCTTGCCCATTTCCCCAGATTTGCAATTAGTTGATCAATTGTTTTGGGTGAGACATAAAATGGCCCTTTGTGGGGTCGCTGAATTCGAACAGTGCCAACATCATCTTTAGCAGCCTGATGATACATTTTAAAAATGAAATTAAAAAAGAAGTTGAAAACAGTAAAGGATATTTAATTGACACAAAAATGGCACCAGAGTTGATAATTGAAAATAGAAAGGAAGAATTTGAATAAAAATAGAAATTGCAATCATTTTTTCTTTGGAACATAGGTTTTTATTCTTAATATATGCTGGAATGTAGAGTTCATCTCACTTCAAATGTATCAAATAATCAAATCTACAAGAAGCTTTTCCAATCGAAAATTTACATCATGAGTATTCAAGTCATCAGATAAAAATCACAGAAGCATGTGTTTAATAAAATGATTGTTCCAGCGAGTAGCAGGGGAAGTATTACTCCTGTTATATCTTGTAACATTACCTATATATACTCTGCAACACTGCTAATACCAATTATAATGAAATTCAGTAGTATACAGCACTATTGAGAAGTAACTAGGCATATTCTTGAAATTAATTACATTACCTCACCAACAACAGTCAAGGAAGTTCCAACTGGAAGTACCCGTTCAATTCTCTTGACTCCAAGCATCTGAAAACATGGTCTCAATTATGTCAGTTTACAAAATAAGCAGCTTAATGCTTCTATTTTGCTTTTATTTTTGCAGGGAGAGGGGAGCAGGAAGGATTGGATGGATGCAAACACTCGCACCTTGAGACCTTGCAGATAATCCAAAGTTCCACGTACAAGTGACCGACCCGACTCTTCAAATGCCTCACTTCCAACAGGTAATGCAAAACCAGAAGCACCCCGAGCTCCAACCACATGCACACGATCAGTCCCATCATCCTAATATATAAAAGACAAAGGCACCATGGTCCTAATATTTACTTCAAGTGAATTTGGTATTCATGCAGAGAACATATATTTATCAACAACAACAACAATAATAATAATATTTGGCAGTGGGAGGGAAGTGTTCACTTAATAAGCTTAAATATTGACTCTAAAAAGCAAATATCCCCTCAGTCTGATAATAGATACTCCTCGGTCCCTAATTATAAGACTCTTTCAACTAATTCACGCCCTTTAAGAAAAGTAGTTAGTTTAGTTAATCACATTAAATCTGTAAATTAATTGTACTATCATTCCAAAATTACCCTTTTCTTATCTCTCTATTCACTTAATTGCTTCTCATTAATGTTTGGAGAGAGAATAATTTAGTAAGAGTATGTAAGAAAAAAATAATTAATGCATCTAGAAATTAGAAAATAGTCTTATAAAAAGGGAAAAAGAAATTTCTGAAAATGATCTTATAATTAGGGACGGAGGGAGTAATCAATAATAATTATAATTTAAAAAAAAAAAAAAAACTATTATAGGAACAGAGGCAAACTGCACACCAGATACCAAGGAACCTCTTTACTCATTGATAGCATCAAAGCAGAATCTTGTATCCAGGAACCAGCATCATTGTGTTTAAGAAAATGTTGCTCTGCCTAAAAGGAAAATTGCAGATGAGGTTCAATATTAATCACAACGGTAAGATGACACAAGCAATGTCCTTGTAAAATGAAGATATTAGTGCTTTATGTCTACGTACTGTTTCTTCAACTATTACACCTCTTAAACCACTGAACTCGCAGTTAATTGGGGTTTCAGAGCTAACTCTTCCAGAAATTGTAACAATCAAGGGTAATATTTCCGCATCTAACAGTTGAGCTGAAAAGTGAGGAATCCCAAGCATGATCAGAAACCATGACAACATAGACTGTATCACAAATTATCAAGTAGTAGACTCTAATGCAATGAAAGAACATCTAAATTCGTCCATTCAGCATCATAGAAATGTACATCAATTTTGTTTTAATAGCAAGTACTACTAATTGGAATACAAAATTACATATCAATCAGGCCAGTATCATATGGATCATGTCTAAGCTTAAAATGAATGTGAAATGCAAAACTCGTTGTTACTAAAATGATAACTAAAAAGTATCTTTCAACAAACAAGCAGCAAGAAGGGTGAATATATCATGACAAATGATTATCAGCAAGCCAAATAAGGCCAATCTTGGGAAACTAACACTTTCCAGCCAGATGCCACAAACATTTGGCCCCTGGAAGCTACCATTAAAAAATCAAACACTTAAGAAAATGCTACAATACCAATAGCTTGCATGGAATTCAGCTAAAAATTGTAAGGCATGATCTATAACTTTCTTCAACCAGTTTCACTACCAATCTTTCTTGTAAATAGCCCCATGAGACAGCTGAAACAATTCTATTAGAATGTCGGTTTAAGCCAAACTAAACCCTTAAAAGCTAGCTCATGAGGTAAGAGTTGTATCTCACTTATATACAGTATTTTAACTATATCACTAGTCAGTTGGGATCTCCAACAGCCAAGGACTGGCTAGGATAGGCTCAACAAGCATGTGGTTCGATAATAGTCCAAAAGCGGGTGGCCTGATAGGTTTAATAACAACCCCTAACATAGGTTCTGATACCATTTTAGAATTTGAGCTTGGACTAAACTCAACCCCAACATCATGCAGCAAGAGTTCCAACCCGCCCCGCACGCGTGCGCGCGCACACACACACACACACTATATATATATATATATATATATATTATTTTAGCCATATCACTAGTCCATGTAGGATTTCCAACAAACTGGATACAATTATATCCCCCGGTAATATATGAAATCACAAGTAGCATAGCATGCATTTGAAGATCAGTGACTCAAATCATATAGAATACAAAAGTCAGGAAGCATAAACCAAATGTGGGGACAGTAGAGGCTTGAGCTCGTGAAAAAAGACACTAACCTAGTTCCTTCAACTGATTGACCCTTGTAACGGATTTAAGAATTTCCGCATCCCTGTACCCATGAAAAAAAGGAACTTTTAATACATATATAATGTTCTAGAATGGCACAAACGTGATTCAATCATTTCAAGTGGAAGCGATGGATGAATACCTGCCACTGCTTCTGCCGAGAAGGTAAAGAGCAGCAGCACTCAAACAGCAACTGAGGCCACCCCAAGGAATCATCTTTCGTGCGTCCAAAAAAACACTAAGCAACCAAACCCATTGCTTCAATTCAAAAAAAAAAAAAAAAAAAATCAAAAGGGAATTGGGGTTGCCAAATCAATCTATGATTTATGACTTGATTTGATTGCGTTTGGGTCGCTCGCGAAAGTTAAAGTTCCTTTATTAATTTCGCGAGAGAATTGGATGCAAGGAGTAAATTGAAGGAAAAGGGCAAAAGAAAAGAACAGGATAGTGTGTCGTGCTTGCTATGGGGTCCTTCCTTTCTTTCCTACCTCACAAAATCATTAACATTCCCTTCCCTCAAATTCTTGTGGTTCTCTATTAGTATATTAACTTTTGTGCTATCAATATAAAAGATTATTTCAATAATTAATTATAATTATAATCAGATTGGTTTTTGTTTAGATAAGTTTATTAAAAAATTATGTTAAAATAATATCATTTGGATACGATAAAACAATCAACTTTTTGAAAGAAAAATAAATAAATTAGTTATATTATCTCTTGTCCTTTTAATAAGATATAAACAAGTGTATTTTGTTTTTGAAGAAAGGTAAAAGGTATGTTTATTTATTTATTTCTCATGTAAGTTGATATATTTATAAGACAATTAATAAGTCATATGTATTAGTGAGAAAAATTATACATTAAATTATAAATGGTATCATTAAATATAATTTCTAACGTTTAATTTTGAATATTCTTAATTGAAATTGAAATATATTATTTAATAAAATGAATTGATTTAACTGTTTTATATCAATTAATTAAGTATTTGTTTCCTATAAAAAAAATTAAGGCAATGATATAAAAGGTAAATTATTTGTGTTGGGACATACTTATTGACTTTTTTAAGTAAAAGATAATAATCAATTTATGATAAAAATAAAATATAGTAATTAAATTTTGGAGTAACTAGTTGCAGATAATTGTATAATTGTACAATTTTGTACTAAAAAAAAAATGCGATATGAACATTTTTTAACACAATAAAAGGGGCATAGCATTTTCCCCTCCTCTTTTGGCTGGTACCTGAAATTTCATGCCTATTTGTTTTATTTCCTTGTCGGAAATGTATGGAGAAATATAGTGCCACAAACACAAATGCATGAGTGAATAATGTTACAGAAAACGTGTGGTTGTACTGTATTGTCGGTACAATGTTTCACAAAATCGGTGCTTATCCATACATATCAACATACGAACATATGCAGCTATATACACCTTCCTCTCTCTTTCTTTTGTTACAAAAACACCTTTAAAAATATATATCCGAGGAATCAAAGATACGTACAGAACAGAAGGATTTACAACAAATTACGCATCTTATTCAATCAACTGAACTAGAATTAAAAGAATTCCACAAAACATACAACATTTTCACTTAAAACATGATGCTACTTTGCTATCCAGTCAAAATGAAATTCATAGAATACTCCGTAATTTGCAGACAGAAATTAATTTCTCTTTAACATCAATTCTTTCAGAATCAGTATTACCAAAGGTCAACTCCACTGACTTCTGTCACTCTCGTAAATTCTAGATTTTAGCTACTTAAAAGAATAACGTTTTTCATGTTTTAGTTGCATATCTTAGATCGAAGATTACTGCTATATGCGATGAACATTAGTAATACCAGCATTACAGCACGCATTAATCTTTTTGCAGAGATAATCCATGCAAAGATATTGCATCATTTGGTAGCGCTGACACCAAGTAACAATTTCACCAAAACAGTATTTCATTGCAAAATTTTACATTACTCTTTACAATTTGTCTTACCGCCCTAATACCAAGCAAACGAGTATGTTCTTTGATTTGATTATTGAAATGAGGTACTAACCATACCGTAACTACACCACCCAAGTGCTGATCAAGCCAATCATCCACAATCTTGTGCTTCAAAGATCAAGCAAAGGTTCATTTGGTTTGAAACCAAGATTGCTTTGCTATCACATCCCCAATAGCCATGGCAACAGACATCCAACTGATCAGGTATAATGGATGTTCCAATGTGTGGCCTTGCAACGCTAACTGCTCTTCAAACTCACGCGATCATGTCTTCGGAGGTAGTACTCAAGCAAACCTTAGCACTGCCACTGCTAGCAATGTGGCGGCTCTGAAGTAAACTTCTCTTAGGCTCTTGTCGACCTTCTGAATCATTTGCTCATCTTTCAGTCCAAGCTTTCCTGCATTCTTGTTCATGCTGACAATTGTATCCCTTAGCTTATTAACTGCCCAAGAAAGCCAAACCAGCCCAAATCCAAACCCAGTGTTGAGGAGCTTATAAGCACAAAAGGGAACCCCCCTTCCACAAGCTAGCTTACAGATCACAGATAGCAGGACAGCAAGGCCAGTACCGGCAATGCCGGCAGAAAATTGTGTGAGGAGCTCAGGAAGCTCGGGGCCAGATTTCTTCAGTGAGAGAATTGCTGTTTTCCGGTGTCGCCTCTTGTCAACCATTAGGGACAGAAGGCTCTCACATGCATGTAAGTAGTTCTTCTTGAAGAGATCCCTCTCTCTGGCTACTTTCTTGCTCTTCTTTTGTGATGGCTTGACTTTCACTTTCTCAGGACTGTTAAGCAAAAGAAAAGCAGCAACAACATTGTTTATTGAGCAAGAAATTAATATGGTCATTGTATGCTTAGTACATGAGACTATCCACAACCAAAGAGAGAGAAACGGTCAGCATAAATGAAAGCAATAATGCAGCCCAACTATAAAACATAACTCTTCTATGTCATGATGTTGAAAAAATATATATTTAATATTGCATTAAAAGAAATTTTACAAGAAGATAATTCTCCCTCATCAGACGCCTATTAAAAAATTCAGTTAGTAGATGGATTAGCCACATAGGCCATAGCATGGGAGAAACAAAATGCATAGCAGAGATGAAAAGCCCTCAGACCAAAGTTGCATTTGTTTTATAGAGAACAGAATGATTATGAACTATTATTTGCATAAAAATAAGTAACCTCCTTGACAAGCATATTTTGCATACCCCAAAGTCGGGAATTAGGCCAATTTTCAGGGAGAGCATATTTTGCATACCTCTTTAAAGGAACAGTCAATGTAGAATGAATATCCAATGTGGAGGAAAGACTTCTAACTTCTACTTTATTGATACTCATCCTGTCCATGGAGATTTTCAGCGAAAGTCAGTTGCTTGATGTATAACAAACAAAAATAGATTGTTAAATATGTGGATTTAAAAGTTTATTACTGAATTATATAATAGCAACATCAAAGTTTATTGAAAAAAACAGTTGAAACAAGGAATCACTATGCACAAACTAGTAAAGCAACTGATTTAACTAGTGTAACTTATATTATTTTTTTGTATTTATCGCAGAATTAGAAGACAATTCCGTATGTGCATTTGGAAGATCCTATTTTAGAGGAATAATTCTTTTTTTCTTTTATTAGTTTCCTAAGAGAGCATTTGAAATAAAAAGGACTATTTCTCAAAATTAACAGATGTCACATGTGCCTTTATGAAATTAGTATAAAAAAAAAATCATTTTTTTAAAAATATACACTCACACACGTGGAGGCAACAAGTGAAAATGGAAGTTTGTTTTCCCGTTGACCAAATTTTTAGCTATCTTAAAGAAATTATCCCAAACTAAAAGCAGTCCCTCCAATACAAGTGTAACAATAATTCTTCAGAGTGACAGAAATATGTACTTAATTTTTATTTGATCATATGGTATACTTCATTTAAGTGCTTTTGTTTTTTGTTTTCCAATCAAATTCAAATCATTATTACATGAATTACCAGCTTGAAACTCCAATTTTAATTAGAGAACAATATCATAAGAACCTAATGAACTACACATAAGTTTAGTTCATAAATTAACTATGCCAGGTCACAAGGTAATTAATTATCAATTTTGCACATTTATGGATACAATTCTTCAACTAGTTGTCATGAGTGCAAAATAACAGAGTTGACAATGTTAAAGCTAAATCATGCAGATCACAAAGACTCCAGTATCTGTCAATGCATTAGAGAAGAAACACATTTGAAAACATATATTTTCCAAGCTTTTAAATTTGACATTGAAAATCTAATTAAATCTAACTTAATCCATAGATCAACAGTCTTTACACACACAAAAATGTTGATTAAATTTTGTTCTACTCTGAAAATGTAATTCTAAGTGACCTTCTGAAACAGTTCACAAAATCATGTGATCAATTGACTCTTAAACAGATCCACAAATTTATACCTGCTGAAGTGCGGAACAAGCATAGATTGTTTTTCACCCTTACGTAATAAGTATGAGTCAGCAACTACAGAAAGAAGATCTTTCATCTCAATTGTAGTACCCATAAATGTGACTTGACCATCTGGATGAACTGTAATCTTTGAACTAATGGGCAAATCTTGAAAAAGATCAAGCAAAAGCTTCGGGATGAAGAATTTGTTTTTTGGAATAAGAGGTGTCAATGGTTTTTGAGGTTCATCAATGCCTGACAATTGCAAATCCATCAAGTCAGACAACAAAGATATATGTACTCCACCTATCCCAGCTTCAGCACTCTCAGACATGATACACTGCAAAATTTTATCATGCTCACTGCATTGTTCAACGATGCCAAAGCCAAAATCTACTGGGCTTGGATAACTTTCTGCCACAAAAAATAAGTGAAATTACTTAGTAAGACACAGCAGAGAACACAAATTTAACAGCATTGAGTCATTAAACATTCATCAGAGAAGTAAATAAAGGCTCAATAATCAAATCTACCATCTGCTCACCAATTACTTACATCATTCTAGAAACTAGCAATGCATCATATCTGAGAACAAAACCAACCTTCACACTGATTAGGCATTACCATAGTCTTTTTGGTCATTGGATTTAACATTTCACCACTAAATTAACATGTGAAAAATGGTCATTGGATTTAACATTTGACCACTACATTAACATGTGAAATAAAGAGGCATATTCAATACAAAAGAGACACACAAACGGTCCATAACAGTATAAGTTGAGAGAAATGACACAATGAAAAAATTATTGTAATCGGGTTCATATTCAATGATCCATGTGGATGGGTTCCAATCCCTCCCTGGACTTGTAGCCTTGCTTGGCAGCCATCTCTTTCCAAGGAGATGCATTGTCACTTAGAGACTAGTTGAATAGCATCCTTTTTAGGTACAGCGAAAGAAGTCCTTGGAGATAAATTCTCTGCTTGCCACTCTTAGATATCACGTATGTCACTGGTAACTTGATTTCCATTCTTGGAATACCTTGTCCTTACTACCATAGCACTAAGGAAATAATACATTAATACTGTTCAACCTACAGCAAACTATAGGTTTACGTCCACCAATAAAACATAGTGAAAATTCACTATGATCAATGAAAATTACAAGGAGTAATCTCTCAACTCTCAAACCTCACCCAATACACCCAAATCCTCATAGTTGCAAAAGATTTAGTACAATCTATGATCTAATCTAACTACTGATTACAACATATGTGCTGGTCCATACTGCAGGGAGTGCCTCGAAAATTCCTTGTCTGATTGCACCGCATGATTGGTTCAAGTTTACGCCCAAGACAGCCATACTTATATACAAGCCTTTTATAACAAAACCGAAAGTGTATTTGCATGATTATTATTTATTACATCACTAGCAAATAAAACTTGAGTGATGTAGCTACAAGCTATACAAATTGGAATCGAGCAACCAATCATGTAACATTGAAGAAAGAGTTAACAATCAAATGGTTGGATCAAATACAACTCAGTGAGCTTCCTACACACCTTGGACATCAATAAGCATAGGCCTTTGAGTCGACAAGTTCACGTTGACAATCTGATTAGAATTGAACCACTCTTTTCGGGACTTGCTTGACTCCTCAAATGGATTTAGCGGGGATCCATATCTGATAATTCCAGGTTTCAGTACAGATGAAGGCAATAATGGTTGACAACCCTGTCTCAAACAAAAATTCAAGGAAAAAAACAAAGGTAATTATAAAATGATGAATTACTCAGAAAATCATAATCAATTAAGCATGCTAAAGTATTTTGATTCTAGAATTTCAATACAAACATCAATTGTGAAAGAAAAGATAGTCAAATCCAAATTCCAGTTGTTGAAATATGGATAAACATCAGCAGCACCTCTAACACAAACTAATTGGAGTCGGTGGTAGATGAACCTAATGATAGGTACGAGGAGATTGAAAAAAAAAAGAAAAAGCAAAGAAGGGGGAAAGGAAGGGGAAGATGAAGAAGAAAAGGACTAAAAAGGGATTATATGGAACATAAGGATAACAATGGGTCTAACCCTCCATCAAGTTTATAGTTTTTTTCCATTCTATCGTAAGACACTCCATCGGCCAATCTATATTATCTCACAACATTATTTGTTGAAATATGGAAAATACATAAAAATAAAAAATAAAAAATTATTCCGAATTGGGTAGAAAGGCAGTACCCCAATACTACCGAGTAGGGCATCAATGACATGTTAAAGACTACCAATTGAGACTCACCTTCACCTATAAGATTATTGTATAGTCCCCAACCAATTACAACTATTCAATTAGTCCCTACACCAAGAGATCTCCCTCGGGATTCAAATACACACCCATGAAGAAAGTGAGAGTTAGTACCAAATATTTAACAACCTGTGCCAATCCACGTTAGCATCAAAAAAACCCATTGACACCATAAACAAGTTGCCCACCAAATAAAAAAATAAAAATAAAAAACAGTTTTTTACCTTGGTAATGGTGCAGCCAACCATGGCCAGCTCTTGCTGCAAAGTTAGCCCCGGAGGGCATCCATGAGAAGCCATCAAACACAGTTTCTGCATCATTTTTTTTTGGGTGTGTTGAGAAGTAACGAGGTTTTGGAAAACAAAAACTCCTCTCCTTTCGTGGCTCTGTTACAACCCCATCGACTTATCCCTACCTGCTCCTCAAATCCGAAAGATTTTCCGCGATCTTGAATCTTAGAGTGGTGCCAGAAAATTTAAAATATAAAAATAAAAAGTGATTTTATGTGATCCATTTGTTTAACCCCACAAACTTCCGAAACTGTAGGGATCAACGGCATGGTGGGATGAGAAAATCCAGGTTGTCTTCTTCGCCTCGGACTTGGACTTGTTGGGTGGTTTGTTCCCGTGTGCCCTCAGTCTCACCTACTCTATCACTTCTGAATCATCTCAACCGTTCATTATTTTTCGCTTATATATCTGGAACGTTAACATCATGCTATGATTGAGTTGTGGATGTCCGAGGTCCACGTGTCATGATTTTACATGCCCTACCAGCTCCAGACGGCGCACGTCCACCATTCGTTTCCTTGAAAAATTCTCCTCGATGGACCCCGTTCTTGTACGCTTACTCTTTTTTTTTTTTTTTTTGCAAGTTGATATTAATTAATTGAGAGAATTAATTTTATGTAAAAACTTTCTTACTATTAGTCGTTTTGTAATATTAAATGTTTTAAAAATAAAGTATTGATGTAAGTAAAAAATAAATAAAAGGTAAGAATTAAAGATAGTTAGTGTGACAAGAATTATAATAATTCACGCATTCTATTTAATACTTAAAAATAATTAAATTAAATTCACTCAACTTTATACAAATATATTAATAGAATATAAATTGATTGTCAATGTGGATTAGTATAAGTGGTTAATAATTTAGATTGAACCTTTATATTATTCTTCTTTATGAATGTGAGTTTAAACTCTTTTGTGGTCACTTTCTTCTCTTGGTGGACAATTCTTTTTAAGAAGATTTTATAACACCTAGAGACTAGTTGAATATGTACAATTGGATGGATTTGTTTATGGTTTGAGCATGTGTAACAGTCCTTTAGGTGAGCCACCCCTAACGATCTCATGTATCATTGTCTTATTGACAAGTAAGGGTGATTCTTTGTCGAATTGAATTAAATTTGTTACATTTTTTATATTTAATTTGTTCAATTTTAATTGGATCTAATTTTGTCTAATTTAAGTCTACAATCTAATTTAAATCAATTTAATTATAAACAGATTATCGAATTATTATTAAAATAAAAAAAATCAAAAAATGATTATAATAGTGTATAATTTAATACATTTAAACTATTTTTCAACTAATAATCTAATATGAAACCTGATTTATTTCAAGTTAAAATTAAATCATGTCTTGTACTTCCTCCATCCAAAAATAAGTGTCTTATTTGTAAAAAAAATTCTTAAAATGAGTTTTATGTTAGATTTTTTAATTAATATTAATTATTTTTTTTCTACTAATATCCCTAATAAGTGTGTCACTTTAATTTTTCATTGTAATATTAATAATAATGTTAGTTTTGTAAAGTTATCACTTTCCCTCCTTTATCTAGTTATTATCTTTTTGTTGATGTAATAATAATAATCTAGAACAACACTTAATATTAATTATATAGTTAATAACTTGTGGCAAAATAATATATAGTATAAGAGACTAAAAATAATATTTTTAAAAAATTATTAACTAAAAAAACAAATTTAAATTTGAAAGATGAAAAGCAAAAGTGATATAAATTTAAGAGAGAGAAAAACATATTTAAACGTTGTTGGATAACTTGGCCTTAACCTATGATCTTCATCGCTCTCATCCTCTCGTTACCATTACCTTGGCCTTAACCTATTATTGCGCTCTTTAGAAGGTTGATCCAGTAGATCCTTAATCGAATTTATTTGTTATTGGATTTGGAATGTTATGTTCCCTGTGATATTGTTCTTTCAACCTTTGATTATCAGCTCATTAATTTTTCCGCCAAAACTCAAGGTATTTAAACAAAATTGATCTGGTTGTTGAAATTAATTTCTGCGAGCTACGACCTAATCCACCACTTGAGGATGATTCTCCCCGTCGAAACATATCTATGGCTGTGATTACCATTAGTCTATGCGTCGCCCCTTACTCCACCACTTGAGGTTGATTTCCGCCATGGAAACATATATGCAATTTCTCCACCAATGATAATTATTTTCAATTATATACGATGATACTACCTCTCTCTATTCTTATATACTCATTGATTGAAAAAGAAAAAAGAGCATTGCCATATGTTACGAAAAAAATCCTACACGAAATTGCATGAACCTAACCATGGACGGATAACATTTTTTTCAACTTTTCTTGATTGATTTTTTTTTTTAAAATATATGTAAGGTGAGATTTGCATAAATTATATTTCTTGCAGATTTTACAAAATTTTATTCGTAATCATTATGAGTGTTTTCTTGTTCTAACTTTCCCATGGCCTTCGATAACACAAATAGGACAACCATGAATTTTTTGGCTCAACGAGAATGGAACAAACCAAATTTTGAAAATTCAAGAAAAGGTGGCAACAATACGAGTTGTTTCTAATTAATGATAAGTGTAAAGTGAAAGTACATTGGTGTATGCAACCTTGTTTCTACATTATATGATCAATTCAATTAGGCACTAATCATCTATTTTCATCGTTAAACTCTTTTGGTAACATGAGAAAACCAAGAACTAATGAAATGACAAAGCTTTTGATGTCCCCTCCGATAGAGAATTAGGGTCTTACAAAGAATAGCCAAACAAATATTTATCTTGAAAACATTATTCTCTCCATCTCATTATAATTGTGTGTAAAAGAAAAAATATTTAACATTTTAGTTTTTCAATGTCAATTAATAACTTTTATTTCATTTATATCCCTTATAATATTAATGATGGATAATAAAATTTATAAATGAATTAATAATAATATAAAATTAATTTTTTAAAATTATTATTCTATTTCATTAATTTATTGTCTTTTTCTTGATTTGTGTAAAATAATCTAGTATAATTATTACTTTCGGTATTATATATAAGAAACAGCAATCAACATTTTTTTGTTTTAATTATAAAAAACACATACACATGAGTACTATACTTTAATTTTTTTAATCTCTAATCAATTATGAGGTCCATTATTGATTTTTTTTCCTTCATAAAAATTGATGCATTTATTGAGCTATTAACAAAATAAAACATACTCATTAACTAAAAATTATCTTTTAAAACTAATCATATCTTAAATCATTTAATGTCATGAATAACCTTGAAAAATTTATGATAAAGTAATTAATCCAATTATTTTTATTGGCCATGATGAATTATGTAATTATTTTATATATATAAATAAGAGATAATATTGTTTTGGAACAGAGGAGTATTTCTTAAAAAATAAGTGATGCTATTTAATTCAATCAATATTTAAATTATTTGATTTTGTAAGAATTTTTGAAATAAAATTTAAATTTGTAATATTATTAATTAAAATTAATATATAAAAAATCCTTTAACCATAGAGAACTGTTAAAAAAATCTAGAGCAGCGTGCTTTTCCACTTGAGGGGAAATTGAGGCGCCGCCATACCTGACTAAATTTTACTGTCACTCACGCTGTCGTCGTTACTTCGTTCGCTTCCGAGATTTTGCGTACCGTTGGTGCACACTGCACACGTGTCTCGGAAGCAAAGCGAGTCGGCTGAGGCATCGCTGAAAACCACGCGCAAGGCGCGTCACCGCACCACTTTCCCATTTCAATTGTCGGAAGTTAAACACATAAATAAAAGTCTTCATCGACTCGTCGTCACCATCCATTTAATTTCTCTTTCTCTTCCGTTTCTCTCTCTCTCTCTCTCTCTCAGAATCCAAACCCTAGGAAATTTCCCCTTCCGACGAAACCCTAGATTTCCTCTCACAAATCTCTCTCAGCTTCCCCATTCTCGGGATTCGCCGTCCAGATCGCAGATCCCGTTCAATTTTTTTTCCGCATCCCCCGATCGGGTTTGGATTCTGAAGAAAGTTCAATTCCGCACAAATTCGAGACAATTGCTGCTGTCGAGGCTCGAGTTGCGCATGGGTAAGATTCTGAGAGAAACCGCGAGGCCGTTCTCGAATTGGTCGTCGTCGTCGGCGTCTCCGTCGTCGGCGCCTCCGGCAACGACGTCGTCGACGTCGTTGACGGACACGGTGAGGGGGTCGCACCGGTTCAAGATCACAGGGTATTCGCTGTCGAAGGGGATTGGGATTGGGAAGTACATAGCTTCTGATATATTCTCGGTGGGAGGGTACGATTGGGCGATCTATTTTTACCCCGACGGGAAGAGCGTGGAGGACAATGCTACGTACGTTTCGCTCTTTATCGCGCTCGCTAGCGAAGGAACCGATGTTAGGGCGCTTTTTGAGTTGACGCTTTTGGATCAGAGTGGGAAGGAGAGACACAAGGTGCATAGCCATTTTGAGAGGACCCTCGAGAGTGGACCCTACACGTTAAAATACCGTGGTAGCATGTGGTGAGGGAATTGGACATGCTGCGTGGTTTTTTTTAATAATTTTTTATTTAGTTTTCCTTCATTTGAATTTTGTTTTTGATTTACTTGGCTTGGGTATGATTGTAATATTTTGTTGGGTATTGGGTTTGTATGAGGGAAATTGGAGAGTGGCTGATGGGAATTTACTTAGATGTGTGTTTTCGATGTTGTTGGAAAAAAGAGGGTAATGGAAGGATTAAATGCATGATATTTTTTTTAACGGAAGGGGGTTGGGTTTTTTGTTGTTTTGGCAGTGGGAGGGTTCATGTTGTTCAATAAGTATGTTGTCAAAGATTTTATGTCTTGCTAGCTAAACTGAAGCCTAGTTATTAAATCTTCAGATTACTTGTGGGTGGGGGTTGGTTTAGACTCCTCCCCTTAAACGACATAAAGTGAATCATGCCTATCAAATCAGAGCTAATCTTGACCACACAACCATACATGGATGGTAAAAAACTCAAACCTAATCTCTATCATTTGTGTAAAGATTAGATTGGTCAATATTAGCTCATTTCACTCTCTCAATATGCTCCGGGAGTATATGAGTATGCACATTGAAATTAACTGATGTATTTTTGAATATACACTGATGCTAATGTATGATTTTGGTTTGGCCAAATACTCCTTGATAAGTACATGGAGATTTTGTGGTAAGAAAGCTGAACAGTTTGGTCAAGAGGCTAATTGTTAAAATTGGGTGTTTCAGGGGTTACAAGCGGTTTTTTAAGAGAACAGCACTAGAGACATCAGATTACCTTAAAGATGATTGCCTTAGTGTTAATTGTAGTGTTGGTGTTGTGAAGTCACACACAGAGGGCCCTAAAATATATAAAATCCCAATTCCGTCTTCTAACATGGGTCAGCAATTTGGGAAGCTACTAGAAAGTGGGAAAGGTAGTGATGTCAGTTTTGAAGTGAATGGAGAAATTTTCGCTGCTCATAAATTGGTTCTAGCAGCTCGCTCGCCTGTTTTCAGGGCCCAACTTTTCGGTCCGATGAAAAATCAGAATACCCATTGTATAAAAATTGAAGACATGGAGGCTCCAGTTTTCAAGGTTTGAATGAGTGCTCTTTGTGCTTTAATTTTTGGATTTATGCTTGTGATGCAGTTGGAATATGTGTTGGTTACCCTTTCTGTTCATGCCCTGATATGCACATTGTCCTTTATGATTTTTGAAGATATTTTCCTTGCTTTTCCCCGTATTATCATTGTCAAGCACAATGCTGCAACTGAGCTATAGGTTGATGTGGAAAGTTATACCTCTTTTGTTTTGCCATCTTTTTTCTCGCCTCTTGCCTTCATTTATGCCGCAAATGATGAATACATTGGTACTTTTTTAGATGGTATTCCATTGCACTGAGAAGTGAGATTTGACAGAAATTATATAACCTTCTTGAAAGAATACAGAAAAGTTGGAAAAAAGAACTGGGACTAGTTCTTTATAAATTGACTGCAGCTATGAGTTCCACTAAAACTGCTATATGCATTAAATCAAGCATTATGACAGTGAACAATGAAGCTAGTTCTTTATAAGTTGACTGCAGCTATGAGCTCCACTAAAGCTGCCATGAGTTCTTTAAACCGTAAAGAACTATGACAGTTTACATGCAGCACTTATGTGTGATGAGATTGTGGTATTGTTTACCTTGATAAATGACGCTTAACATTATACCAAAAGAATGTGCAAGTTTGTCTGCTTTGTTATACCATCTTTCTCTATTTTGCAGGCATTGCTTCATGTTATATATTGGGACTCACTACCTGACATGCAAGAGCTTACTGGGTTGAGCTCAAAATGGGCTACTACCTTGATGGCTCAGCATCTGCTAGCAGCAGCTGATCGGTATGGCTTAGAGAGACTTAGGCTTATGTGTGAAACAAGTCTCTGTGAAGATGTTGCAATAAATACAGTTGCTACGACTCTGGCCTTGGCAGAACAGCACCATTGTTTCCAACTGAAAGCAGTCTGTCTGAAATTTGTTGCAAGGCCTGAAAATCTCAGAGGTGTGTTTCATTATTTGAACTTTATTTTCATGAACACGCATTAAAGAAAAGGTGCAATATTAGGGGGTAATTAGGACATTGAAAGGTCTAACATTCTCTTTGGTAAAGAGGAATGGGTAAGAAATAGAGAGAATGTAGATGAAATAGGTGAATAAATGGGGAATTTCTCTTGTTTGGTGGGGTAGATATGGGAGAAGGCTGAAATAACATTTTTATTTACTCACTGAATTGTGCGGTGTGTGGAAATGCAAGGGGTGGAGACGCATGCCGCACAAATTGTTTTTTTCCCCTTGGCGGTTTGCATTTCTGGCATTTTTTTCCTGGCTGTTTGAAACTGCCACATATCGAGCATTAATGGCAGTCTTATTCGTCACGGTTTAAAAAATCGTATAAAAAGGCATAATTGATTTTCACTAACAAAGAAATTTTTATTCTTTTTTCTATTTCTTTATTCCTTATTTCTCCTAAAAGAAGCACCCCTAAATCCATTATGTTTCTCATCTATTTCTATCTTCCCTTGTTCTCAACTATTTTTTTTCCCCTTATCAAACACACTCTTAAATTTAGTATGTAGTTATCATTGAATGTTAAATTCATTGCTAACACGTAGGAGTGTTTGTTGTTTGGTTTGATTCTTTTTGAATGCAAAATTCTGCGGTCGGGTTGGCTTTTTAAAAAAAATCCATTTTTATATGACTTTCAATATTGTTTTTAATATGGCAACTAACAAAATATAGCAAAGTTTAATAACCAATCGAGTCACGATAACCCTTGAAAATGAGATTTACATAACTAAAAGCAACGGAGTAATAGAAGACTATACATTGCTGCAAACCTCTTTTTAAAAAAAGTGCATTATAGATAATTCATAGTCATGTATACTTTTGATGTCCTAAACTCATTGACTGAAGTATTTTGCTCCCTTTGTTTCTTCAGCTGTGATGCAAACTGATGGTTTTGAGTACTTGAAGGAAAGTTGCCCATCTGTTTTGTCTGAGCTTTTGGAGTATGTGGCTAGATTTACTGAGCATTCGGACTTCTTGTGCAAGCATAGGAATGAATTGATACTTGATGGCAGCGACGTAAATGGAAGGCGGGTGAAGCAAAGGCTATAGTGCGAAAGTGCAAACACTGACAAGTTCTCTGTACAACCCTCTGCTCCTTGTTGCATTTAAAAATTTCTGAGAGCCACAGATAGAGGGAGATGATAAGCATTTATAGGATTAGTGGCAATTTCCAATTTTTTATAGCTTCATGTCTAGGAGATGTAAATGTAGTTTGTTTTTATGCTGTTGCAGGTCTGTCTGGCGTAGGTTTCTGTGATAACTTTGCTCTTAAAACATTTGTCTTAAAAAAGAAAGTATTGACCTCTGCTATGTCATCTTTTTTTTGTCACTACACTACATATTCCCCGTAAGAGGTGATTCCCCCCACAAAGCTGAGGTTTGGGTCGTGAAATTGAAACACAGATGGGGCGACGTATCTGCATGGATTGGTTTCTATATGAATATTATCTGGGAATACCCTTGTGATAATATGGATGAAGGAACGAGTTCAATGAGAATTGTTGTTTTTGATAAAATTAAGGGATGTCATTAATAAACTCAACATTCTATATGATCGATGTCATCAATTTAAAGTAAAAAATTACACCTTCAAAATATAGAGTGAATTCTTCCAATTACACCTTCAAATAAAAAATAAAAACAGTTTTACTTGTTACTGAAATCGTTATAAAACTTGGTAAATTTCTTCATCGCCATACTGATTTGACATTAATTAGGAAAAAAGTTAAAATGAAAATATTCTAGGCAATAACTATATTATATCATAAGATTTAAAAAAAATACCTTTATCAAATTGACATGATAAAAGAAAATAGTGTCAACTAAACATACGTGACAACACTTTTCATTTTGATCCATGTCTAAAAAATTCTTACAATTTTAATCTTGTTGACGAGAAACACTTACATTTTTAGACGTTATCATGCTATTAAATTTGATTCACATACTTAATAACATTTACTTCATTTTGGTTCTTGTACGAAAAGTTCTACATTTTGAACACTATTCTTGACCATTTTTTTTGTTCGTCTTTACATAAAAAAAAAACTTTAACATTGTTATAGTTTCAAAACGATGTAGATTGATTGGTAAATATTTATATATCGGGACTAAATTATATCATTTTTTTCATATAAAGATAAAAACAAAACAAAAAATCTAGAACTAAAAAATTGATATAACTGTAAAAGTTATGAATCCGATTTTTCATTGGTGGTAGTAAATCATTATGTTATAAATTCGCAATATAGATAACTGAGGCGAAGGCCCCTTTTTCTAGATTGTGTGTAATTGTATGCTTTAAACCCTTTCAAGCAAAACCCTGCTGTCGAGAGGCAACAGATAGCAATAGCATACCTTCGTTCATCTTCAATTCACTTCACACTCTCTTGGAGGTAGCTAGTAACTTCTTACTCACTCACTCTTCCACTTTCGTTTCAAAGGAAGAAGAATCCCAATTCTCTCTCGTTGGGAATGAACCTTCTCTCTCTAACCTTGCCACTTCCACTTTTTTATTCATCTCTTTCTGTAACGAGACTTCCCTCATTTCCCTCTTCATACAAGTGCACATCTGGCGCAGGTTAGAATTGCCACCACATATTTCATATCATGCTATTGCTCACTCCCTTATCAGCTCTCAAAATTGTGTTTTTTTTTTTTTCCTTTCTCGTGTTTGTGGCTTTTGTTGCTCACAGTTTTAAGGAGATGTGTCAAAGAGGAAAAGGAAGAGGAGCAGCTTCTAGAAGGGATGCCAAAGGAGTACTATGACGATGTATGTATGCACCTTTATCTGGGTATTTCATTTTTCCATTGTGAATTTCTTACAATTTCTTATTCAATTTTACTTGCATGCCCCTGATTGGTTAGATTTTGAAGGGAATAAATAAATAAATAAATGCTGTTGCTTCATTCCCTAATAGTAACAACCTTGGCAGTTGCAGCATATGTTTAGGGAAAAATGGAAAATATACCTTCACTTCTTTATTGCCTGATGCGATTCTGATTTTCATGTTTGTTTTTTGTTGGATAAAACACTATTTTGGTCCCTGAAAATATAAATTGTTGTCACATTAATCCTTCAAACTAAAGAAATTTAAAATAAAATAAGTCCTAGGAGGTAAATTAAGTCCCTAAATGAAACGACTTATTGACACTTAAGTCCTTAAACATATATTAATTTTATCACTTGAATCACACAACCTTTTAGGTTTTGGACTAAAGTGATTGGCAGATTGCACTTTTAGGGTCTTTTTTTGAATTTTCTTACTTTCAGTGACTAATGTGACAAAGTTATATACTTTCACGGACCCAAATGATGTGTTACCCCTTTTTTGTTTGATAACTATAATACCGAAATGATGAGTGCACAGTTTTCTTCTCGGTTGATGAATATGGAACCATAAAAAGTGTTGTGGTGTGGAATGAGTGTGTATCTTGGCTTGTATGTATGCAATCTTGTAAAACCAAAATTGTTGGAAGGTTTTATTTGGGCAGTTTTTATTAACCTTCTCTAGGATAGGAATGGCAAGCCCAACAACGTGAGAAGACCAAGGAGTTGCATCGGCTACGGATACAGGAAGAAGAGGAGGAGGAAAGAAAGATTGGAGAGTATCGTGAAATTGGCATGCGGTTGAAGGAATACCCAGAAGACGACGTCATAAAAGCAAGGAAATTGGTTTCAAGCTTTCTCAGAGCTGCTGAAGAAGTAGAAGAGGTAATTTCTTGGTGCAGCAATATATTAAATGTTGCTCAAATAAAAATGTCCTCGTGAGCTTGTTTGTATTTTCAATTTCTAAATTGACACCTGATTATATCTCAGTTTCTCGTAAAAGTGATCTGCATGTTGTACGATGGATCACCTCGATTAAATGTTGGGTGACCAAGCTGGAGCTTAGAGTGCTTTTTTCTTGACCATATAGGGATCATCTTTCTCTTCCAGTGGGCATCTAGAAACTAATTGTTCTGCAATCAGCATACTTGATCACTAACTATAATTTGGAATCCAACGGAGAAGTGACTATACAACCTTAAAACTACAGAACACATAGTTGTTCTTAGCATTATAAATTTTATACCTGGACTGGGAAATTTGACATGTATAGAACAATAAAAAATCTGCAATTTTATCTGAAGGAAATTGTGATATAGTTCACATTAATTTATTTTTTTTTAAGGAAAAGCAAGACGAAAAAGAAAGGAAACTGATAGCTTGTGTATAGTGTTCTTTTCTTGCATAAAGTTTTCCTTTCGTTCAATGTGTAGTGTCTAAGTTTATTTACTGATAGCTTGTGTATCATTTATGCATATAACTAAGAAAATAATAATATTATAAAGAACAGTGGCGGATCTAGGACCCTGTACCAGTGGGGGCAATCTATTTAAAAAATAAAAATTAATAATTATCATTATTATATGGGATAGTTGGATTCAAACACGAAGATAAGATAAACAAAATATAAAGTTTTAATATAAATATTTACATTTTATTAAAATAAGAGGGTATATTTACTTACTCTTACATGTGAACTGGTAAGAAGGTTCAAATACATAAAATTAAGGGGTTCAAAATATAAAATTATGGGGTGCAAAATATGATATTTTTTTGCATTTTATTAAAATAAGATGATGTATTTACTTACTCTTACATGTAAACTGGTAAGGAAGTTCAAATACATAACATTAGAGGGTACAAAATATAAAATTATGAGGTGTAAAATATAATATTTTAGGACAAATACTAGTGATTTTATTAAAATGAGGGGGTGCATCTGCCCACTCTCGATTATATGTGGATCCGCTGGTGATAAAGAAGATAATTTAATTCTAGATGGCTTAAGCCTTTTATTTTCTAACTTTGACTGGTTTGTATATTTTTGCACAAGTGATTGTGTGTATTCAAAGATACTGATTGACTTTTTTGTGATAGAGAATTGAGGAAGCTGCTGAGAAAGGAGAACTGACTGAACTTGTTTTAATGGTCATATGGAATCGCCTTGATCTTGCTCGGCGTGATGTAAGTTGTTATTTTAGCATCTGAAGTATTCTAGGTATATGTTTCAATTAGCTGTGCATAGGGTTTCATTTTGTGATGAAAAAGAAGTAGGCAAGTAGCATATATTTCCTACTCTTTTTCCATGACCTAACTATTAGATCGTAAATCTTTCATCTCAAGGATCTTTTAGGTAATCATTTGCATTGAGGAGGATTTTAAGTTTCAAATTATCAGATTTCTTACAGCATATACAAAGTGGTGTCTTTGTGAATTAGAACCATAATTAACACAGATTAAGTTCAGAGGGGACGGAGGACGCCATTTTTATAGTTAAATATACTAACATTTTGAAAATACTATCAATTTTGTAAGATTAAAATTATAACTAAAAATTACTAGTTTATTTTTTATTGTGTTTGAATAATATTTTCTTCTTCCACATCACAAAAGAAAATTTATTGTAGGTAGTGAGTGAGTTACTCTTTTAAAAACTGGAAGTTTGTGATACAGAAGGTTGTTAGCCAACTAGTGATGGGCACAGCGGCATCGTTCTTGACTAGGAACTTATATCATGCCTCAATTTTTTGAAATGAAATGAAACCTGACAAAATTATAATTTTCGTAGGAAATTTCATTATTGTTTTAGAAATATAACTGAACAATGTAGTAGCCAGTTAACCCGAAGGAATCAAAGGTTTTTTAAGTATCATAGTCCTTTAGTTTGGTAGGTGAAACTTGAAAGAGTGGATATATATAACCTAATTGGTGTTTTGGACCCAGTGGATTTCTGTCCAACTAGGCAACTATTACTTTTCATTAGATTTGCAGTTTCATTTAAGTTGTAAACTGATCAGCCGCCTTCCTTTATCATTCGGGACTTGGGAGGCTGAGGCTCTGTACCAATATTGGGATTAAGACATTTATAATCCAAATAAATTATAATCTTGATAGACATATTAAGCAAAGTGTAATTAATTTATGTTGGCTGCTCTGTATTGTTCTGTGCTGGATCATTATGATAATTTGAAGGAGATTGTGATAAGTGAATATTAGAGTTAATTCAATTCCTTTTTCTGAAAGAACTTGGTATAAAAAAAATTTCATCCTCTGGCTCTTACTATCTAGTTTTATACATTATTTTATCACCTCTTCACAGGAAGAAAAGGATGCCATTAGAAGTCTGGATCTGTTATACAGAAGGGTTGAGGTAAAAACTCCCCCAGTTTTTCCTTTATTATTTTGCTGTGGCCATTCTGCTGTCATGTGCACCACCATTTGAAAGGTTTCGTTGCTTTTTTTAGGACCTGGGGTATCAGTTATTCTAAAAACTAATGTTATTCTTAAAATACTTTGTTGAATTTAATGCATAACTAAATGATTATTGTTTGTATTCCATTTTTTTAAAATACCTTGGATACTTTAGACCTTTTCCTTTCCATATTATATTCACATAAACTTTCATATTGGCTACCATTTAGAACAAGAGGAGCATTAGGAATCAAAACACTCTCTTCTATTAGTTAAAATTTATTAAAATTTACAAAATCACGAGAGAGGTTCATTAAATAAGATATATGGCCAACAAAATTTTGTGATTTTCAATAAGTTTCAACCAATAGAGAAAGTGTGTTCCTAGCATTTCTGTTTAGAACAGTTCTAGCATATTACTTCCTGCACAGTTTAACTTAACCTTGATACTCCTTTTCAGAATTTTTTCTTTTTCTTTTCTTCTAATTTTCTGTTCTTGATTATAGACTGAGATTTTGAAACGAGAGGCTACCCCTGTGATGAGATTGCTCAATGATCTTTTGGTTATGTATGATGGCTATGATTTTGAAGAGTGGCTAAAGAAATGTAAAAAGGTCATGATTGATACGTTTCCTCGGGAGGATCCATTCAGTATTCTTGTTCCACCAGGATTTGAGTCATTCGACATAGATAAGGTAAGCTGCACCTATAGATTACAGGGCTTAGACCTTCGTCAAGTGATGTCTTCTAGCTCCTTTAAGTTTGAGTTTCCCCCCTCCCTCTCATGATAATAACTGAAGCTGTAATTCCTATATAAATGTGATTGAGTGGATTCTAAGATGCGGTTGGAAGTATCAATACCATCATACCACTTAGCGCTCAACTGAATCTGTATTTAAATAACTAGATATTAGTTCATTTCACCATGTTAAAAATAGGTAGTTTATTCGATTTATAAATGATTAACAAAATTATCTTCACAATAACAATTGAAGTTTACCATTGATATAAATTGGTTAAGATTGATCCAAAGTTTATTTGCTTATACATAAGTTTGGTTAAAACTAAAAGTGAGATGGTGAATATTCCTTCTAAACTATATTTTATAAGTTGGAAATCACCTCTGTTTGAATCCCCTAACAATTTTTCGTTTACAATCTTGTGTGGTATCAGCATCACGGGCCATTGCGACCATCACTTGAAGTTGATGATACTCTTTTGAGGGTGGACTTTGTAAGGGAGGTGGATGAACTGCTGCAAGAGGTTCATTCTGAAGAGAGTGGAGTACAGAATGAACTAGGGTTTGATCCTGAATCTGTTGCAAATAGATTGAAACAACAGGAGAAGCAACAAGCAATACGCCAAGTAAAAGCTCTGCTGGATTTAGCCATTGGTTTGAAATGGTAACTATTTTGTCCTAGTTTGCACTTTGATTCATATTTGCTTGAGTCATCTGACAGTACATAGTTGCGAATAAGAATTGGCAAGCACTACAATTGCAATCCAAATTAGCTTCATTTTATGATATCCTTTTACCTTCTGAAGTACGTAAAATTATCGTACCAACCAAAAAAAGAAAAACCAGAACATACAATTAGGCATGGCAATTTTTGGTGATCTTGTTGTAAAGGTACAGGACTACAGGAGTGTTAGAAATTAAGATTTTGTTTTTCCATATCATAACCTTAATGTACATTTCATGATCCCGTACTTCATAAATTAAAGACTTAGAAGTTAAAATTTGAAAATATAGAACATCAAGGATTTACTTTCTTTTTTCTTTGAAAACTGAACTAAAATGAAAAAGTGTAAATGTTGAATATAATGAAAAATCAAGGATATTCTTTCTTTTTTCTTTTTAGAAAGAAAGTATATAGATATAAAAGTAACATCATTAATTACGTGATGATCGTGTTTTAAAAGGCAAGTGCATGAAATAAAATCTGAACCCCACGTGATCAATGTTAACATAATGATATGATTTTTCCTTTTCTTTTATTAAAGGTATCATTCAATTCCCTTACGTTCACCTATCCAAAAATAGCTATCCATGAATCAATATTTGAAAGGCAGAGTTTTTTCATTTAAGCGGTAATAACTAATATTTAATAAATTTAACCCCCGTTAATAAGCTTCTTGCTAATTGTTATACGAACTAAGAAGGCTTTGGTTAGTCTTACACAACACAACTTTTCCACAAAAAATAGAGTTGGAAATGGTTGATTCAACCCATCTATTCTCCGACCCTAACTCATCCAATCCAATCGGTCATCATCAAGATTATGATGAACACAACCTTTCATCTCTTAGCTCCACAATAGACAAGTGCATAGGAGATCAACTCAACTGGACCCAATCCTTTCACGCTCTTCTCATCTCCTTTTCTTGGTTCTCTGATGGTCAACAAACATTCATCACTATCTTCACAGACGCACAACCATCTTGGCACTGCACCGACGATGGATGCAACTCAACAACAAACTTGTGCACCCTTCCCAAGGACTCATGGCCTGGGATGGGCCCACGCAAGCCTCCATCATCTCAGAATTTGGGCTAGATTGTTGAACTCCTTCGTCATGGGCCTTCCAGCCTCCAAGTTCTTCATGGGGTGCTGGCAATTGCTTCCTGTACCCCATGTTGCTTCTTGCACCTCCCATTATTTGAAAAAATAGGTGAAACAAATTTGTCCCTCACCCTTTTAACTTAACCTAGGCTTCTTCTTTCTTTTTGGATAGCTTGATCCGGATACAACAAAACACAATCCGGATCAAGCTATCTGTAATAAGAATCTTTGTTTTCCCTTTTCTTTTGTATATTTTTTGTAAGACGTCTAGATACCTTGATCCAAATTGTTGTTTGGTGGTGTCCAAATGAAGCTAGATGTAATTGGACAAGGCAATCCAGAAATTTATTCTAGATTGCATGATCCGTAACATTTGGAAGTTTATAGATCATGCAATCCAAAATACATTTTCGGATTGATTGTTCTGGAATAATGTAAATCAATCAAGAAATTTGTTTTGAATTGACTGATCCACAACATTACAATAAATTGTGGATCAATCAATCCATAAAAAATTTTCAAATTAATTTACATCATTCTGGATCAATCTATATGTAGTTGTAATTAAAAAAATGAAATGAAAATAGAGTATCAATTAAAATAGTTTGAATATATGCCTAGGAAACTTTGTATGTGGGTATGAATGAATGTCTGAGTATTATAATGCATAAAATATTTTGTATTTTCCTCCATGTGACACTATGTTTCAAGGTATGTTTATGGCTAACTTCATCTATTATACACCTTAATTGTAAAACAAAGCTTTTGATGATGAGTTTTTTCCTTTAAATGCGTTCATTCATTTTCTAATTCAAGTCTACATCAATAATTCAGGACTCAACCCTCAATGACTCTTAAGTACTTTGATTGAGGTATGATTTGTTATTATTAAAAATGTCTTTTTGGAATAACGTATACCGTTTCGAAAGTGTATATTCGGAACTACAAATTATAGTTCTAGAGATATATATTTAGAATATGTATATTGAATTTCAGAAATACATTTCTGGAAAGCAAAAAAGATGTACATCTTTAAGGGAAAAGGGTATAATGAATAGTTGGGAGGTAGAAAGTGGGTTCTTCTTAGCAAAAAGGGGATATTTAAATAGCAAGAGCCTTCAAACACATCAGTCAATCTAATAGAAAGTTTACAAAGCCCAAAAAAGCCCAAAAAAATTTCAATCGAGGGAGAACGGGCCGCGGCATGGAATATTTTGGAATGATTGAAGTCACGTACACGGAAGTATATCTAAAAATTAATGACAACATAGCATATCTCTACTTGCCATCTCATTTTTTCCAATTTTTCAACCCACAACAGGTTTAGTTAATAAGAAAAGAACTCATCCTAAAAAATAATGTAAGTTTAATTTCAGCTGTAAAATTATATTGATGAATAATATATAAGTATTTTTATAAATAATTGTTGAACTTTTATACCTATTCTAACTTTGGTGAGTCTGCAGATTCAATTGATCAAAACTTCTGTTTATAAAAAAAAATACACTCAACACGGAGCGCACGTTGGCCCACTTCCACCTAGCCGAACTCTTTTTCATTTCTCTCTGTCCGAAAACAAAACCAAAACACCACTTGCGTCCCCAAAATCCCTTCTTCTCTCTCTCAATTAGGGTTTGCGTTTTCACACTCTATCAGACACACCCTCTCTCTCTCTCTCTCTCTCGCGTTTCAATGCCTGCCAAATCCGTCTCCAAATTCCAAACAGTGCCAAGCCGTTCTATTTTCAAGCGAATTCGGCGTTCGATTCAGTTCATATCACTTCTTCCCCTTATTTTACTATAGGGCTCCTCCCATCGCGCCGAGCCGCAGAAGGGGCGTCAGTAAGGCGGCGGCGGCGGCCGCCGCTTGCCGCCAGTTCCAAGTCGGCGATCTTGTGCTTGCCAAAGTCAAGGGGTTCCCTGCATGGCCTGCCACGGTATGTGCTTTTTTCTATTTTACAAATTCTTGTGGAAGTTTGTGTTTTTCTCTTGATTGTGCTGTTTAAATTGTGCTTTTGATGTGTATCTGGGTTTGCTTGTTGGGTGGGGTTTAGTGTGGAAATTTTCTGGGATGGTTGTGGATCCGTACTTGAATTTCATGCCTTTTACGTTTTTCCTGGGTGATGGTTTTAGAAGATGGATGTGCCTGCCTTTCTGACCTTAAAAGTCTTAAACTTGCTTTGTTATACATGGATTTTACACGCTTCTTGACTTGTCTTGCTCCGATGAGTATGTTGTAGATGTGTTTAGTGCATAACTGGAATGGATTTTACAGGTTTTCAGAATTTAGTTGTGAATTCTTAATTCTTTATTACTTCTGATGGAGGTGAGTTTTTATTTCTTTGGTCGGTGGGGTGCAGAAGATAGAAACTAGTGACCATAGGCTTATCTGAAACCATCTGGAGCTTTGACTTTCCTCTCTCTCCTCCTCGTAGGAAAAAAACTGTTGAATAGTTTGTGGCTCTGTTTGGTGCATAATAATTTAAGGGAAAAAATCTTTTTTTCATCGGGTGTGAATGACGTGACCTTTTTTCCTCTCCATTTGGCACGTATATATAGAATCTGAATGAAGTCGTTGTTCCTGAGACAGAAGATCTCCTTTCTGCAACCCAGTCTCCTGAGAGACAGAAACATTGAGACAGAAACATTAAGTTTCTTTATGTTTGTTCCCCTTCTTGTTTGTAGTAGTGAACTAGTTATTTAATGATTTTTCAAGTTCTTTACTGGTGACAGGTAAGTGAGCCGGAGAAGTGGGGTTACTCTACTGATCGGAAGAAAGTGCATGTTCACTTCTTTGGAACCCAACAAATGTAAGTATTCAAAGTAATGTTTCATTTGATTGCTCGAGTGCTGGTAGTTGCTTGTTGTGTCAATTGATTTGTATGGCACAACACAACTTTAGAAATCAACTACACATGTTCAAATTTCATAATCAAGGTAATTGAATCTTAGCTCTCGTTTGGTGATTAGGATAGAAAAGGATGGATAAGATAAGAGGACAGAATAATATCCTATGATTTGTGCACACTGCACACCAAATAATCTTATAGATAACAAGATAAATTGTATGCAAATGATTTTTTTATGAGAAGTGATGGTTGCGGTGGGAATAGTGATAATGGAGGTGGTGACAGTAGTGGGCCAGGCAGGTGGCAGCAATGGTAAATTGGTAATGATGATGGTTGTGGCAGTGATGGTGGCAATTATCAACAATGTTGGTGGCAATGACAATAGTTGCAGCAATGGTGGTGATGGCAATAACAATATTGGTAACTGCAGTGATGCCAGCGATGACAGTGGTGGTGGTAGTAATGGTATGTGATGGTAGTGTGGTGTGGTGGTGGTGGAGTGGTGATAATAGCAAGTGGTTGTGGTGGTGGTAGTAATTGTGGCATGTGTAGACGGTGGCACTATTAGTCTGTTAGCAATGGTGAACGGTAGCAATGGTGAACAGTAGTGTGGCGGCAATGATGATAGTTGTGGCAGGGGTTGTAGCAGTAGTGGCAAATGGCAATGATGGTGATGGTTGCAGCCACGACAACAATTATGGTAGTGTTGGTGGTGGTGGAATAAAGAAATTGTGTAAGTGTGAGGTGAGGGAAAGGGGAAGATTTTCTCTCTCCTGTCCTATTTGTTCTTAACCTAGCTCCTGTCTTGAAACTTATGAACTATGAATAGGATGTGATTATCAAACAGGATAAACTTAACGTATGATCAACTCACCATATAATTGATTAAAATATGATATGATAGCTAGTCCCATCCCAAAATCTTTATGTAACCACCAAATGGGCCCTTTGTTTGTGTTACATGTAAGATATCCACAATATTCATGATGGTGTATGGATATCATGCTAACTAGTAACTAGTAAGGTTTGATTGTGGTCTTCTTGTTCATATCTCAATGAATGATATTCTCCAGATAGTTGTATTTAATAGTTTCCCTTCATTACCAACATTGTTCCCTAAAACTAGGCAGGTGTTATATATTATGGTATTTATATCTAACTCTAACTTCCTTTTTTTGCTATTTGATTATTTGAGAGTATATTGTCTATTTCAATATTGTTTTAGGAAGGTAAGAGCGGATGATTTACAATCATTGTAGGCCACTTATAAGGATAACACTGTTGAGATGTTTACTTTCAGCTTGCTTGATGTTATATGAGAGTCAGTGCGAGACTAGAGTTGCAAATATTACTAGGACATGGTATTTATATACATGTGTGATTTCTTCAATCTCCATTTTAGCTCATTAATTGTTGTTGTATTTATATGCATTAAAGTGATAAAATATGAAGGTTAAGGGAGTTCTTATCTCAGTTGTTCTTCATTGTTAGGTGTTTATTTGTTATTTCCAAAAAGATGGGCATTCACTGCACCACAAGCGCCAACCAACCTTTGGTTTGCAATTTTGACATAGCTTCATTCTCTATTTCCTCTAGTTATTTGTTAATGATGAACGTGTTATTGTTTTGAGTAATTTGAATGTTAAGTATCAGTTATGTGTGTTACAAATTCATGAAGTTTATATATGATGTCTGCTACCTTTGATGTGACTTTGCCTTTCGCTATGCCACATTAACTTATCTGAATGCCCATCTTTTTGGAAATACCAAAAGGGAAAAATTTGATTTTAGTCTCTATACTTTTTCTTTTTCTTGTTTTTAGTCCCTGAAGTTTCATAAATTTTGTCCCTGTACTTTATTAAAAATGTGTTTTTAGTCCCTTCGCACATATTCTTCACAGACGGCGTTACTTGTTGGGGAATGAGTTATTGTTGTTTCTTGCTTTCAACAATTATTTTTCCCCACATGCACATTCCTTTCCTCTTGGTCGTGAAGAACAAACTGTGGATTTCGAACCACAACTCCTACATACAGATATCGATGAGGAACCATGCAAATTCATAGATCTGCAACACGAACTGTTGAAGAAAGAAGTTGGAAACAAAGATAGGAATGGATTATGTGTGAAGGGACTAAAAACACTTTTTTAATAAAGTACATGGACTAAATTGGATGACATGAAACTTGAAGGACTAAAAACAAGAAAAAGTGAAATTATAGGGACTAAAAACATATTTTTTCCTAACAAATAAACAACTAACAATGAAGAACAACTAAGATAAGAACTCAAGTATACAAGAGTAGTAAATTTTCTATTACCTAATAGCAGGGGTTAGACCAAGGTAGGCAATGGCAGAAAGAAATGCTATTCAGCCACCCAAAATAACCATGTCATCATCACTGTTATTGACTTCATATTATTAGTTATGATTTAAGTTAATGATGATTGTTTCTTTAAGCTATGACTTAGACTTAGTGTTTTAGATCATGGTTTGGAAAACCATACTAGCTGGTTAAACCAAAAATCACTCTCCTTATTTAAACTTCTTGATTGATATCTATTAGTAGTTGGTTAGGTCTCTTTTATTGAGGGAGTTAGGTTAGTTGGGCGGGCTAAGACTGTAGAAGAAATAAAGCACATGAGGGGAGGTTGAGGGAGAAACCATCTCATCATTTGAGAAATGTTTATACTCATGGAGAGTGGGGAGAGTCCTGGAATATCTTGGCAAATCACTCATTTTGTATCTTCTACCCTAGTCTAAGACTACTAGCACATTGGCATATCAATTGGGATTTAGGGTTATCCATAAAATTTCTTTCTTTGCTTTAGATTCCGAACCAGTTCTATCTCTGCTTTGGTAAGAAACTGGTCAAAAATTGGCAAACCATTATTTAACCAAGAAAACTTGTCAACCTTGACCAATTAAAAAGTTAGAACAATCCTATCTTTTTCTGTAACTTTCAATCTTTCATGCTCTGTCTCAGATGGCCTATTTAAGCACCCCTCTCTCTCTCTCTCTCTCTCTCTCTCTCTCTCTCATAACAGCAACAAACAGTTTCCATTCAAAGCCAAGTGTCTTGTAACTTATTGATGGTCCATATCATAGCTTCCTATACCTGATATATGCTTGCAAAACTTACCAAGTCTGTGATGTGGGACTTGTAAACAGATGTGGTATTGGAGTGGTATTAAATTCTTCCCTGAACCAAATGTGGGATCTTTGAAATGAGCCGTAGCGTATGTTGCAATCAAACCCATAATATGAATGTGTGTTTGTGTATATCCTAGCGGGATAAGGAGGCTGTTCTTGTTGTTGTTGTTGTGTGTACATATTTTAGTATATTTTGAAAAATTTATATTAGGTTGATTTGAATCTATATGAATGAGGTAGCACATGATTTTGGATTCATATGAAATTTTGTATATATGATCTATGTGAAATGAACTTTCAATCCAATAGTGGGTTTTAAGGAAATCTTATCCAATTGAAAGTTATTGAATGTTGTAATAGTTGAACAAAGTTACACCAGTGTAATTTGATCCCTCCTCATATATATATATATATATATATATATATATATTACCTGCAGTATTCCCTTGACCTGTTCAATGACCTGCTTACAATGTTTACTAGTTTCAAAGAACACCCCCCCCCCCCCCCTCTCCTTTTTTTCACCAAAAATGCTTTGTTCCTAATACTACACTATTAAGTACAATTTCAGGTCCTCATCAGTTTGCAGATGACAGTTCCAAACATAACAATGATTTGAAAATGAATTATTGAATAAAGTATTTGACTTCAAAGTCTGAAATCTCAAAATTTAGTTTAGCATGTATAATGTGACTTTCCCGCAAGAAGACTGAAGAAAATATAAATACTAGTTTGTGTGACTTGTGATCTGAAATAATGCTAAACTGCTAACATATTGGATCCCATGTGAGAGTGCAAGTATTGTAAATGCCCCAAATATTTTGGTATCTAGTTTGGCTAGTGCTTCTTTTTATCTAAAATTGCTTTTCTGCTGTTGCGAAAGGTGGCCTCTAGATTTTGTTAGTTGTTTTCTGTTGTTCTCATTCTTGACCTTGGATTTAGCTCCTCTTAAGTGAGAAGGTATGGATGAGTTAGGATGCATCCATTCTTGATTTGAATTTAAATTTTCCTAAATTTAACCTACTTTTTTGAATTGAAGGCCCTATGTAAGACTTGTGTTGCAATGTGGAATGATTGGTAGTTTGAGCACTAATGAAGTATGACTTTTTTTGGGAAAATATGAGTTATGGCTTTATTTTGAAGTTTTTGTACTCCCTCTTGGCATTTTTTTTGTTCCCTTGTACATGACATCTTATATCTATTTAGCTTACCAGTTGTGTTAGTTTTGAAATGACATTTTGTTTTATAGAGCTTTCTGCAATCCTGCCGATGTGGAAGCATTTACCGAGGAGAAAAAACAGTCTATTCTTGGAAAACGTCACGGGAAGGGTGCTGAATTTGGTCGTGCTATTAAGGAGATAATTGAAGTTTTTGAGAAATTAAAAAAAGAGACTCAGCTTGATGAAACCGGCTCTGGTGTTGATGTTGCTAATGCAGATGTTTCAAATCCTGTTAACTCATCTGCCAAATATCAGATGGATGCTCCTGAGTTGGCACACACATTACCAATGAATTCTTTAAATTCTATTATCAACAAACATGAGGTGGTATGTGCAGCTGAGGATGACTCAGCCGCTGTACTTAAAGATGAATCTCAAAATAAGGAGACATTGTTAGGGGAGCCTGCTGATAAGATGGCTGTGGTAAAATCTCCCAAGCCAGTTACTTACTCTTCTCGAAAAAGATCTATGGGTGACTTGTGTCTGCAGGGCTGTGTAACACATGGACATACCTCAGTACGAAGGTCTAGAAATTCATCACGTGCCCAAAACTGTGTGTTGCCTTGTAATGACAGTGGAAAGAGTGCTGGTAACCCATCAACTACTGCAGCTCAGAGTGTATGTACACAAAGGAATAGAAATGTCAGGAAATCACCTGATCTTTCTGGCTGTGATAATTTTGAGTCATCCACTTTTGTCTCGAATGGTAGCATGGATGACAACAGTTCTGAAATTATCACAACTGATTCTGATACATTTAGCCTGAATGAGGGTAGTACAATGGATTCAAATTTTAAACTTGAACTATCTGAAGCTATTGAATGTCCAGAAGTTGAGTTGAACAAAGGGCTTGATCTTGAAATAAAACCTGTAGTTAATAAGAAAAAAAGAAAACCCAATAGAAAGAGGGCAGCTAATGATGCTTCTAAGCCAATCAGTAGGCCAGAGGAAGAGAGTGGTGTGCAGAATGCCAGTCAAAGCTCACAGAATATGTGTGGAAATTCAAAAGAAAGATGCTTTGAACAAGATGGAGATGAACACTTGCCCCTTGTGAAACGAGCAAGAGTCAGAATGGGTAAATCATCCGTTGAGGCAGAACTTCATAGCACTCTCCAATGTCTAGAAAAAAATTGTAAGGAAAATACTAACTCCGTGCAGCAGATGATCACATCCTCAAATTGTGAGAATAATAGCCCTGCTGATGGAGACTCATCTGCGCTGAATGGAGCTTTAGATAATGTTTCTCCAAAAATTTCAGTTCCATGTTCCAACACTCAGATTTGTAATACTAAGAAAGATCAAACCTTCAGTTCTGTGGATGTTGAAGCTGCTTTACCTCCATCTAAACGCCTCCATCGTGCTTTAGAAGCTATGTCAGCTAATGCTGCTGAAGGTCAAACCCATTTGGAAGCATCATCCTCCATGATGACATCAAGTGGTATGTGCTGTATATCTGATGTCAAGAGATGTCTGAGTATGGCTATTAATAATCAAGAAGGTAATTGCTTAGAACTGCAAAAGTTGGATACTTGCAACAATGATTCTTCTCATATCGAAGTGTATGGTTTCTCAATCAGTTCAAATCCAATGAGTTTTACGGAGAATAAATCACCTATCCAAGTGGGTAAGCAATTGACCAAGATAGAACAACATGAAAGTGACAAGGATGTTCTCCCAGCTGCTACAGATCAAGTTGGTGAAGAGCTTAGTGATCATACGGTTGGTCAGACAGCTAAAGCAGATTTAAAAATTCAGTCAAATGGACAAATTTCTTCTAATCTTGATTCAAAATGTTGTGATGTTGGAAGCATTCAAGATTCACCAGATCCATCATTACCGGCAAATGGTGAAGACAACATTAGAACTGTGAATAATTCCAATACAGCATCTGATGCATCAGAACATAATGGAATAAGCCTTGACCCTGTAATTTGTGTGAACAAAAATGATGCCTTTTCACCTCATAATGTCGATGTGCCTCAGAATGAGCAGAATGAGGGTGATGTATGTGAGGATACAGAGTGCTTGAAGCCAGCAGTTGTTGAGATTGGCACATCAAATGATATGTAAGCTTTAGTTATGGCGTGTTATAGTTCTTATCCTTTTGACTCTCCTATTCAAATCCTCAAAGCAAAGAAGAAAAAAGAATTAAGGAAATTATTTATAGTCGAGTACCACTAAAGCTTGTTTTCTGTTCTGTTGTGACATCTTATTATTGAATTTGCTAATTTGGTAGGATGGTACATCGTGTAAGTAGTTTTTTATTTTTTATTGTAAACTAATGATAGTGAACATGAAAGAGATCAATTGTCAAATAAATGTTAGTTATTCTTCTTTTCAACTCAAGAAAGTTTATGTCTATTCTTTAATTTCAGGCGGGATATTGTGAAAGAGGTAAAATGTAAAGGTCCAGAGCAGGATATGAATTCGGTCTCAACATCTGATGACTGTTTGGGTGAAAAGGGTATTTTGGACATTCGGTCAAGTCCATCCTTGACAGATGGGGGAGATTGCGTTCCACAAAGTTCGCCTCCTACTACGTCTGTTTGCAATGTTTCGACATCCGACAGTAGTAATATCCTTCACAATGGAAGTTGTAGCCCTGATGTACATTTACACCAGAAACAAACTGTATCTGGTCCTGTCGATGGTAGTAAAGATGGGGATGTGGCAACTCAACAATCAAGATGTATGGGTAAGTCAACAGAAGCAGGACGTGCTGCTTTGTTGTACTTTGAAGCGATGCTTGGGACATTGACAAGGACAAAGGAAAGTATTGGTCGAGCAACACGCATAGCTATTGACTGTGCAAAGTTTGGTATTGCAGATAAGGTAATGTGATTTTTTAAAATAAAAACGTCCCCATCCTCTATTCTGAAACTGTTTGTTGTAAATACTCTTCGATTTAGATTAGTTCTACACTTCTACTTGTATCCTGGTAATTGCATCTATCTATTTATGATACGAATCGGACTAATACAGTATCAATTAATAGAGAAAACAACTTAGCAATGGAAAATAAGATGTGTATTATTTATGAAATGAAGGGATTACAGTGGATTGAATATTCTTACCGCCATTAAGTTAAACTCATACAGAGGTCTAATGCTCTTTGTCCATAAGGACCATAACAAACTAAATGATTCTCTTCCCTACCCAATATAACAGAAACCCAACTCACAATTGGCTCTCTCCTCTCTCTCTGCCTCAACCATTGTTTCCCTGCCCATTCTTATTTTTTTAACATACACTTTCTCCAGGCCATGGGCTTGGGCAGCTGATGTGCTAACTATCCATTTGTAGCTATGTTCTCATTAAGGGTCCTAACAATTTAGGATTTTATTTTTCAAGTTTTTTGGACCACTGAGCTAATGCAATATGGATCTGTCAAGTTCATGTATTATTGCCAAGAAGAAAAAATACAGATTCAAACCTGCTATAAAAACAATTCTTGTTTATATGTTTTGTGTTTGTAATACTTTTGGACTTTTATGGAACTTAAATTCCTTTAATTGACTTTGCAGTTATCCCCTTTGCAAAATTGTTGAATGTTACTTACAAAATATCTATTGTTGATGCCATTTGCAATTTTGGGGGTCTTGGGCTGTGTTCCAGGTCATGGAAATTCTTGCCCATTGTCTTGAAATGGAGTCTAGTGTGCATCGGAGGGTGGATTTGTTTTTTCTTGTTGACTCTATTGCACAGTTTTCTCGTGGTTTAAAAGGTGACATGTTTATTGCTTCGTTACACTTGAATCTTACTAAGGGAGAAGAAAGAAAATGCCAAGCCGGACAGTTGATAATTAATTTGAAAATAAAATTCTGATTTTGCAGGTGATGTATGTGGAGTATATTCATCTGCTATCCAAGCAGTCCTTCCACGACTATTATCTGCTGCTGCTCCTCCCGGAAATACTGGCCAAGAAAACCGTAGGCAGTGTCTCAAGGCAAGTTATACCAAATGCTCTTTTCTTACATTTCTGTTTTGGATCATCAATATTTTGTTAACCTTATGCTTTGAATTTGTATAGGTTTTAAGGCTGTGGTTGGAGAGAAGAATCCTACCAGAATCCATTATTCGACGTCATATCCGGGAACTGGATTTATATAGCAGTTCAGGTGGTATCTACTTGCGGCGATCTATGAGAACAGAGAGGGCTTTGGATGACCCTGTTAGAGAAATGGAGGGCATGCTTGTTGATGAATATGGAAGGTTTGAATTTGTTCATACAGAAAGTTTGACTTATTTATTTGCGCACTTCTGGTCTGTGTTTACTTATTGTTTATTTGATTTTGTAGCAACTCAACTTTTCAGCTGCCTGGATTCTGCATCCCCCAAATGCTTAAAGATGAAGATGATGGTGAAGGGAGTGATTCTGATGGCGGGAACTTTGAGGCTGTCACACCGGAGCATATTTCTGAAACATATGAAATAACTTCTGCAATTGAAAAGCACAGACATATCTTGGAAGATGTTGATGGTGAACTTGAAATGGAAGATGTGGCTCCCTCGAATGAAGTTGAAATGAATTCAATTTGTAATGTTGATAGAGAAAATGCCAAGCAGTGTGAGAAGAATCTACCTTTGTCCTTTGCTCTTCTACATCAGGATGTGCGTTCATCTTCCCCACCCCCACCATCGTTCCTTCCTCCTCCACCACCACCACCTCCGCCTCCTCCTCCACCCCCACCTTCTATGCCACACCACATGCCATCTACCTCTGATCCATATAACACCGTAGTTCATTCAAAAGGTTGTACTGTTTCACAGGTATGTTTCACAACTTTTGTTTATGATTTTCAGCACCAAGTAGCAAATAACTCATGGTTTACTTTGTCCTTCCTTTCTACTCGAGCTCATTTGCAGACTCTGAAAGACAACCACCACCCACTTCACTCTGTGGCTCAGCCCATGGCTGCACCAAGGCATAGCCAACCTATCAGTGATGCAGTGCACCATCAAGTCCCTGAATACAGAGAAATGCAGATGCACATGCCAGAATCTACTTGCTCTTTCAACAGTTTTCCTGTATCAGCTCCAGAGAATTTTCGACATACTGATGGTGTTACTACGCATAATAAAGGATACTCTATACGGCCACCTCAACATGTGCCATGCAATCAGTTTTCTTTTGTTAATGGGGAACAGCATGTGAAACATCGAAGAGAGGTTCCACCACCCCCTCCTTACTCCAGTAGACAACACTTTGTGCAGAACATGGAGAGAGAGAACTTCTATAATAATCATGAGAGATTAAGACCACCTCCTTATGATTACCAAGAGAGATGGAATGGTCCTGCACCTTATCCCGGTATGATTAGCGAAGCTGGCAATTCTTATGATATTAGTCATGTGTATTCATATTAATCAACCATGCCCTGGTTTGCCGTCATGTAGTGTGAAATCAATTTTCTTTCTTTTGTAGGTCCTTGGTATCAGGAAAAAGGTGTGCCTCCCCCTTATGGTTGTCATCCATGTGAATCAAGTAGAATACCTGATCATGGGTGGAGATTTCCTTCTCAGTCTATGAATCAGAGGAACTCAATGCCATTTAGACCACCCTTCGAAGATGCAATTCCAGTTTCAAACAGAGGTGCTTTCCCTCTTAAGCCACATTTTTTCTTCTATTGTGAGAAGTTTTTTAATTGGATGATGGTTTTGCCCCATTGAATTCTCCAAATATTTGTATTTCAGGTCCGAGCTTTTGGCGGCCTAGGTGATCAGAAAATACCCAGAAACCAAGGCTGGTAAACTTCTACTTTTCCTGTAGACTCTAGTCGGTGTCCTGCAACTATTAGCATTGAAGTTGGTACTCATGTTTCCCTTGTGGATTGCTAGGTATAGCCCACTTTTTGGGCTGGGCTCTGGCCTTGTTTAGGAAAATGTGATTTATGGTCCTTCATTCTGTACATGCAAGAATCTTTGGAGGGGGTTCGGCGGAATCTGCACAGGACATGTGAATGATCTGCAAGGTTTTGTACATATGTATTTTAACCTCTTCTGCAGAATGCAGGGCAGGAAATGTAATTGTAGAGTTGTTGGAGAGGGGTAACCTATTTAGGTTGTCATGTGTCAAATTTTTTTGCTCTAAATTTTATAATTCATTTCATGGAAGCCCTTATAGAAGTTAGATGAATATATATATATATATATATATATATATATATATATATATATATATATAATATACATACAAATTTTCAGGGGATGTTTCTTGAAATTGTTCTCTTGATATATGGAAAAACTTCCCTCTAGCATTTTCTTTGTCAACTCTGATTAACTGTTTAAATGCATTGTTTACACGCCGAGTGCAAGGTCTTAGTGGCCATTAACTATTGGGTTGCTTAGGGGCCCACGCATAAAAACGTGCTGGCCTATGGCAGTGGTTTGTTGGAGTTTGTAGGGAGAGTTGGCGTGTTCAAGCGTGATTCCAGCGTTGAGAATCATGGTGTATGGCTGGCAGTCTTAATTCTGAATTTCCAGTTATAACGTGTAATGCCACTAATGTTCCTTTGTATTTTGGATAATTGTCTCTTCAATGCCAAATTAATAAATAAAAAAAGGAAGAAGAAAACTTTGATTTTTTTTGGAGCTACGTACAGATATATCTCAATAACATTTACTATACGAGAATGAAGACACTAATCAACAGTGATTAGAGAATGTGATTTTTTTTTTTAAAGGAAAGAATGTGAATTCTTAGAGAACTAAAACTATTTTAATTATTTATTGATAACAATTTGGATTTATGTTAAAAGATGTACCATGAAAGTTTTTTTTTATGTGATAATTAATGGAAAGATATCAAGAAAAGAAGAAAGATTTATATATGGTGTTCATAGATTTTGAGAAAACATATGATAGGGTTTCGAGAAAAGTTTTATGGTAGAAGAAAAAAGTACCATTAAAGTATGTAAATGCAATAAGTGATATGTATGATGGGGTTATTATGTGTGAAAGTTTGTAATGGAACATCAAGTTATTTTCGTAAACCAAGGTTCGACTCTTAGTCTTTTATCTATTTGCCTTAGCGATGGATGAATTAACAAGATATTCAAGAGGAAGTGTCGTGATGTATGTGTTTTGCAGATAATATTGTGCTTACTAATGAGATTAAATATGATGTTAATAAAAAAATTGAATTTTGGAGAAACACTTTAAAGTCTAAATAATTCACGTTAAGCCAGAGTAATGCTAAATATATGAAGTATGAATTTTCACTAGTAAGAGATGACGATCAAGATCCGTGTATCTAATTGGTCAAGAGGTATCTAAAAAAGATATTTTTAGATACCTAAGATCAATTTTGCAAAAAGGTGAAGAGATTGAGGATGATGCAAATCATAGAACCAAAACATGGTGGATGAAATGGCCGGTGCATGAGTTTTTGTGTGACCACAAAATTTTCCTTAAGCTAAAAGGAAAATTTTCCTTAAGCTGATTGTTGCCGAGCACATAGACAACATGAACATAAAATAGGGATAAAAAAAATGAAAATGTTAAGATGGAAGTGTGGTTATACGAAGATGGAGAAGATAAGAAATGAAGATATTCGACAAAAAGTAACAATATTACCGATAAGTGAAAAGATGAGGGAACATAAATTGAAGTGGTTTGAGTACGTAATGAAACGGTTCCTGAATGCTCCCGTAAGAACAACAGTTTGTTACCAAAAACTCGACACAAAGAGAGGTTGAGGTAGACCGAAACTTACGTGAAAAAAGTTTATAAACTTGATGGGAGATTAGACCATTGTTATTTCTATATTCCAAATTGTCTCTTTTTAGTTATTTTTATTTTTAACTTTTTTTTCCAATCTTCTCGTATCTATCAATGAGTTTAGTTGCTACCGATTCTAATTAGTTGAGTTAAAGGTGTTGATGTTAATGTTAATTTATAACAATAAAGAAAAGAAGATGAATATTTGTATGATAGCTTAATTATAAAAGTCTTTTGAGGTGGAACGTGCCAAATTTATGTAAGAGAAAGATGTTTTGTGGTTCAATTTGTAACTCAATTACAAAAATTCCAGAGGAAAAATGCAGTTGAATATAAAAATTATGATTTAAATATGTAAAAATGTGATTTTTTGTTAATTTATATATATTATTAATGATACATTGAATTATATTGTTAAGATGGTGTGAGTATTTTTTTTTCAGATTAATAATATAAATTGCCAGCTATTATGATTGATGTGGCCAAACAATTAAATTATTGGATAGTTGAAATCTACATAATAGTTCACATCACAACTTTTATATATTATAAGCAGATTTAGGAAAATTAATAATGGAGACTAATTAGCTCTATCGTATTTTTTTTTTGCTGGGCTAATAAACCATCATAAATTAGAAAATTTTGATGATATACATAATTTCAAATATTTTTTCTCTCTTCTAATCCATACTTTTAGTTTATATTAAATTATGCATATCCTGTTTATGATTTCTAATGTTTTTTTTCTTAATTTTTTAAAATAACTTTTATTTTACCCAAATTTAAATATACTCTTAAGTTAACACTTAGATAAGTTGGAAATATTCTAGCTTATATAGTGGTCTTTAGTTTTTTATTTTTTATTTTGTAGTGTAAATAAAGTCCTATATCTTGTTTAGTATTTTTGAACTAAATTTATTTCTTCCCAGTCCATAATACAAGGTTATGCAAGCCATTTTATGATTCCAGGGTGTAAGCTGATCAGTCAATGGCTTAAAAAACATTGAAGTGCGCAACATTGATTCATTGACGAGATGAAAGTATTGGTTGTAACCGTGCTAGGAAAAGGACGCACTATTAAAATATTGGTACGTGTAGATTTAGTATCTGGAGTTATGTTAATCAATAGAATAAAAAATATTGAAATGGAATTTTTGTTCACTTCATTATGAAAGAGAAGAGATTTCGTGCCAACAAGTTGTTGAATCAGAATCGAGAATGAGAACACTATAAATGCTTCAACTCTTAAATGTGCAACGCATAAACATAAAACACGCTTGCGTGTAGATCAGGAAAAAAGAGAAGAGCAAAAGTGGTAGGAAGAGTCTTGACATCTTGAACACAGCCAGTAAATGGGTGCTTCACAATCAATCTCAGAAAATTCCATCCATGAATTCACAGTCAAGGTACAGATAGTTACAGTCTCAACGTGAAATGAAATCTAAAATCACGAGTGAAACTCATTAAATAAGAAATAAAATGGATCAAGTTGTATAGTTTTTAATCGTAAAAACCAGAGAGTGTGTTAGAAATTATATTGATAGCATTTCTCTTATCATTATTATCTGAAAAAATATGTTAATATTTATTGAATGTGGTTGGCACAGGATGCCAGGGGCAAAGATGTGAACCTCAATGCCTACAGGGGGAAAGTTCTTCTTGTAATCAATGTCGCTTCAAAATGGTAGTTTTCATTTTCTAACTCAACTTTCTTCTAGAGTTTCCTAATTCCTTTCTTAATGACCAAAAGAAAGGGAAGAGGAAAAAAAAAATAGTCTTCCACTCTCCTTCTGTGGCTAACTGAATTCATGCACTTGAAAAAAAAAACAGTGGATTTGCGGATGCCAATTATAGCCAGTTAACTCAGATTTACTCCACATACAAGAGCAGGGGTATGCTATTCATTTTGAACTTAATTAGATTGGTGGGCCAAAAAGGAATTTGATCATAGTTGAAAAAATATCTTTTTTTTTTTTTTTTGGTGATGTTAGGACTTGAGATATTGGCATTTCCATGCAACCAATTTTTGAAGAAAGAGCCAGGGACTAGCCAGGAGGCACAAGAATTTGCATGTACAAGATATAAGGCTGAGTATCCCATTTTTGGGAAGGTATGTTGCTTTTTTGTTTGTGTAGGATCCCTTACCGACATTATGATATGTAGTACTTCTATTTTTCCATGAGATTTACATTAGTGGGTATTTTATAGAAAAATGAATGAAAGGAAATAACAGTGATTTATTGGTTTGATTTTTCTCATTGAATGCAACTTGGTCCATAATCCAGATATTTAAGAGGATGGGGATGTTATACCGCGAAAGATAAATTAGTGATATCTCTGCTGGACAACACTATATTATAGGATTTCTTTAAAAAAGTATTATGGGAAGTTATTAAATCATAATTAGGATATATGTCCAATTAATTATCCACAGCTAACAGAAAGAAATAATAGATATTTAGGTATGCTTGTACCACTAAAAATGTGTTTAAAAATCTGTTAACGAAAAAAATTTGACTTTTTAAGATACAAAATATCAAAGTAACATGAGAAAAGTTTTTTCATAAAAACTAATTAGATTTTGTCGAATTTCTATCCAAACACACTCAATATTTATAGTCTTAACTAATCTTTCTATATATTGTGTATTCACAAATTTTAATTTATAAGAGAGTTAATGACATTTGATTATATGTCATAAAAATTAATTGATATTATATATAATAATTTCAAATTAGCTAATAATTTCTCAAATAACATGTTAACACGTGACAAGTTTCAACTTCAAATTGAGTGGTACACTACACAATTAGAGAAATATCTTATTCTAAGGATATCTGATTATAACATTAAACATTCTGTTGAATGTCTTGTACTCACCTGTTTGATCCAACCCTGCAATTCTATTCGAAATTGAACCGACCGACAGGCACACATGAGTCAATACTGATCGATGTTTGTCGGAAGATTAGAAGATATCGTCCGTGTGACAGTAACGAATAACAATTATGAAAACAGAAAAAAAAAAAAAAAAGAACATCGTTCATTATCTTTTCCGTTTAAACTAAACAGAGGGTAAACAAATAGTAGTTTTTTGTCTGTGAACACTAAACAACGTGAACAGTACTCCACTGAATTTAGCGATTTTTTGTGATTTTTTAATCACCTATCTATTTTTTAATACTGCATGTTATCACTTACTATCTAATATATATTAAAATTAGATTAATTATTAACCATACCTTACCCTTTATATTTATTTTTAATTATATGTAGATACGTGTGAATGGATCAGATACTGCACCAGTCTTCAAATTCCTGAAAACGCAGAAATCTGGAGTTATGGGGTCAAGAATCAAATGGAATTTCACAAAGTTTTTAGTCGATGAGGAAGGCCGTGTCATCCAGCGTTATAGTCCAACCACCAAGCCATTAGCCATTGAAGTACTCTCTCTCTCTCTCTAAGAGAAATTGATTAAGAAAAAAAAATATAATATGTAAAATTACTAATATACTTTATCATTACTTTTTATAATTTTTTGGATAAATAATTTACGTACGGATGATGTAAAAAAAATTGGCTGACAAAAAAAATAAATATTACGTTATTATCTAATTATAAATTATTTTGTATATTCAATTTATTGATTATTCAATAAGAATCTGTTATTTGTTGTAATAATTATCTTAAGAGTGATATCAATTATGATTTTTAATTGATTGTGTAATTTTTTTATATTAATACATAAAAATTGAACTCTATTTTTTTACTAGTTCTTTAATATGAATAAAACACTTGTCATACCAAAATGTGCTTAATATCCTTGAGACTTGAATGTATAAAAAAAAAAAAAATCATAGAGACTTTGAAATTAATTATTCACAAGTTGTTGTGTTGTCGTCTTTGACAGAGTGACATCAAGAAGGCATTGCGGGTGGCTTGAAAATCGACTGTACAATTACTTCAAGCCATTGTTCGTGCTGAAGATGTCTGAAACCAAAAAGAAGTAAAAGAAAAGATTATGAGATTGATGTTTATTCTATTGATTATTTAACGCATATTTATGTCCATGGTTTTATTTGTGATGTTGTATGAAATTTATTTTCAGCCTCTCGCTATCAATTATTCTGTTAAAGTTGATTCCAATGAAATTGATTATTCAATTTGTTTTTGTCAAGTAAACGTATGTCACTATGGGCATGTTTTGTTGGGGAGGTGCTATCTTTTAGTAGTTGCATGTCAACAAAAACTTGTGGAAAAAAGTGCTTCATTTTTATTTTTTTTTTAAAATATTTTTTTTAATTCTAATCACATCATAGTAGAAATGTGAATTATTTTGACTGGAGAATGCAGTATTTTTTTTTTTTTATCAAGATTGTGGGGTATATATCTTTCTCTTTTTTTGGTGTGAATTCTGAACTATTATACCGCTAGTATAGTATGCCCACATGAAGCTTAGTTTACTTGTTTATCCATTCATGTATTTGTTTTAGCATTTTTTATATTTAAAATTTTGATCATTTTATATCCCTCCGTTATTTTACACAAGAAAAAAGAATAATAATTTTATAAAACAAATCTTATTAAATAGATGATAGATAATAATATTAATATTAGATTAAAAAATTAAAATAACATTAATTATTATGAGTATTTGTGGAAAAATAATTCATGTTACATTGAAATTCAGATGCAAAATTTATTTTGAGATAGAGAGAGTAAATTTAAGTTAAATTCTATATTTTATTTTCAATTATACCCTTACATATAATGGAGTAATTAAAAAATAAATTAATAATTTTAATTTCTCAAAAGTATTTATATACTCAGGTGTATATTTTAGAGAGTGAGAGAGAGATGGAGTCAAAGACATGATTCTCGTAATGATTGAAATACTTATGAACCGTAGGTACGATTTCTTTATCAACAATTCTCATGAAAGTGATGAAACCGATGTATAAGTACTATTACAAGTAATCATTCAAGCATACATGCAATATATTGTTATTTAATTTTGTTTTATTTTCAAGAGACGGATGGCATCTTAGCCGAAAATGAAAATTCCCTTGAAATCTAGGCCAAAAATTAAGCTGTGAAGGGATGGGTATGTGCAATTATTTTGTTTTCTTTTCTTGAGTCTAGAGAGAATCTTTTAAGTCTTTGTATCAAGAAAATCTAATTGTGACTTGTGAGAGGTGAGTGATCAATTTCAAACTTTAGACCAGCGTTTTAGTTTTCACCCGGCAAATGGGGTACACAATCACACGGCTGCACCACAAATATCTTATCCTTTTAATTTGTTTTACTCATCCACTCAAGGACATGAAAGTTTTGTTTGCACAACTTGTTACTATTTTTTTTCTCTCTCTTTACATTACTACTTTTGGTCCATTTTTTCAATATTTTTTTTTTCATATGACCTGTCCAAATTATCTACTACATTAATTGCCTTTTTTTTTTTTACAAAAATATTCTTAAGTTGAGATGCATCAATGATTAAGTGGAAAGAAATAAGAGAATGGAATCTCAATAGTTTTATTTTTTGAAGATAATTCTTAAAAAAAATATAAATTGTTGAAATTTTTTATGTTACCAACTCATTAACTAAATTTCTCAATCAAAGTAGTTAAAATGAGGGTATATATAAGATTAGAAGTAATAATTCAAATATGGAATGTTGCATGCATGTTCATCTGTACACTATTTTTATAGTAAATGGAAGGAAAGAAGAGAGGAAAAAAATAATAGATATAACAAATAATGTAATGAAAAATAAAAATAGAAAAAAATAAGACGAAAATGAGACATGAAATAAAATAAATGTATAATAGTAATAACCGTTAAGATATTAACAAAAAAGAAAACTAATGCATGACAATGTAAGTAATAAATGATTAATTAATTAATTAATAATTATTTTTATTTAGAATGAAATCTTCTTATCTTTTAGGCCAAAAACAAGAAAACCTACTTCAGAAAAGAGTGTTGCACGTGGGCCGGGTCCCGTGACAGAAATCTCATAGCCAGAGACACACGTGTAACACATAACCCAATAGCCCAATAACGTTCACGTTGTCTACTTTTGGAATAGCAGACACACAGAGCGATGTGGGACTAATCTTCTTTAATTGTGAGAGTGAGAGCACGTTTTTGGAAGATGAAATGAAATTCACCACGAAGAAGCTCCTCCCTCAACAACATTAAGGAATTTGACGTGGTTCATAGGTGCCGGCAATGATAAGCGGAAGGCATGTCAGGTCGACAACGACAACGACTTGGTTCTGCTTTGAGGCAACATAGTACACGTGATCATGACCACTAGTAGAGGGCACAGAATTTGCCTTCAACAAAATTGTTCTTTGAGAACACATGATTATGTTATGGCCTCGTGGGGGAAAAAGCATGTGCTATTTTAGGTGTATTCAACATCAATGTGAGGACTGATGACTAATACATTGTGTCACCACCAGTGTTGTTAAAATCGCGAGTCAGATCGTAAAATCGTACGATTTTACGATCCTCACGGCATAGGGCGATCCGGATCGGGGCTAAGATCGCTGGCGAGCGAAATCGCAGTGGGATCGCGAGGTTGATCGTAGGATCGTGGGATCTTCGATCCCCAACGATCCGACTTGAGCGCTGGAAATTAAAAACCCTAAGTTT
>PYAF01005253.1:3174567-3193001 GCA_007407185.1 Glycine tomentella | reverse complement strand
TTGCAGTTTCATATTATATTTTTGAAATGGGCTTTTGAGTTTTAATTTAGGTAATTGCTATTTACAGTCTTTCCATACCCATTTTTTTCTTTCTGCAGTTTCATAGTAGGATCTCGATCCGATTTTACGATCCTCGATTTACGATCTTTCATCCCCCTTCCCGATCCTAGGTAAAATCTCGATTTTAACAACCTTGGTCACCACCAGTAGTATCCAAGTGTATGAATGTCATTCACCCCAACCAAATTTTTATGTGAAATCTCTCTCAAGTTCTCTTCTTTTCCTTAATTACTTTTTTCTTTTTCTGGCCGGGGGGTAATGTGCTATGCTAATAATAGCTAGTGTTTTTGTGTTTTGATTGTGTCTTTCAGTCTTTTACTGGGTTCATGAAATCTTAGTGATGACAGTGTTAATTACTAGTATATGAAAAAAATTATATATATTAAATATCATATGGAATTTGGGGTCATTAATTTTAACTCTTCTGAAAGAAGGAAAGGAATAATATTTTTAAATTGGCACAAGGGACAAAAGACAATGTCGTCCGTATTCTACAAGCATCGTGTACATGAGTCAGCTTCCTCATGTCTAATAATTGCGGTTTGTCATGAGAAATTGAGAATCATGTCAACCATGACTTGGACTTAAACACTGTATGTAGCATCATCAATTCATCATCTTGGAAAAACTGTTATATCCTACTCTAGCAAGAATTTTCCAGTTTCCACCTTTAGTTTTTCTTACTCTTTCTTTTCCAACCTTAAAATTAACGGCTAAGATGTTTCATGGAGGAAGATATTTCCTACTCCTGGACCTCTTGTGCCACATGCATGGTACAAGTTGCAGCGCCATTCAACGATCATAAAATATTTCTTTTGCATATGCGAGTCATATGCCTTTGAACATTTTGGTAGTTAGATAATGTCATTATTTAGTCATGATGATTGATGACATCCATAATACTTCATCCACAGACTGGTTTAATATTTTATTTAACCTATAAATGGGCAGATTAAGAATGACGGTTAGACCTATAACCTATTGTATAACTGTCATTAAGAATGACTTTATTTAATTGCAACCAACTTACTACACTCAATGTATTCATATTATTTTACACTATCACCATTCATTGGTCATCCTTATTTTATAGATACAATCATACAAGGGGTTCCCACTGATGTCTTATTTAAATACGCATAAAGAAAATAAAACAAAAAAGAAGATAACATAAAATGTAGCAAAGTAGATGATGCAGACACATCCCACAAAAGAGATAGGCATTAACAATTGTGGGGAGGACAAAGGATGACCCTAGGGTTAGTAATAGTGGATGAGTAGTCCCTCTCGAGCGTGTTTGGCAAAGGAGACAAGCTCATGGGTGTAACTTTGTCATCTTAGGTGGATTAGTGGGACATGTCCCAATGCTGAAACCATGCCATGGACCACAAATTTTCTTCCTTCATTTCTTCAAATTCTTCCACTATATATATGGTTAAGTCTTCCCCTCTTGAGCATTCAGACCACATACACACAACAGGTTTAAAACAAGTCCTGAAAATAACTTCACACAAATTAACAAAAGCAAATGGCAGCTAATGTATTCTCAGTTAGAGGTTCAAAGATTCGGTCATGGGAGAGGTGTTCCAAACAAGTTCGGCAGCAGAGGACAAGGCTTTACATAATTTGGAGATGCACTGTGTTACTCTTGTGCTGGCACGAGTAAAGAAAGTATCATCAATCAGAGCTTGGTCCAGTAGTTGAAGAAATGGCTAAGCTTGACCTATGTTCAAGCAGAATTTGGGGTTCGTTTTTGCTGAACACCATACTGAGAGAGAAGTGAGACTTTGTATTGTACCCTCAGGGAACTTTTGGGGTGTCAGTACTGTAAAAGAGTCAAAAGTGACAGTTTATGTTAGGGGGTAGGGTAGGTAGGTAATTAAAGGGGCTATATATATGAAGCAGGTGTTCCTGCTGAACATGTATATTAATACATACTAGCCTTTTTTATATAATTCAAGTTGAAGATACAACTCAGCCTCATGTCTAATTGTTTTTGATATCACACACACACACACACACACAATGGCACACAAACACGACCTTAATTTGCCCTTTTTTTATGGCTTTTGTGCTAGATGATAGGGCGATAGCATCTTATGTCCCTGGCTTAATTTTCTAGAGTAAATAATTTACAATCCCTTTAATGTCACTTTGAAACTTGTTGACTTATTCAGTGAAGTTTCTTGCTGAAATAAATAATAAATCAATCCATAAACCAGTTGTACATTATTATGTGCAACTGTTTAGAAGTCAATGAATTGGCAATATTTCCTTACCAACCCATGACTAGGGATCACGTACCACTTATGATTCACTATATAGGCCAAAATGCGGATGCTCAAAGACTTCAAAGTTCTCTAATGAGTTTTCAAGTCGGATGCAAAAAGGAAGTTGTTACCTACAAAGATTTCAATGCTCAAGTCAGTGAGGCTGAAAGTCAATGAGATATAAAATTGATTTGGTAGTTGAAGGAAAAAGGATCTCCCTAACATACTAACAAAACGAACAGCTAACATTTTCGAATTAAAAAAAAAAGTGAGAGTGAAAGTCTAAGAGGTACGTAGTAAGGGTTCAAATAATATCTAGTATGTGTTGTTATGTCACTTTTATTGGTGTTTTTCCTTATGTTGATAATATAATAGTTACAGCTGTCTGTTAGAAAATTTACCCTTAAGTGAGAAGGCAGAAGTGTTTTAGTTATTTCTAGGTTGTTTGAGGGCAGTTCACCGTGTGTTGCTTGGTTTCTGGTCTCAGGCGACTTGAGCTTATTAGGTCAAGTTGGATGTGTACTGGGTCAGGTTTGGAACACCAAACATTAATCCAATAATCCAATGACCCTAAAAGTCAAATATAATGGATTAATTTACAATTGCATTTTACCTTCAGTTTTGATATTCAAATTTATTTTGTAAAGTGTTAAGTGTTACTGAACTTACTAAGAAGGAGGAAAGTTAATAAACATAAGTTTTAACCCGATTAAAATCTTGTTTGGATAAATTTTTCAATAAATATTTATAAGAGAATAAAATAAAATATATTTTTTAAAAAAATTAAAACTAACTTAACCACAAATTAATTTATAGAAATTCACTAAAGCCGGCCAGTAATGAAAATTTGGATAGTTTACACAAAGTCATATATTCAAATTAAATCTTATTGCCACCGTGCACTAAAAGAACTAACAGTTTTATTTAGCTTTTCTAAAAATTAATTTTAATTTATATAAGTTAAACTTAACTTATTAACAAAATTAATTCGTTTTATTTTCTTAGTTTGGTTTCTGATAAATGATTATTACGATGTTTATATAAATAAGACCTAAAAACTAACCATCCCTTTTTCTAGCATAGGGAGGGATGGGGAAGCTAGAACAGTTGAAAGCACGAACATAAGGATTTTCAGTCATTTTTCACGAGCAGCCAATGTAACTTTAAAGCTTGTAACAAAATATATACCAAATTACTTGGTGTTGGAATGGAATATGATGGCATCAAAACATAAGTAGCAAATAGCCGATTAGTAGAAGGCATGAAAAACACGAATATCTATAAAAAGAAAACCTGCAATTTGGTCACACACAAACCGGTAGTGGAACAGAACAACCTATTCCACACACAAAATATCTCTTACCTGACCTGCAACAATCTTTAATTCTCTTTTGTCTTTTTCTTATGTTATTTCACAACACAATCAAATGGACATGTCTGATAAATTATGTTTTTAGCTTCGCATAGCGAGTACTTACTTTGTCAGAGTTTGCAACTAAATTCCACTCCATGTTTGTTAAAGATTGGCCTGATTACAATTTTGTTCTCCTTATCTTATCATTCTCAATTTCAATTTATCTGTTAACTTGGCGACGTTATTCTTGATATACAGTAAAACGTCACATTAGTCTTGATATACTTACCTGATGGTTCAATGGTGTCCCTCCAACATTTTCATCAAATAATTAGATGTCAAGTTAACGCATGAACAAAAATTACAGATGATCAAATTTGTGAAAAAAAAAATAGTGGAACTTATGAAATGAAGATAGTTAAAAGACTGTCTAAAAATTAAAGAAACAATATGGTCAACACCTCCGATCTACTTAACTCAATGAGAAGAGGAATGCTATTTCCTTTTTGTTACACGGGAAAATGTTATTTGTACAATTTTATAAGTAAAAAAGAAAATAGAGAAATTTGAGATGCCAATATATTAAGTTTGAAGAAAGCATATTTCAAGTTCAATCAGATAAACAAGTGAAGAAAAATTGTGTTATATATAATCATTTAATCGAGTATATAGATTAGATTCTTTAAAATTTAATCCAAAGACTTAAACTGAAAATTAATCCGAATATTTCTTTTTGAATTGGTGGTTTAGATCCATCAAGCAGATTTCAAGTTCAAATAAACAAGTGAAGAACAATTGTTTTATTATAATCATTTAATTGAGTATATCGATTAGATTCTTTAAAATTTAATCCAAAGACTCAAACTGAAAATTAATCCGAATATTTCTTTTTGAATTGGTGGTTTGGATCCATCAGATTCTCGGGTTGTTTCAGACCCATGATCAAGATCTTATTTGGTTTATCACGACGTTTTGTAGGTACACTAAGGTCACCAATTATTCTACATCGTTCATTCACATCACCCAAGTTTTCCGAATAGATCTTACTGCTTAGTGCTTAGCAGCTCACAAAACCAGGATCCCTCACGTTGTTCGCCTGTACAGCCATCTCAGTAATTAAATAAAGATAAAGATAAATCAATCACCATCACAGATGAGAAAGAAGAAATCAAGTAATTTGCTGTGACGTTTTCTATACAAAATCTGGAAAACAATGAGAACCCAAACGCGAGGACTATATAAAAATTGTATGCATGCTAGTAAGCTACTGAAACATGAAGAAAAATCATACAACGCTTCTAAGGTTTATTTTGTTGTATAAACAATAGCATTAACTCCCATGTTTTTCCCCTCTCAGCAGAATAAAAAGTCAGGAAACTCCGGAATTCAGTTCTGCATCTTTCTCAAAAATATCCCACCCATCATCAAGAAGAGTATTGTGCTCAGCTTTGGATTTTTCCTCGTCATGCCCAATCTTGGAAGAAAGGCTTTCAATTGAGGCAGTCCAGCTTGTCTTACGTATTCCAGATGACTCACTATGCTCAGAACCCGCATCGGATGCCGATGTTTTGTGGGAAGAACCTGATGAAGCTAACTTGCAACTAGTCTGGCTTGAGGTGAAGGATTTACTCAACGGAAGATTTGCATCAAATTTATCTTTTAGAAGCTTAATATCCTGACAAATAACAGAGATTTCCCCTCTGCAAAGTTAAATGAAAAGTAAACATCAGATTGGAAAGTACAAAAATATCACAACTACAAAAAGTCAAATTTCATAATTTAGTTACAAAAATATGCATGTTCAGGGAAGAAAGGAAAGAATCTTTAAGTCCTAGTTAGGCTGAAACAACAAATTCAGGAAAATGATGTCAAACAAAATGCCTTCCAGTACAACAAAATGACCAAATAAAATGTAACTTCACAGCCATAATCAAGATTAATCTTAACAAAAAAAAGGATGACAAACATTCCTAATAATCTGAAACCAACAATAATTTCACCAAAGATTTAACAATTAACAGCAAAGACAATTGGATTAAAACAATATTAATACCAGAAAAAGGCAGAAAAATGCAACTACATTTTAAACAGAAAAATAACTTACTGCAACATATCAACAACCCGCCCACGATCAATTAGGAATTCCTGTAACTGTGGAGATGAAAAGGAAAAAATAATCAAAAAACATTAAAGAAAGAAAAAACTTCTCTAAATTGAGTTTGTCTCTAAAATGAATAAATACGGGTTTACCATTCCTTAATTTATTTTAAAGTGAGTTATGATCTTAAGTTCTTAACCCACTAAAGATTTACGGGTGGATGGATATACCCTTCTTTACTTTAAAAAACAAGCTCATATTAAAGGAGCTTTGTCCAAAAATATTACATGAAAAAAAAGGTTTAGAAACCAGAGAAACACTGCTAACCTTTGAATTCTCTTCTGCCTCCTGCTGTAGTCTTTGTGATTCATGTATTACCATATCCACCAGTCTCTCCTGTTCAACAAGAGCCTTTCGTGCAGATTCCTCCTTTTCCAGCTTTTGTTGCTCAGCTGCTTTCCTCGATTCTTCCGCTGCAGCCAGTCGCTCTTCAAGAATGTGGCGCATCTGGAATCAGGAGATGAACCACATAAGTTGCTAGTAATTTTATTTCTTTAACATCTAGTTAAGAAATTCAATTGCACAACAAAATAGGCTTCAATGCATAACCAATATTTTTAAATCACATGCTTTCTAACAGAGATGATTCTGATTATTACAATAGTGAGGAAGGTGTTCAAGGTATTCTGAAATGTGGGAATATGTGCAGCAAAGTATGTTGATTAAATTACTAATGACACGCTAAATTGTAAAGCACCTCGTCGAGAATTGCAAGAGACTTGTCCCTTTCATCAGACAAGCCGAGCAAGCGTGATTGAAGTTCCTTCAGTTCAGTTGCAAGAATTGCTTTTTCCCCATAAACTTCTCCTGCATGCTGTAAGAAAATGTTGAGGATAAATATTTCTTGTTCTTCACATAAAAAATAATAATGCCAAAGATTTTCGTAACTTTTAGATTTATAAATTGTTAATATATACAAACCATGTCATTTGCTTCTTTAGCTTGCACCAGCATTGTTTTGTATTCTTCTATCCTGGCCAGAATATTAGACCCTCCAGTAGCAGCATCCATATTAGCCTGCTCTGCAGCTTTCTCCTGAACTTCCACTTCTCTCATTAAGTTGATAAGAGATTCCATTGATGAAAACAACATTTTCTGCATCAGTGTCAAATAATCTTAAGAAGGCAGAAGTATTAATAAGACACACATTGATAAGCTATCGACTGTATTGTCTAATCATCGATAATATGTCAAGTCATCATTCAATATAGGAATGATTTTAATGTCACTTTCACAATTTCTCCCACATATGATATATCATTATAAATAACATCCAGATATAAGAATCTAGGACTAATAATAATAATACCTTGTTGGTTTTTGCATCATCAATGATTTCCTCAAGCAGATCAATCCTGCATACTTGACTATATTGGCTACCTGCATTCTTTGCACCAATATCATCTTCAACATCACTAGTATTGCCACCAGCACTAGAAGAACCAGCATCCAATTCTGATTGAACACTATCTTTAGAATTTAATGTATCGCCTTGAACATGACAAACTTTTTGAGCCTCAGAACTTTCTAACTCAATCAAGTAAGTTTCACATTCTTCCAATCTGTGACTTGTAGTGGCATCATAATCATCAGCTGAAGATATCAAATTTTCACAATCAACATCAACAGGTTGTCTCTCCAAATTTTCATTATCTTCCTCCTGAATAAAGCAATTTGACGTCTCCTGAGCAATCTCGTTCAAGAGATCTCCAATGAAGTTATCTTCAGCATTCTGAAAAATATCTAGCTCCTTAATATCATCCATTCCAAGAAATTTATCAGTATCATCTTTTGAATTACAGCCATTTGACAAAGTAGACTTGTCCAGAGCCTCATTCAGATCTGGTACAAAAGAATAATCAGCTGTTTTGGTAATTTCTTCAGATATAGAGTGTGGAGCAGAGAAAGGCCCCACATTTACGTCATCAACACGCTGAAAGTGCCTCAACCTATTTCTTTCTTCCTCACTTTCAACTACAGATTGAACATGTCATGAGAAGTATATTAGTAAACAAGTTCAATGCAAACAAGGTACAGTTACATAGAAATGAATGTACATAATAAGCATATGCACCTTCAACATCTAGTGGGGCTCCATGGTCATTGTGCTGTGGAGGAATTGCAGCAGGTAATTTTTTGGACATGAATGGGATGACTTCCGCAAGAACTATTCCAGCCGCTAGATCAGCATCCTTTGGGTGTTCAATAGCCACAGCCCTCAGTAGCCTGGGATCAACCTGTTCAGTGCAAAATGATAAGACACATACATCATTTAGGATGAGGTATTGATATCAAGTCAGTCACATTCCCAGATTAGTCATGGTAATCAAACTCGAGATTCTACCCCAACTTGGAAAGAGGTCATAGAATCATAAATCGTGAAATCGTAGCTTCAAACGTATATTCTACAAGACTTGTAAAATTAAAATAAATATGCACATAAATTCTTATATATGTATCTAACATACATAGTAAATTATGATAAAAAAAAACACTTGTATATATCACACATTAAATAATCTTAAATTCAGACGTGGTGTTTGCGGCATTCATGGTAGTTCGTGAGGATGGGACTTGCGACAATGAGAAGTGTGGGCAGAGGAGGAGGCAGTAACTTCATTCAGTTATTAGGCTTCAAGGTAAAAATTAGAGTTGAAAACAAAGTAATAGTCAGGTTGGGTAAACTGAAAGCAATTGGGCATTTTGGACTACGGGTTTAAAAGCCCAGAACAGAATAAAAAAACAAAAAAGACACCCTGTTTGGCCCAAAATAACACGCTGGCAACTTGAAAACGCGCTCGACTTCACAATCTTGCGATCCAGCGTAGCAAGTCCAGCAATTCTGCTCTCCGACGAGTTTGCAAAGGGATGCACATGGAAAGGGAGTCCAAGAAAGTAGAATCATATGACTCTATGTCTTGAAACATGATTTTTACTACCATGAGATTAGTACATCTTTATAAATACTCTAGATTTCAGAAAGTTTGATGATTTAGATAATTGTTGGCATCAGTAAGCTAATTCATAACATACTTTTTTGCTGATCATGTTATGTGAAGCAACCACTTACCAGTCCTCACACCAAAAACAGAGGAAGTAATAGTTACAACAGAAACAATACCCATTCATCTAAAATATACCTGTGCATGCACATAATGCTCAGCTAGAGAGTCCAATTCATAATCTTTAATTTATTTGATTAATTTTATATTTGAATTCCAATCAACTTCACAATTCATAACAATTATACAAAAACACTAGATGGCAGAGCAACCAATAACTATACGTCAAACAAAATAATAATAGAATAATCTGCAATCACATTTTCGGGGGAAAAAGAAGTAAAAAGTTATACCTGCGGAAATATCTCCTGCAAGTTTCTATAGACAGAATTGAAACCCATGATCAAGATAGACTATCTGCAAAGCACCAAAAAAAAAAAAAAGAGAATTTTATAATTAGGGTTCATGACTTATGAATAAAATTAGGGTTCATGTTTAGGAAAACGTAAAACGATTAAAACCTAAAAGCGATGAAAAATTAGGGTTGATGAATTCATTTAAAAAAACGACAACTGATTGAATATGCAAAATGAAAAGTTCTTTCTTCACTCTCCCCCAAATGGGTTCTCCTTTGGCAAACAAAAATCGCTTGCTAATGTTAAAGTGAAAAACCCTGTGACTCACGTAAGAAAGAAAAAATGAAAACCCTCAGAATCAGATACCTTAATTTCTAGCTAAGATGATATGAAAAGGAAGAAATTGGGAAGCGAAAATCGGGAGAGAAACAGAAATCGAGAGGGGGAGAAGGAGAAGAGACGAGTGACCTTGACCAGTGTGAGAAGAGGAACCGAATTAAGGAGCACACGTAAAGTACGCTATTTCCTGTTCTGTGGAAATATGAAAGGTTACCAAGCTAAGGTATTGGATATTTAATGTGAAATTTCAGTCCAAAATATTTTTGCATGGCCAAAAAATACGGGGTCAAATCAAAACACGCTTATTTTATTTTGATTATTTAAAATATGGTATAGAGATATTTTATCTTTTTGAGTAAAAAACAAAAAGAGAGAGATCCTTTTATCTTTTATTATATATTTTATTTTTTAGTTAAATCCTATAGGTTATAATTGTTTTGAATTTATTTTTATATTATTATTATAATAAATCTGAATTTTTGTATTGAATGAGTGTGTTTACTAGAGTCATTTTTCTTTATCATTTTTATGAAGTTTTACTTAAATGAAAATGTTTGAAGGAATTATTATCACTTTTATTAAATTATGCATATTACTTTTTAAATGAGAAATTCTCTCTAATCCATTGAATCAAAGACTAATTTTACTTATAATGCGTGATTCTATTATTTTCACTCATGTGAATGTAACAAGACCTTATATCATTAAGTTATTCCTTTGATGCATATTATTCTATTATCATAATATTTGATTTTATTCTTTTTAAATACATTATTACATTTTAATATTTGTTTGAGAATGGAAGGTGTTTGTCAATTTTTTTAATTTTTTTTTGATATATAACAAATCAAATTATTATTTTCATTAAATTTGAACTATTTTAATCTAATTAGATCTAATAAGGTATTACCCAATCAATTCTGAACTAATATAAACAGATTTAATAATGTATTATCTAATTAAAATTCAACTAATTATGTGTTGAAATTCAAATTGAAAATCAAAATCTCTTATTATTAAAGCCAATAAATTCTACAAAGAAATTATCTCGCCACTTTTGTATGCAAATCCTGCTCACTAACCATGTAAATGACATAAATTAAGTATCCACCACTAACTCTTATTATTTTGGTAAGCAATTATTTAGTATCTATGCATGTGTCAATAATGCATTAACTAGGTGTGACATGATTTGTTAACCAATACAGCCTATATCAGGAGTAAGCAATCTACGTATACTTTTCTATTTATGAAACTCTCTTAATTGACTCCTTAATTATAGTGTCGAGGAGTGCATTTATCTTTTATCTTCTCTTATTATTATTAATTAATTAATTAAAGTTTTGTAAAAAAAAATCTCTCACCTCTTCTTTTGCATGCAAATCTCCTAACCAGTACCGTTTATACCGGGACTCCTCATACTTTCCTAATTATAAACGTCTCTGAATTGACTCCTTAGTGCATAGAAGTGCATTCATTAATTATAATTATATGGTGTAACATTTTTCGTGTAACATTACTGATTCTTTATTTGGCTCCTAGAAAAGAAAAAGGCCTCTTAATTCCCTCAATGTAATTACAACAATCTTTATGATTTTATTTTGAATTATAATTGTAGAATTATAATACAAGAATCCTATTAAATATCTAGTTAAGTAGTATATGGGAGTTCTTGTTTCACTCATATTAGTAAAAAACATATTAAAGCAACCCTAATTATATTACAGCAGCGCGTTTATCACAATTGGTGTGGTGTGAGTCGAGTGTGACAGACAAAAACAGTTTCCGAGGATGCCAACGGCGGGAAGTTTCTGAACACAGGACGAGACAATCTCCGTCGTCCTCATTCGCGAACATATACATCTTTCCCAATTCCCAGTACGGCGTTGCTTTTTCCATTTTTCTGCTGAAATAGCGACTACTAGATACATTGAGCCAGAGGCGTACCTACACTGGGGCAAGTGTCCGCACGTGCGGACACTAAAGTTTTCATTTTTTTAAAAAAACAAAATACAAAAGGCACAGTGCGCATCTTCTCTCTCGAGTTCACGCAGCTCTTCTCTCTCTCTCTCTCTCTCTCTCTCTCGTTCAGCAACTCTTTCTTCTTCGTTGCGACTCTGCTCTTCACCGGCTCGACCTCCTCTCTCGACCTCAGCCACCGTCGCGTAACACTGTCAAGCGTCACTGCGTCAGCACCTCAAGCAACCGTGAGTCCGCGACCTTGGCCTCGTCGTCGACAGCCCGACACCGTTCCTACGCTGATAGCCCGACCGTCGTCAACCGCGACCTTCGACCTTGGCCTCGTCCTCCACCAGTCCACCGCATCGGCAACCCCGACCTGTCAGCAGCTGAGCAGCAGAGGTTGGTCTCTCGTCGTCCATAAATCAATTTGTTCTCAGCAATTTTATCAATCTATGTGTTTGTGATTTTGGTTGCCACTCCTGACTTATTACCATAATCATTTAGTTTGAGTTACTTGGATTTTGGTTGAGCACCATGTGTTTGTGAATATGCCTGAAAGAGAAAGAAAACTATGTTTGGTTATTGCAGATTTGAAATCCAGTAAATTCGAATTTGTGTTGTTACTTGGTTGAGCACCATGTGTTTGTGAATATGCCTGAAAGAGAATTTGCCCTTTTTGTGTGTTTGTTAATTGGCTTTACTGTTAGTGTAGGTTGTGGGGCAGGAGCGTCTTCTTCCTCCTTCTGCCTTCCTTTTATAAAAATAAAAATCTTTGATGCTACCACAGACTGGAAGTGGTCCAGCCTTTCACACGTGAAGACGCTCCTCCCCTGCTATTTTATTCACGTGTGCTATCATACTTCAATCAATTCTTTTCTTAGCCTCTAATTGTGGCCCCTCCTTATCATTTTTCCCTCCAAATTAACAATTTCTCTACATAAATCAAAACCTTTTTAGGCTCTAATTAATTAGTATATTGCAACACATAGACATAGGGAATTTGCAAATTAAACATATTATCTGTCACCAATGTAATTAACCTTCTATTTCTCAAGCTGTAAAATCCTAATTAGGTGAAATTAAATATTTTCAATTAGGATATTCAGGGGGGATTAAATTGTTAAAAGAGTTAGTTAATAACTAAATGGATTAAAATGTATCCATGTCCCTGCAGCTAATTGAGGAGGAACATGCTTGCATTCAGATGACAATTCACTATTTATTTTGCAGAGACCAGCAGTGTGATCTTATCTAGCAGTCAAAGACTGTAAAAGATGGCATTCCACTGGTTTTAATGGCATCCCAGATTTTGGATCTGGTGTCATTTAAAACTAAAATCTGCTATGTTTTACACTGTAAAAGATGGCAAATTCAACTGGTTTTAATGGCATTCACTATTTAACCTGCTATGTTTATTAACTATTAAGAATATGCCTGAAAGAGAATTTCCCTTTTTGTGTGTTTGTTAATTGGCTTTACTGTTAGTGTAGGTTGTGGGTTGTGCCAAGTAGCCAAGGAGCATGTTAGGGATAAAATCTTAATGTTTGATCAAGCTATTACCTACATCTTGTTATAAAAACAATTATATTTTGAGCAGGTTTATAACTTTGTACATAAAACGTTGATTTTAATTTTCTTTACAAATTTTTTTTTCCAAAAAACTTAAACTTAAATTCCTGGGTCCGCCATTGATTGAGCAGCAAGAAAAAATCAACTTTCCAAAAAAGATACATTGGACTCTCAAGCTTTTAAGTGTAACAGGCCCATTCAAGTCCAATTGAGTTTTTTTTTTCTTCAAATGACATATATCTGTTACTGAAATGAAACTTTTACTAAAGACAATTTTGTTATACCCAGGTTTGGAAGTGAAAACCTCTGATTAAGGTTAAGGTGGAATAACCTTTAAGTCACATGCTTGGTGGTGCTGGTGGCTGTGCGGCTAGTTGAATTTGAAGCTTTAAGGTATGTTCTCCAGAACCAAAACCCACAGCCTCTCCCACCTGAAGGCGAGATCCATATCAAGCCTGAAAGTAGTGTGGCGCAAGGACCCACAACTCGACCGAGCCATAGAATTCGACAAGCGCTACAAGCAATGCGCCCGCGTCGTCAAAGAAGTCCTTAACGAACCAGGCCAGGTCATCCCTCTCCGCTACCTCGAAAAGCGCCGCGAAAGGATGCGCCTCAAGCTCAAAGCCGAAACCTTTGTCAACCAAAACCCCGGCCTCTTCGACGTCTACTACGACCGCATCAAACCCAAAACCGAACCGGTCCGCTTCCTCCGCCCCACCGACCGCCTCCGACTATTCCTCCACCAAGAGCGATGCGTTTTCCGCGACAACGAGCCCTTCATCGTATCCAAGTTGTGTAAACTGTTGATGATGTCGAAGAACAAGGTTGTCAGTGCTGACAAGCTGCTCCACGTGAAGAGGGAGTTCGGCTTCCCCAACGATTTCTTGGTTGATTTGGTTCCTAGGTATCCGGAATATTTTAGGTTAACCGGTTCTCCTGGGGAGGGGAAATCGTTTCTGGAGTTGGTTAATTGGAACCCCGAGTTTGCAAAATCTGTAATTGAGCGAAGGGCTGAAGAGGAGAGTGAGCGTTTGGGGATTAGGGTTAGGCCCAGTTTCAATGTGCAGCTTCCACGAGGGTTTGTGTTGAAGAAGGAGATGAGGGAGTGGATTAGGGATTGGATGGAGCTTGATTACGTGTCCCCTTATGAGGACGTGTCTCATTTGGATCAGGCTTCTAGAGAGATGGAGAAGAGGTCCGTTGGAGTGTTCCATGAACTGCTCTCACTTTCCTTGTACAAGAGGATTCCTGTGCCGATTCTCGGAAAGTTTTGCGACGAGTATAGGTTTTCGAATGCGTTTTCCACCACTTTTACTAGGCATTCGGGGATATTCTATTTGTCTTTGAAAGGAGGGATTGAGACGGCGGTGTTGAGAGAAGCATACAGAGGCGATGAGTTGATTGACCGTGATCCGCTGCTCCGGATAAAGGATATGTTTGTTGAGTTGTTGGAGGATGGCTGGCGGCAAAGAGCAGAGCAGTTGAGGTTGAAGCAAGAGAAGGTTAAGGAGGATATGGAGTTATTGGCTACTAAAGTTAGTGAATGAAAATGTGTTATCAGGCATGTGGATATGAAGAGCTTTTGATTTGGAGGATTTTTGTGGTATAAAAGCTTGACCATTCCTGGCGAGTACATTCCTCCTCCCTTTGTATGATTGTTAGTCTTAAGATGCATGAATTGTTGCAGAAAAATTGAATGGTTTCCTCTTAGGACTCTGTTATTGAAGAATGTTTCAGTAACAAGTTTTTGGTTTAGTATTATGTCTAGGGACCATTTCCCCCCCCCCCCCCCCCAATGTTTGCATTGTTGAAACCAATTTTAAATATGGAGGGTAGGGAGGGATTGTTGTTCATATAATGTTCCCTTTTACTTGTGATGGTGGTTAACAGTTAACGTAATGTCAAAATGTCAGAATCAGAAATCAAAGTACTGCTTTGTATTCCTTGAAATATTTTTTATTTCATGTTGAAAATGTTGGAAGCTGAGTGTTTTCAATCCATCTTGTTAAAATGCACTTATGTTGTAAACTTGCCCATAGTGCTTAAGCTATTTCACAACTAACTTTATCAATCTTTGAGATGCATGATTAAAATATCTAAGTTGGACTTGCTAGAAGGAGGCTGTGAATGAACTTGTATTTACCCTTATCTACCTCATTGTGCTTTGAAATTTAAGAATTACAGTGCTCCAAATAATGCTTCTGGTATCAGATCAAGCTGGCAGTACATCCTTGGAGGCCACAAAACATGGAAAATGCTGAATTTCCGCTGGATGTTCCTCTGATAATTCAAAGAGGAAGAATACACATTGTATATCTGCTAAGGATGGAAGAAATGAGTTCCATTATTGGATGATGACCAAATTCTGCTACCAAATTACCTTGAGCGGCAATGAAGTATTTGCTTTTCATGTTTCAAGGAACAGCTGGAAACCGACTAAGTGTAAAGAAATTAAATTTGTCATGCTATCATGTATGCTACGCAATGGTAAAGTTATTTCCTTGTAGCTTGGAGGTTATAAGTTCAAATCCTAGAAATAGTTTTTTCGATTGCTGGGATAAGGCTTTGGATTGCCCTACTATATGTTACTTCAAGGAAGGTTGTTTCCAACAGTCAACTTCTATTTGAAGGCTCTACAATAACAATTCTTTTGTTAATGAGCTTGTGTGTATTAAGTATTAACAATTTTTCTTTCAAAAGGATGCAGTTAGAAATCTTCTGGTCTTTCTTTTGCTTTATCTTTGTGAAAGTCATGGTTATCAGATTATGTTGAAGTACTTTGTACTTTAACAAACACTGGAAGTTGTTGGATGAAGATCTTCGATCATCAACAAGGAGTGTGCTGATGAAAGCAGAAAATGATGTTCATTAGATGTTTGTTTCTTACATTAAATATCTTCTAATTTATAGGACCTTCTGCTAGAAAAGTCCACCAGTTGGTCTCTCACTGGTATGTTCTGCATGTTATTAATTTGCGCATTAACTAATACACCCGTTGCCCACACTTCTCACCTTTGTGAGATGAGTTATTCTAAACATTTTTCAGGAACAAGGTTGGTGATTCTAACCCACCATTTACAATAGTTTGTGGTCATCTAAGTCATCACACTAAATGGATGACAAATACTGAAATAGCAACTAATCATGCAGGACCTCCACACATTCCCTCATTTTATATGATCGTAATTCATCTTATTAACCACCTACTTGGAACAACCTTACGAATCTGCAAGTATTTAAGCAGTTATACTTCCAAGGGGCCATATGAAAATTAACACGCTTTTGGGTTCCTATGTATTAACTGAACTGAAGAGAAAGAAGAGATACAAAATGAAGAGAGTCAAGATTTTCATTTTAATAACTCTGGCTCTGACATTTGTGGCATTTGTGCCAAAGATGGAGAGTCAGATCGTGCCACCACTTATTCCTTTTCCACCACCATCTCTTCATCCACTTTGTTTATCCCAACTAGCACTAGTAAGCTATGCTTGTGCAATGTTGCCTCCAACCACAATACTACCACCTTCACCACTCACACCACCACCCTCTCCATCCCCTGGTGATGATGAGGGACACGGGAATGACCAAAGCCCCGGTCACCGCCAAACTTCTCAAGAAGAAAACTGTTGCCGGTGGGCTAGGGAAATGGACAACCAATGTGTGTGTGAATTCCTACTTCTATTACCTCCCTTCCTTACTAGACCTTTGCATCAGTACTCAATTAGCATTGGAGAATCGTGTAATGTCACTTACTCATGCGGTGGGCCAATGTGATTGACAAACTTACGTTTTGACGCCATGAAAGTTTAGTAGTGGAAAAGAATCCAATCTTGTGTTCGGTTTTAAGGTTGAAGTTATGGTTATCGTTTATGATTCGTTGTGCCATCGGGTGTCAGAAACAAAGTGTGCTGTAGCACTCTAAAAAAAGGCGAAAAGAAGGCGAATTGTAGGCTTGTAGCACGGTGAAAAACAGAGTATTCATATAATTATATTTACCTGATTTAGTCCTTTCTAATAAAGTTGAAATAACTTAGATATATAAGTACTATTATCATATTATGAAAAGTTCCCTTGCTACTTGTAAATCCATTAGAGAAGACAAAATCAAACGCAACTGGTGGAAGAAAGGAACTGTTCTTTCACTCTTACTTTTATAGGGAGCTAGCAGGTAGGTGTATTACCTACATTGTTTCGTGCAAACAAATCAGTAAAAAGACAGTAATAATGCAAATAATAACCCTTCCTAATAGTGGAAAGGAAATAACAAAATAAAGTATTGACAACCCTTTTGAAATCCACGTATCCATCTCTACTTTCAATCTTTCATAGCGTGGGCAAACTATATAGGCCAAACGGCGAGTATAAATTTAGGTTGTGCTTTAAACTAAAGTTTGAGGCTATTGGATAAATCCTTATTTAGAAAGCTTGGTAGCGGCAATCGGCGAAGAGTGACTGAGACAATGCGAATTGCGAAGTGCTTTCTAAATTATATTTATAGGATATCGTGTTTATTCTATTATGATGACAGTGCTCATAGCTAGACAGTTACTAGTAACCTAAGTTCGGTGTTCATCTTGATCCATTACGAGTGGACACTTTACTCTTTTGTAGTCCTCGGATTAATAACAAAAAAAAAAGTATGAGTACCACCACACCATGGTCTTGGTCGAATCAAAGCCAAACTAGGTGCAAAGGTGAAGTGTAAATTTAAAAAATATATTAAGCTTTATTATAAGCATGTAAGATTCATGAATGCCGAAGATATGATGAAAGGTAATTCAAGATTCTAACTGTTGGTCTAACAACAAGGGTATTCGGGAATCGGGATATAGCATACGTGGTGTTGGAGTTTTTCACTATGGCCGGGGACCTCTTTTAATTTCTTAGGCAAAAGAACCAAAATAATACAAATTAAATAAAAAATTACCAATTTGGTGCAACTTTCAAACTATTTACAAATCTGGGGTAACTGGTCACGCCCAGAACTGGGCATGACCAGTGGACCCCAAAAATGGGGGTGCAGGGTTTTCGCGGTGTTTTCGTAAAATTACGGAAGGCGATAACTTTTGACTGGGACGTCCGATTGACGCGAAACCGGTGGCCACGCGCTCGAAATTGAGAAGAGAAGGCTTGGGCAAGTTCCCGAAGGGGACTTGCCCAAAAACTTTTCCCAAACGAGGCCTCTAAGTGCCTCAAAAATGCGATTTAAGCTTTGGAGCCCCAAAATTTTTTTTGTTTTCTGATATTTTATCTGCTCAATTAGTGAATTGCAAGCTGTAAATTATTTTTTCAATTACTTCTCTTAATTGCGAGCGTTCTGACATAAAATACGTCATCATCGGACATTGATACGAAAAATTACGA
>PYAF01005253.1:3125653-3166921 GCA_007407185.1 Glycine tomentella | reverse complement strand
TATTTGTTTGTAATAAAAACATATGTTATGTATTCATACAAATAATATCTGGGCCAATTTGACTTAGCATGTATTTTATGTAGAGTATTTATAATATATGATTTTTATTTTAAATTTATAGGCCTTATAACGCTAAATATATAGATTTAAAAAGTCTATGAAAAATTTACATCAATATTAAGGTTGTTGAAGTAAATGTTTAATTTTTTCTTTTCAATTTTTTACTAACTCTTAGCCTAGAAACCTTTCCTATAGATAAAAAATAATAATTAAGCAAATTGCTTATATAAGAAATTATTTTTGTATAAAAAAGTATCATTTCAAATGCTTTCGTGATAATTTTTGTTAAGCAACACATCTTATATTTAAAGAACTAGCATAAGCAACTATGTCGTAGATGCTCTTAATTAATAAATCAAATAGTAAGATAAAAAAAGGTTCGAGTTTCATTCATGTTGGATGCGACAACCTTTTCTACATTCAAACATTCGTGTGAAAAAATGCATTTTAAAAATGTTAAGGTGTGTAAGAATTCAACTAGAGATATGGTCACAAGGTTTATAATATATATAAATCAATATTAAAAAAGTATACTTATTCGCTTCAACTTTGTTTACTTTGTGAATATTCTCTTTTGCTAGCACTATATACAAATAACTAGGCTAACTATACTGATTAGTACCAATGTTCACTTAACTTGTAAATCAAATAGTAAGACCCCAAAATACTATGAGTTTAATAGTCATTCATGTTGGACGGGACAACCTTTCCTCCCTTTACAAACGTTTGTGTTGGAATCAATATTTTAAAATGTCATTGTGCGTGAAAATTTAAGTAAGGAATACAAGATTAAAAATTTATAAAAAAAATTCAATGATAAAAAAAATATGTATTACTCACTTCAACTTTAATTTCTTTTCTTTGTGAATATTCCTGTTTGGCTCGTCCCCCTAATTAGCCTGCTTAAAATTTCAGTATTAGATAAGTAGAGAGCTACTGTGCTATTAACATAATATATTTCTTCTAACGTACTCTCTTTTTGTTAAAACGAATAGGAAATAACAAAATTATGGATGGAGTTCATTAAGTAAAAGTAAAACTCACTTTAGTTTAAGAGTTTTACATTTTAACTAAAAATTCCTTAAAAAAATAAATAATAAAACTCACAAAATTATAAATTTTTATAATAAATTTCATCTATAATATAATGTATTTAAAAAGATGTCTTGCATAATTTCTAAGTAATTTTTTTTATAAATAATTTGCTTAATATTTCTATATGTGTATGTATGTACAAACTATTCTCATAATTTTGTGTAAGACTTAAATATATTTTGTCCCTCAAATTAGGTCATTTTTTTTGTCACTCAAATTTATTGATTTTTAGTCCTTAATTTTGAAAAAAAAATTCTTTTTAGTTCTTTCAATAAAAAATATAATAAATTATGCATTCAAATTCTCAAAAATCAATCACGAGGGTGAGTGAAATTGAGTTTAATTTTTTAAGTAAGAAATAAAATTTCAAATTCGAATCTTATAATGAAATAAAAATTATTATTAGAAGAGAAAATTTCATTAAATATAAACAACAGGTTATCTGACATAGATTATTTATTACCAAAATCAATAAATACTTCACACACAAAAAAAAAGGATTATTTGTAAGAGAATCAAAGTTAAAATGGGTAATTTATTTATAATTTAAACAAAAAGAAACATAAAAAGTTAGCTAGATATTTCAAAATTATCTGAGGCAATTTGGATATAGAAACTCATACACTAAAAATGTCCTCCGTCATTCATACGCACGTGTTTCTCGTAGTGACCAAATTGATTAGTGCCCCTTATTTATATTGCAATCTTCCATGTATAAGCATAGAATTGATCACGATGTTAAATCGAACCATGACCTAAGCAAACTGCATTTGTTCCGATGAAATTGTAAGGAAAGTACTGGCTTACTTTCAAGGATTGAGAGTGACTATGTTCTTAATTTTATGCATGACAACGAAAGTTGGCCATGGCAATATGAGTTGAGATTCGCACACGATAATTGTATGGATCCTTGTTCGAATTGATCCATGCAATTTAGTATGAAGCGTCATTTTCCCCGCCAAACACTATTTTATTCTCCAAATTCAACTTCCATTTCTATGAGCACTTCAATTTTGCTAGGCCAACCGACCGACCTATATAATTTGTGAATTAATGATCACATAAATCCACTTATTTTGTCCTATACATATACAATGATAGAGTGATCTCCAACACAATCGAATCTACAAAATTTTGACAACATAGCTTGAGATTCTTGCAACAATAGTGCAGGTGATCATTTTGCTAATTGATAAAACTCGGTTACAAAAGGTACTTTCCCCTATCCAATAATGGATTCCTATTCCCTTACGCCCAAGTGGGTTTAAGGTCAAATTATATGTACAGATTGTTAGTTTGGCTCACATTTTAATATTTACATAAATCAAACAATAATCAGGACTCAGGAGAAAGTATTTGGGTATATATATATAAAAAAAAATATATTCTTAATACTCCAAAACAATATTATTCTCACAATATATAATAATGAAAACACTTTATAACAAAAACAATATTTAAAAGCAACTCATATTCTCTAACAAAATTAGAATACGGGTTCAAATGAAACTCCAAAATTTCAACTAATTTCAGGAAATGAGTTAGTTTTTTTCCACTGAGTGTGGTTTAGCTTCTTATGGACGTACCTTTGATGTATGTTGTTGTTGATGTTCTTCCCTATTAGTGCGGTACATTATTATTAGAATAGTACATATTCCATCCTCAAATTGTCAATACTGAATGTAAGTATATATTCATTGACATTGTCTTCAAATAACAGTAAATAAATAAATAATTTAATTATAAAATTACTGTAGACGTATTAATAGTATTAAATATTATATTTTTCAATAATTTGATTTTTATTTTGAACGGTTTAAAAAAATAAAATACAAAACTTTTACTAAATATTACGTAGAGTATATTTAAAATATTGAATACTATAACTTTAAATAAAACATTCTACTTTTGATTACTTAAGTGTTATTGTCCCAAGGGCAATAATTACTAAAACTACTTTTATTGTTAGATTAATTTCATGTGAAGTTTATTTAAAGAAATGTAGAGTTAATTCTTAATAATTAGATACAAATTTATAAAATTTGGTGATAAATTGTTAAAAACCCAAAATCAAAAGGAAATTTGATACAAGTCACTCTTCCATTTATTCTCAAGCGTTTAATTTCACAGGCTTTGGATTTTTCAACACACTAACAATTGTTGACAAGTGACAAGACATACTAATTGAAAACAATGTATATGGATTATATATAAAAAAATTATTGAAAGATGAAAAATAAATTTAATATAAATAATAAGATTAACATTAATTATATTTTTTAATTTTATAATTATCTTAAATGAAATTTAAAATGCAATGGTGAGAGTAACTTTTTTTTTTCTTGTAAAGTAACAAATAATTTAAAATAAACTATTTTTTTAAAGTGAACATTTAAAAAATAGAGGGACTGAGGAAATATAAAGTATACCACTTCCCACTTCAAAATAGTTAATGAACTTATGTTCTATCATTGTGCAAGTGAAAGTACTTGACGATTAAGTTGCTGTGTAAAACCTTAAATGAAATGATGGTTATTTTAAAATGATACGAAATACATGCTTTTTTTAGGGATTTGCTGCCTTTGTTTTAAAGGAGGGATTTGCTGCCCTAATTCATGTTTGGTTTAATTTATGAATTTAATTAGTATTATGTAAAGATTTTTTACACTGTGAATCAATTAGGTGACTTTGTGGTTCGGAAGAAACATAAGGGTTAATCATAAAGAAGTTATTGTTCCAATTTCTCCACTAACATAACATACTAGTTATTAACATTTGTATTTAAAAAAAAAATGAACAACCCATCATAAATTTTATCATCTTTAAATAAATTGAATCTTATCCTAATTATTTTAAAATTCACACAGATAATGAATTATAATAAGTTAATAGTATAAATTATTTTTAACTTATTTTGAGAGAAAAAACTCTTATTTTTAAGAAAAAATTCAAAAGATAAACTAATAGTTATAAGAAATAATCATTTCCTAGCAATCACTAAAGTTTTATCATTAGACATAATTATTATAAAGACAAATGTCCACGGGTACTATTTATAGATAATCATTTTGCTCACAAATTGTCATAAAAAGTAAAGATTATTATTATTAATTAAAAATAGTAATAAAACAAAAACAACATTTCACAAGGTTTTGACATATTCTATAATCTTTCAAGTTTCACTGAATTGATCATTTAGTGGACCAAGCTGCTGACAGTCGTTGCCACTTAGGAACCAATTTGAGGTGTGTTGTAAAAAGGTGACCAAATGATATAAGTATATTGGTATTTTATTTACATATCTTGTTTTTATACTATCATCTACAGTATATAATACCATTGTTAACTTTTGTAATAATTATTTTAAATATCATCCATAATCGATCTCTATTCACTTGTTTTGGTATGCAGAAGTATAAGTTCAATCCGCAAACATAGCCAGCACCTAGTCAATCAATTTACACTAAATTGAAGGGTAAGCAACAATATCTTTACTGCTTGAAATTGTTAAACTTGGTGACTTAAAATAGATTTCTGCGGGACATGAAAGCAGTTGCCTCCAATCATTAAACATAGTAGGGCTTTCCAAACAATAATCATACTATTATACTAAGCTAATGGGATTGAGTAATTAGCAGAGATTTTGATAGTTTGGAATAAGTCATAAATGTTATTGCTGTAACACCAAAAACATAAATAATAACCATATTACTGCCACTGTCTAGAAATGATCCATAAAGGAGAATTTGAAATAAATAAATAAAAGAAAGCTTTTGTCAGACAAGTGCACTCCCACCAAACATTTGCACAGCCTCATTCAACTCATCAACCAAAGCCATAGGCAGCAGGAAAAGATCCTTACTTTCTAGTAGCTGAACAGACGCTAGCTGCTGAATCATCTTCAAGTAGTTTCCCCATTATCTCCTCAAGGGGTTCATTCAGCATCTTTTGGTTGATATAATGGCCGTAACCCTGAAATATAAGGCCATGCACTCAATGATTTGACGACACTGTAAAGTGGGGAACTATTTGCTTGCAGCACTTCATGAATTCATAGTGGTTCTGTGTATCTACTGAAATTAAGTATAAATGTGTACCTCACGAAAAAATAGTGGTATAGCAGTTGAGTCCTCTTGCAATAATCTGCTTCCACTTTATTCCTTCAAGGAACAATTTCTTTAGTTATGGCAGATCCTCATCTTATCCTAACTTATTGTAGAACGTCTATCTAGTCCATGATGCCATTTAATACACAAGTATTATGATAAAGTGACAATAATAATAAGAAGCATACCCCAATATAGTATGCATAGGATTCCTGAATCCAGAGCATGCATATAGTATAGTTGCAATTAATAAGAATATTAGGAGTTAAAAGGTACCTTTATTTGAAGCTGCAAATATCTGACATAGTCAATTATGTCGTCAAGTGTGTACGCTTGGCTTCCCTACAAATTAAAATTCAGTTCACAAGCAAACTGTAAGATTCAGAGTCTGTTTGGATATAAGGCTAGAAGTGTTTTTGAGAGTTTCTCTATTAAAAAAAATACTATATTTCTAGTAGAGAAGTTCTCAAAAACACTTCTACTTTATATTCAAACAAGCCTTCAGTCTATGTGAATTCAGTTCACAAGTAAGTATTACTCCAAACTGTACAGAAAGTGAAACTTTTGGACAATGTTTTATTTAGTACGTGTTGGGATACTCTTCAAAATCGATTCTGGCAGCCAAAATCGTGGTGTGACTGTGAAAAATCAAAAGCAACAAAAGGTTGCTTCAGTGTGATGTAAAAAACAATCGATTTTGCTTCACAGATTTTTGCTTCAGCATTGCCTCGTATCCAAACACATGCTTACACTTATGCAAGAGTTATCATAATGACCCTGAAAAATTTTATTACCTTTTCTGGTGATTCTATTTGAGTAGGTGATCACAGTATCGCACTATTTAATGATAAATTTACAACATAGTAAATGAACCTTCTTTTTTAGTTGACTAATGTAGTAATATTTATTCATAAACAACAGACAACATCTGCTGGATTTGGAAGCAATTCATGCAAGGCTTTGAGGTTATTAGCGATGCGTTGCCTGCGTTGCTATATTAATTGAAAAGCACATTGTAAGGAACCCAATGACCAAATTAAGATTGTCAAAGCAAAATTGTCATAAGCTAAGAAGCACCGATACCGATACAGCGTTTTTGATACGTTCCCGATACGAAACTTTGATACGTTACTTCAAAAATATTAATATTTCGATACGTTCCCGATACATCTTAGTATTAAATAATATTTTTTTATATAAAGTGTATTTCATATTAATAACACCCAAACTAATTAAGGGTGTATACATGAACAATGAAATGATCTAAATAGTGGTGTATTTTCATAATGGGTCAGGCCCAAAAAGAGAGTGTAAAGGGTGTAGTTATGAAAATGGAAGGTGTAAATATCATTAACCCTAATTGGAAGGGGAAGCAGGCCTAGAGGAAAAGAACCTTGGGAGTTAAAAAAAACCTAGAAAAATAGGCATGGTTACGTTGTTGGAGAGGAAGGCGAGGATGGTGGAGATGAAGATGAGGTAGCTGACGTAAAAGCCAGATTGGGAAAGCACGATCATGGAGTCGATGGTGAAGTGGTCTGCTGGGCCGCAGAACCTGAGGTCGCCGAAGGAGGAGATTGTGTAGAAGTCGGTGGGGATTCGAGTTTGCGACGGGTGAATCACCAATCCACGAGCGGGAACCGAACAGGGAGGTTCAGCGTTCAAGCTGAAGAGGGAGAGGGACAAAGCAAAGGAGGAAGAAAGAATGACGGCGAACGACGGTGGAGGAGAAGCGGCGACAACCGACGGCGAGTGATCCAACGTATCCTTATCGGACGTCGTTGAAATTTTGTTTTCCGCATATCGGTGCTTCATAGGCCATAAGTGTGGCCAATGACAAGTTTAACTTACACGGTCAGTGATACGTGATTCTGTTTTGAGGAGCTGCATCCTGGTTTGGGAAGTAAAACAGGTGCACCAACCATCACCATTGGATCATGTGAAGCATTATGCGTATCTCCAACAGAATCTGCTGTACGTCCATGAAGCATGACTCTGTCACAAAAATTCCAGTAAAAATCATTTCACAAATTTCAGAATCTTTAGAAATTAGAACACTTTAACAATTGCATAGACGCACACGCACAATTCATGTGATGATATATGCATGCTGGAAAAAGACGTTAACCAACCTCAGCATCAGAAGATTTTGACTACTTTCAGTTTCAACTTCAACTCCTTCATCAGCTCTCCAAAACCCCAACTGCTGAAAACACAGCTTCATGAGAGTATATAAAATTCATTTTCACTAAATTAAATAAAATTGATAGCTTTTATTTATTTTGTTCAAAGGGTTTACCTTCCTTATAATGTCAAGGTTGATCGTCATTACTTGAAGAACGAATAGGTTTAAAGGCACAAGGTTTTCCTCGTCCTCACTGTAAAAGAAGCGGCCAAACAACCAATTAGGAGTAATTTTTTTTAAAAATTTAACATTTAAGAGTAAAATTTAAATTAAAAATCTAAAATGAATAAAAAATAATATGCCTTCTGAATTGAAATGAAAGTAGTAACATGTTTTTTCTATATTGAAGTTATAAAATATTTTACAACTTCAAATTTTTTTAATATGACTTTAAAGTTGTAAGAGTTTTTTTTATGACTTTTAAAGTTGTAAATGAATTTTTTTATTGGAGTTGAAAATTATTTTAGGATTTCAAATTTTTTTCATGTATCTTTTTTAAATCTTAAATAGTTTTTATTTGAATTATTTAATGAATTAATATATATATATATATACTAAGTTTTTTAATATTTTTAATTTTATATGATTTTATTTAATATTTTATATATTATTTCATTTAATATATTTTTATATTTATTATTTTTTTATTTTTTTACTAATGTTAAGGATTATTATTTATTTTATAAAATAAAAAAATTTAAATAAAAATATTAAAATATACTACATATTTTTAACAAAAATATTAACATAATTTTTTTATTAATATTAAAAATTAATATTAACTTATAATTTATCAAATAATATTAATAACTTATAATTTATAAAATGAATAATAATCCTGAACATTAATAAAAAAAATATAAAAAATATATTAAATAAAATAATAAAAAATACATAAAATATTAAATAAAAGTAAAGAAAGAAAATATATTAATTCTTTAAATAATTAAAATAAAAAATTATTTACTATTTTTTTAAAAAAATACATTATGTACAAATTTTTTTTGAAGACTTCAATTAAAAAAATAGATTTGGATGATTATGATCATTATCATAAATAACCACATGCGATAGTGATTATTATAATCAATTTAAAATATATTTGGTTTGGTAAAATAGATTTAATTTTTTAAAAACTAGTTGTATAAATCGGTTATATAACCGGTCATAGCTTTTTTGAAGGAAATAACCGGTCATGGCTACAATTGATTATATAACTGAATTTAGATATATAACGATGATTATAAAATTCATAAATTACCTAAACAAACAAAAGTTAATTATTATTCTTAAGATATTAGTTAATAAATATTTTTTATAACATTTTTGTGTTCTTTTATAATTTTTATAATAAATAATTTTTTAAAATTTTTAAATCAGTATCATAAGAATATTAGTTAAGAAGATTCTACCAAAAAAAAAATAGACGGAGTGGACTTCTCTAGGCTTTTTTTGTCATTCTTTTTGTATTTCATACATTAAAACTCTTTTTTGTTTTTTAATTCATTGATATTCGTCAAATTTGTTATTGAGCTTGACTTTCGAAGCCGAAACATGATCATAATAACAAAAAAAGAAAAAAGAAAAACCTACCGGTCTAAAATACAGCCCAATTCTATTGAAAGAAATTCAAAAGGTTGACACAGCTGGCCCGGTCCATTACTTGCACTTCACGAACACCGCCATCATATGAGGGAGGCATATAAATTAGAATCCCAGAAACATAATAAGAATATTCCTTTTTTGTTTTGTTTCCTCAAAATAAAATATAAAACTTTTTATTATCTGCAGGGTTTCCATTTGTGTTTCTGATTTGTCTGTGTTTAATCCTAATCCTTTTCTTTTCAATCTTCTCTTCGATCCCATTTCCTAGATCTGCTTGTTGCTGCCGTCATCAACTAATCATGGTTCTTCACAGAGAACTCGATCATCTCTTTTCATCCCCTTTCGTTGACCCTCCCAAAGGTAACTCTTTTATGTTTTAGAAGAAATAATGCTGCTGTTATTTTCAAAATTGCGTGCTCCTGGAGTTGTTATTAAGTTGATTTAATTTTAATAATTGAATTTTGCGTGCCCAGGTCCATGTTCCTCGTTTTATTAAATTAATTATTTGTAATTTTGTTGAAAATGATTAGATGATGCGAAATCCAGTGGCATGTCAATTGAAAAGAAGATAGAGTTCCTCGAGAGTTTGACTGGAAAGGTTGGTAATTGGTATATTCCATTTACAATTACACTTATTTGCAGTTGTGTCTTAATTTCTAATGATGCTGTCTCTGTTAACTGTGAATATTAGTGAGTGTTGGGGTTGCCATTGCTATTTGATATGAAAATTTAATGAGTACATTTGAGAATCTGGTTGGTGCTTTTTTAGTCTCGGGCTAAATACCTGCCTATGTTTATGGACTTACAAAATTTTATTACATTTGGTAATCACACATTATGTAACCAGTGAGTTAATGCAGGATTCATTAGTGGCCTGGTGTTTTATGCTTGGGTGATTCATTTTGCATGGGTGGTGGTTTAAATTAAACAACACTAATCGCAAATGTTGTCTCTTTGAATATTTTGAATTTTAAATGGTTTAATGACTTTCCTATTCAATTTTTTTTACCAAATGAACTCGCTTGTATTCTTATATTTTAAAATGGAGGATAAGGAAGCATTGGCTAGCAGCTGCAGCCGTGCAGGTGAGTAATAGTTTGGATGAAATGATTGTTATGTGAATCCCACTTCCTTTTGAGAATTTTTACAGCACTTAGTCAATGATATGCTGCAGAGTTTCATTTTTTTCTTCTTTATAATGTATGTGGATCTCATATGAGGGGCTGATCTTTGCTAATTGTTGCGAGTTCATAGTTTTACCCACTCAGTGATAACAATCACAAGATATGATATGATTTTTCTGATTTCACTATTAGGTTATGAATTAACTTGAGACAAATGTTACCGGTTTCAGGTCACAAATCGGAGGTCTCGGAGGTGGTTAAATGATCGTCTCTTGATGGAACTAGTACCGCGTTTAAATGCAGAGGAAATTAGAGGCTTGTTTGCTCCACCACCTTGGGGTATTTATCTGAGTCATCTGCTGTATGTGTTATTCATTGAATTCATGACATTTTTAGGCTGCCTTGTTTCTTTTTGGCTAAGAGTATGATTGCATTTTGGCAAACAAGGATTGAATTCTTCCATGTAAGAGATCTTACTAAAATTATAGGGTTTCTTTTTGAGCAAATCATTTATTACAAGTGCATGGAAATCAAAGGGGTCACATTCAAAATTTACATCAAATCTGTAGGACACTTTAAAGTGAACTGACTTTGAACTTCCAGTGATATTTTATTATGATTTCTTAGTCATTTTCTGACCTATTCTTTGTTTCCTTCTTTCTATCTAGTAACTGATGTTTCCCTTTTTGTATGTTAATAATGATTGGATTCATTGTACAGGTGATGAAGTTCCACCATCAACATTTTCCATGACGAACATGGAGGAGTGGGACAGATTCCGGAATATTGACATGGATAAAGAGGTTATATTTATAATTCTCTTATTTGTAGACACTATCTTTGAAATTTTTAACCGTTTAAGAAAGCAAGTTGGTGAACCAGCAACTGCAATTGGATTAAACATGCATTAATAATATTACTTTTTGGCTTTTGATTTGTCTGCGGTCACCAGTTATAACTTCATGTTTTCCCACTTTTCTTTACCATTGGGTCTGTGTGTCATCTATGTTGTGATTTGTGTTTATGGCGTAATAGTGCTTAAGAGCTTGGTACTGCAACCATGGTATCATACCATTGGTATGTGTGACATGTATATTTTAGCGGTTTGTGTGGATATCGTGTTCATGTGAAGCTGTGTGATTGTGTGTATGCTTGAGGATTGAGATTAATTTAGGTCAAGGCAAAAGTATAACCTCATGGTTTATTGCCGATTGCTGGGTTGACATATGATAATTGTGTTTTATTTATATCTTCATGTGGTGTGGTGACAAATGACTAGCATCTCATAATAGGTTTTGTTTGTTTGGTAGGTTAATATAATCCATACCCTGGAAAACTCTTTAGAAAAGAGGAAAGGTCACATTGATGCTGACAAGATGGCAGTGTTGAATGGTTGGCATAGAATCGATTGTAGAACAAGAGATGCGCTTCGCCGCAGTTGTCTTTCTGAGCTCATTGAGGGTTATGAGGTATAAATCTGTTGTGCAGGAAAGGAGCTAAACTATTGGTGCTTATATGCTTTTCACTTGCTGTAACTAATTACAGATATGCAATTTGGAATTTACTCAAAACATTTTGTTTTAGGAATGTGTACGAGCTTTCATGACAGAAAGCACAGACGGAGATGTTCTTGAACTACAAATTCAGGATCCTTTTCATAGATTGTTACTGCATGGAGTTTGTGAGGTAATATAACATATGCTGCTCCCTGTGTTAATGGTGAAAACTCGATGTGCTATTAACTTTGTTAATACCCAGAAAAGTAAGAGTTGAAAATATTAATAACACTGAGATTATGTTTTGATATTATTCCTGATATTGTATAAAACAGAAACACTTTGTTCAGGGAAAGCCTTCATTGATGTGCTGTGACCTGGAATTTTTCTTCTTCTTTTGAGTGTTTTCCAAAACATCAGATTATATATATATATATATATATATATATATTAACACCAACAAAAGAAAATGCTCACGCACTAAAAATCAGATAATGTTTTCCATCAGACAAACTAGTACCTGTGTTTCAGGTAGATGGTTTTTTAATTTCCTTTAGACGAATCAACATCCAGAATACTTTTACACTAGTATGCTAACCTGTATGTAAAATTTTAATTTTGTGGAATATTCTGTGAAACAGTTCTACAATCTGGCGTCGGATACAGTGTCAGGTTATAATGGCGTGGAGTCGTCAAAGATTACAAAGATAAAGAGGAAGAAAAAGGGTTCTCCTGTGCTCCCAAATATCACCCTGTCCCATTTTCTGAAGATGTCCAAGGAAGGAAGTTGGTAGTTTCTTCAGGCAGTGTTGTTCATACAATAAAACTGAACCTTAGTGTTGTCCCAGGGTGAACAATGTGCAATATTTCGTATTTATTCAGAATATCACTGTAAATTAGTTCGATGACCTGTATTTTAAATGGTTTATACCATCGGTCAATGCAAGTTGTTGATTGTTGGTTTACATTGTTGTAGCTGATTATTCTGATTTTAATAAATACCTTATCTTAAGGTTGAATTTTCAGAAGATCTATACAGATAAAGTGGTATAGTAAATCACTACACATGGATCAGGTGCCAAATTCTGAGTATCATATTTTTTATTGTGTATGGGTTCAATTTTCAACATATATTTTTTTCATAATACCACGTAGGAATTGGATCCATAATTATATGTTTAAGTGACAGTATTATTTATAAATCACTTCATGTAAAGAAGTGATAAGAAAATATTTTAATAAAAATTAAATTCATGATTTTTTATTTATAAATAAAATTATAAATTATTAAGATATTAATTTTGTTTAATTAATTATATTTATATTATTTACTATGTATCATTAATTAAGAATTATTAAATTTTTTTAAATTATCAAATTTATAAAATAAAAATATTTAATATATAAATTTTTTAAACTTTATTTGATGGCATTTTATATGTTTATATTTTGAATAGTTTACATATTTTATTTTATCAATTTATAATTAAATTTCATAAATTAGTACTAAAATTATTTACATATTTTCTAAAATTGATTTTAATATAGAAATTATTTTTAATCTAATTATTTATGTAAAATTAGTCATAAATAAGATAATAAAATATTTATTTAGTTTAGTTAAGTATATTAATATTATTTTTATGTATCATTAGTAAAGAGTTACTATTTTTTTAATTATTAAATTTATAAATTAAAAATATTTAATATAAATTTTTTAAATTTTACATAAATAATTAGAGTAAAAACAATTTACATATTAAAATAAGTTTATAAAAAATAAGTAAATCATCTAAATATTAATTTATAAAATTTGTGAATTGGTAAAATAAAAATAAAATATGTAAATTATTTAAAATAAAATCATATAACATGATTTAAATTTATAAATTTTGATAATTTAAAAAAATTAATAATTCTTGACTAATGATATATATAAAATAATGTTAATATAGTTAACTAAATAAAGTAAATGTGTTGTGATTTCTGTCTTGATTATGAATTAAGATATCTAAGTTTAATTTCTAGGGGACTAAAATTGTAATTTAGGTTTATATTAATGATGGACAATAAATTGATGAGGTTAATCTTACAATTTTTTATGTATTTATTATTATTTTTAGTTTATGTAAAAAACCTATAACGATAATTATTATGAACGAGGGTATAGTTTTTGAAAGAGCTAATTAATTAGTCTAATAAATATGGCTGTACGTGTGGCTTCCTTGAGTCCATCATCCATTCATCCCTAAAACCTAAAGGACAATATAGTGATATACAGTTGAGTGAGTTTATGTGTTGGATATAGTGGGTCGCATGTGTTTTGTTTGTCCTTAATTTCAAGGATGAAAGTGATGGGACGGGATACTCCACATTGTTATTCTTTTAGACACAACAATAATATTAATCAACATTTCCTTTTGGGCAACCAATTTTCTATTCTTATCAAATAGTAAAATGTATCCCTGTGTACTTGAAACGGCAAGAAAAAACTGAATATTTATCAATTCTTTGATAGCAAAATGAATTAATTTATAGATGAATTTGGGTGGTTTTATTATTAGATTTAGAGCAAATTATATTCGTTCCTAAGTTAGAATCTATAATACATACACTTCTTTTTAAAATTACATTTCTTTTTGTTTCCTCTGAAAATGTTAATTTTCTCTAAAATATCCTAAGAATCTCTATCACTCTCGTGTAAGTTTGCTTTCAGTTAAAGTTCACGTCGAGTTTCGCATAAAAAAAACATTGTCATCTAGCTCCTCACCTCCCTCGTCGACTCCATCGTCCTTGCCAACCACAACAACTTCACCATCCCAGGCTCATTCGACGTTGTCTACGGCCTCTTCCTGTATCACGACGATCTCACAAACGACCAATGTTCTCACTGCATGTCACATGTTGTCACCCAACTCGGTAACCTCTACTTCACCTCTTGCGACGGTGCGTTGCAGCTCAACAACTGTTTCGTCAAGTACAACAATATCACCTTAATCGGGTTGAGGACGTGATGACGGCATCACTAGATCCTCAGTTCTTTCTCCTTTTTCTCATTATCTTTGATAATGTTAGTAGGTGAGGGAATCACATTGTAATGAATGGTCAAAAAACAAGGGAGTCTTGAGTATGATAAAAAAGGAGTGTGGTTGAGTGTAATAAACGCTAACCTCATGCGCTACTAGTGTAATTTTCTCTTAGATTTAAAATATATATTTATCTGCCCTCTCCCATTTTCTTCCCGTTCTGATTCACGCTGCCTTCTCCCTCTTTACCTCCGCGGTTGTATAACACTCTTTTTTGGGCCATGTGTCAGCAACATCTTGGGTATTTCTTCTTACACCAGCAAAAAATCCCGTATACCGTTCATTTTTGTTTTATTCCAAAAATACGCTTGGTCATGTTATTGTTGTTGTTGTGTGTTGTTTCACTTATGGTTGTTTTTTTTCTTCATTGTTGATTGTTCTTCATTTTTTCTCCTCTCGTTCCTTTTTTCATGCTGGCGGAGGTCCCTATTACATTGGTTGGGCTAGTGGTGGTTTGGTAGCTTGGTGCTGGTGATAGAGGTAAGGTTTTATTTTTTGAACACACGGATTAGCAAACCGTATGAAACATACGAATTGGCAATTCGTATGAAGTTTATGGATTGGAAATCCATATGAAACTTATGGATTTTCAATCTGTTTCTTTCATACGGATTGCGAATCCGTAAATGTTAAACACAAAAAGAAATTCAATTAAATGAAAATGAAAGGGAGAAACTCACGGCAGAGGGATGAAAATCTGATGAATCAACGACGAACGACGAAGCAGCAGACAAACCACGAAGCTGGGTGCACGAATAAAAACAGGATGATGAAGGTGGAGAAGAAGGAGAAGGCTGTGAGAAGGAAAAGAGGCGAGAAGAACAAGAAAGTCTGTGTTGTGTTCATACTTAACCTTTTCACAAGGGGTAATTTTGGAAATTAATTGTGTAATGCTGGGTTAATGAGATGTTTTGCTGGTGTAGGAAGAAATTCCCCAGCATCTTTCCTGCATTGGGCCGTGCGCAGCACACTTGCAGTAGCTTTGGGCTTTACTGGAATGAAAGAATGACCCAATCGATAGGCAACTCAGCCCGATTAGACCTCCAGTTCCGGTAAATTTTAATCTCTAAAGAGTGAGGTGAAAGTGAAACTCTACAATATACTGGTTCGTATAATTGGACAAGGTTTATCATTGTTGAATTAGGTAAGAATGTTGTTGGAATTAGAATTGACCAGAAGGCTTATATACTTCAAATAACCTTGATACCATCAAATCTAACTGTCTTAAAAAAAAAAAAATTGAACGAAGAAATCTTCTTTTAACTATTTGTTTTGTCATGATATTCAAGAAGAGTTAAAAGACAAACTCTGTTTTGCTGGTTTGTTTTTAACACGTTTTGTATTTTGTCATGGACAATTCCATTTTACTCTCAAGGGCTAAATGCAATGGTAGTCTAAATTGTGAAAACATTGATTTTGCGAAGAGAACGGTGATCTTTGTGGTACAGTTAAAAGTATTCTCTTGGAAAAGATTTTCAAAAACATATTGACGTAAGTGTATATTTAGAAGATCCTTTTCATTTCATTATATTTTTCATGTTACATACATATTACCAAGAAAATATTTTACATTATTAATTAGTTGCTCTCAATTATATGTTCATGTATGATTGACTTTAGTTAAATAGACGTACGTATAATAAAGCGTCTGTGCATAGCATGGGCTTATTATAACAGTACATTATGAATATTGATATTATAAATTCCCGTGGAACTCGTAGTGATGCCACTTGTGTTGTGGGTGTGTTGACCAATTTCAGGAGTTGACTCAAGGTGGCTTGTTCGTATGCCAATGGCCAAGAAACCTGTGAAGTACTATGTGGTATGTTTGTCATTACATTATTAATGTGAATTACGTGTGTTCTGAATCTGAGTTACATATGCAGGTTGACGCATTCACTGATTCAGAGTTTAAGGGAAACCCTGCAGCAGTGTGTTTCTTGGAAAAGGAGAGCGATGAACAGTGATTGCAAGCTGTTGCCACTGAGTTCAATGTCCCTTTGACCTGTTACTTAACTCGCATTGCTGAGTCCCGTCACAACCTTAACTCGCTCCATGGAACCTCTAACTCTAACAATCCACGTTTTCACCTCAGATGGTTTACTCATACTAATGAGGTCAATTTTGGGCAAAAATATTGATACAATTTTTAAAGGTGTTATTAGTATTTTTCTTTGATTAGAAATGGAGTTTCACCTAGAGAATTCACTTAATCCTTTAATGTTTGTCTTGTCTTAAGGTGAAACTTCAATTCTAACTAAGCACTAGCAACAAAGAAGAAATGAGTTTAAAATAATTTTACACTGTCATTCAATAATAAATTATAGTTGTCATTCAATAATAAAAATTACCGTTTAAATTTTAAGATAATTATTTTAAAGATAAACCAAAGTACCAATACACAAAAAACACGTGCACTCGTTTGATTTTGCCATGATGTTTTCAATTCCATAACTGGTAATGAAGTTTTCACCATTCTTGCTTTGTTTGATGATACTCAATCTTTGACCTCCACGTGTTATTAAATGAATTGATTAAGTCACTATCATTATCTTGACCATTATGCAGGTTAAACTTTGTGGCCATGCCACGTTAGCGGCTGCACACACTATTTTCGTATGATTTGGTGACTTCCAATATCATTGATTTTTTTACTCCATCTGGTGTACTAACTGCCAAAAAGATCCCAGCGATCAAGAACTGTACCAGTGGCTCAAACTTGCAAAATGTTGTAGCTAGGGATGGATTTTATATTGAATTAGATCTTCCTGCTCACCCTATTATAGAATTCAACTTTGATGAGTCTTCACAAATTTCTGGGGCATTGAACGGTGCTTCCATTATTGATATAAAGAGGACCCAAATTGGAGATGACATACTTGTAATTCCTATATCTGCTATCTTCCTTTTTTATTATTTCCTAATAAACATCAGTTACAGCTTAATTATTTCCCAGAAAACAACATTTCCTTACGATACTGTTGTCTGGTGAAGACATTTTTCACCATTGTTATTATTATTATTGTGCCTCCTAGTAACTGTTAAGTTTCTTGATCCTTAAATAAAAACATTATGTGTTTCGTGCTAGTTTTACCAGCAAAATAGTAACAAGTATGTGTTTTGAACAATTTGTGCACATAGAACCTTATGAAGCTTTATCATTTCTCCTAGGTTATAGTCACATCTGGAGAAAATGTGACAGAAGTACAGCCACAATTTGATGTAATAAGTCAATGTCCTGGTAGGGGGATCATTGTTTCGGGGATTGCTCCTCCAGGCTCAGGATTTGACTTCTATAGTCGATTCTTCTTCCCGAAAGATGGAGTCAATGAGGTAAGCGGTTGATTATTGTGACTGTTATGTTCCTACTATTGAATTGGCAATGTCTCCTTAATTAAACAATGAATAAGAAGACCTCCAAGGTAAGATTCAGATTTTGATTTTGATCTCAATAAATAACTTCCAGTTCTTCTCTTTCATGTTGTTTTACCCCTACAATCTACTGCTCTGCTAGCAAATCTGAGGGCAAGTTTTTAAACAATCATTTCACCATTTTGAATTATAAAAATATAACTTATAACTCAAGGCCAAATGTGTTACTATTACTACCTACTTTTACCATGTTAAATAAAAATGACATAATGTTAAGTAACTCATATTTTCTTTCAGGATCATGTGTGTGGCAGTGCACATTGTGCCTTGGCATCCTACTGGAGAAAGAAGCTGGGGAAGTGTGATTTCAATGCTTATCAGGTACTTTCTTCCCCTTATTGGGATTATCTTTGTTATTGTTGAACTTAACATGTAAACTACATTTGTGCAGGCATCACCTAGAGGGGGAATTCTCGATATTCATCTTGATGAGCAAAACCAAAGAGTTCTTTTGCGTGGGAAGGCAGTTACGGTGATGGAAGGGTGTGTTCTGGTTTAGTCCTGTTCCTAACAATGCAGAATATGTGGTTGTGAACTGTCTTGATAGTGACACTTTAGCATATCAACAAGTGACGTGTAAACACTATTTTGTCTCTATTTCTTTTTGTTTTTCTTTATTTTTTGGGTCTTGATCAATCATTGGATGTTGGACTTGTACCCATGGTATGAATATTTTAGCATATTTTCATTGGGGTTTCATTATGGGCCCTCTACTTAGTTGGAAGGAGCTCAAAGCTACTATAAACAAATAATGTTGGATTCTTGTCTCCATATTTGGAAAACAACAATGATACACGAGGAAAAATGTGTGAAATAGCAATTAGAATTGTTGTATTTATGTTAGAACATAATTTTTATTCAATGTGTGAAAAATGTGGACTGATCACACTGTCCTCTATCCAAATAGCATAGATGTTTGGAAATTTTAGTTGATTCTTTGAATTGCCAAAATTTTGGGCTCAACAAATAAGGAAAGAAGACTAAATGATAGTAATATAAATGAAGGCTAAAACGGATAGATATGCACAATCACCTCACAATAAATGAAACTGTCTCGCACTCAAACACTTGCTGACTGAAGAGTTTATGTATTTTACGGCTAGTTTATGCCTGATAGGAATATATATGTACAAAGAGCTACTAAGGTAGTGTTTGTTGGATTGCCAAATTATCGTAGCCATTCAAAAAGTTTGTTTTATACAACAAAAAACATCATCCAAAAATATGGAGACACACGACCCGAACTACACTGTTGCAGTTGGTTTGTCTAACTATAAAATATCCACTCCAGTGCAGAAGGTTCCTATATACCCAAGATTTTTTTTTGCAATGTTATAAAATATTTCTGCGGTGGCTGCTAGAGCGTTGACCAGTTTTAACAGTTAAGTTTCATCTTTTTCCTCTTCTTCCTAAGAAATTCTGTCAAGTTCTTTTGTGCTGCGTGTCTTCTATATGGCAAAGAAACCTGTCAACTTTGTGGTATGTTGGTGCGTGAAGTGTGTTTATTTGTTGTTACTGCTAAATTAGTGTGAATTAGTTTGTGTGGTCTAATCAAATGTCTGAGTTGATATTTGATAAGCAGGTGGACGCATTCACTGAGTTACCATTCACTGAGGAAATGTGATTTGAATGCTTATCAGGTACTTTCCTTTCAGGCTTTCACTCGTTGGGATTATCTCCATCGTTGTCAGACTAATGACTCATCTGTAGATCAGACACTCTGAGCAGGCATCATCTAGAGGAGGAATTTTCAACATTCATCTTGATGAGCAGAACAATAGAGTGTTTTTGCGTGGGAAAGCTGTTGCAGTGATTGAAGGGTGTGTTCTTCTGGTCTAGTATTGTTCCTAGCATCAGATTACGTAACCAGAACTGGAATTGGAGTACTGAATTGTGATTATGCTTTATCTCAGCAAATCTGTATTTGATACACAAAAACATGGTTCTGCAGTATAATAATCAAATTTGCTGGGATCAATAAATTGGTCAATCATTGCTTTAGCAATCGGATCTTCCACCGGTCCCCCACGAAGAAAAAGAAAATACGGATAAACGCTTTTGATTGCAGCTAGCCGTGCCTAGGGACTATCTTGCACATAGAGCACATGATGAGGAAAAACTTCGCAACAATCTTTATGAAATGAATTTCTATGTTGTAAATTTCAGAAAGAAACAACAATATAAGTATCGAAAAAAAAGAGAAAGAAACAACATTATATGCATGTTAATATATTGAATTTTGTAAATAGGCCCAATCCAAGTCCCGCAATGTTTTGGAGAAGTTATTAGTCTTTTTGTCATGGGATTGAGCTTGGGGTTATTACTTTTTCCAAAATGCCCAAGCCAATTTCAACTTGTACACCCCTTGCTCATATCCTATTTACTTCTTATTTTCAACCAATGTAAGACCCATTTTCCAACTCCAACGCATCCCCATTGTACATCATCATAATCACCTAACATGGACAAAAATTGGGCAATATGAAAGTAGATGTCCCTACTCAATTTCAAATTTGTTCAATATTATTATAATATTAAATTATCATTTAAGTCTTTATTTATTTATTTATTTTTTGTATTGTTGTTCACTATTCAAACTTGTTTCTGGTTTAAAACAACAGATAGACTATTATCATAGCCTCGTCACCAAAAATTTTTGGGTCGTGTGTGTCTTTTGTACTTACGATGGCTAATTTATAGAATCTTTACTATTTGTGTTGGCAACATGTAGAACATGCTGTCAGCGGCCAGAGCTCGCCAACGTTGAATTCTCTCTCTATTCTCAAGCAACCAATCCAAGTTCTGTGATTGATCATAGACAAGACAATCATGATGTACCTTTATATATATATATATATTACTAAGGCTAGTAAAACGCAGTTTTTTTTATCAGCTATTGGACTCCACTGAGTCAGCTTAAATAACTTTTTTAGCAAAATATAAATAAAACCAAACAGACCAACGTTCGGATCTGTCAAGTTGTTCTGTGCTGTGTGTGTTCTACTATGGCAAAGAAACCTGTGAAATACTTTGTGGTATGTTTGTGCGTGATCTGTCTTATTTTATTTTGCTTGTTATTACTGTGTTATTCAATTTCTGAGTGGACATGAAGGTAGATGCGTTCACTGAGTCAGCGTTCAAGGGGAACCCTGCAGCAGTGTGTTTGCTAGAGGAAGAGAAGGAGGACTCATGGATGCAAGGCGTAGCGACCGAGTTTAATCTCTCTGAGACATGCTACTTGACTCCCATTGCTGAGTCGGAGAGATCCGATATCTCGCTCAATCGTTTCCGCCTCAGATGGTTCACTCCTACTACAGAGGTGAATTTTGTATTCCTTACTCAGTGCCCTTTTCTTATCTGTAAATTATGTTAGTTCAGTTGGTTGAGGAGAGTGTATGAGTTATTGTAAACTCCTTGACATTATCTTTGATTGTTACGGATAAAAAAAGAATGTGTAAATTATGTTAAAATATAACTTGGACTCGAAAGTTTGGATAAAAAGAATGTGTAAATTATGTTAAAATATAACTTGGACTTGAAAGTTTGGATATCATACCTAGAGATTAATTGTGTTCCCAAATAATCTAAATCACAACAACTAAATAATTTTAGGTTTTTAATCCTGAGTTTGAGGATTGTTGTGATTGCGTTCAAGGAAACAAAACTAAAGACAAACAACAATTTTAAGAAATAGATATGTATGAGAGGTAAGGACTCGGATTAAGATTATGATTTTGTATGTACTGTTTTCTCCTAATTCCTAATTCAATTCAAACATTTCAGTTATCAAATAATTGTCCAATACCTCTTAATTTAAAATATATCATGCCTAAGTACCATCAGTTTGTAATAAAGAAGCATTGTTTTTTGTGTATGTACTGCTCCCTTGTCAAATGCTTGATTGAGAGATACTTGTTAACATTGTTTAGTATCTTTGTAGGTTGAACTTTGTGGCCATGCCACGTTAGCGTCTGCACACGTTCTTTTCTCATCCGGTTTGGTGAAATCCGATATTATTGAATTTGTGACTCTGTCTGGAGTTCTAACTGCCAAAAAGGTCTCAGGAATCAATGATGGAGAAGGTGCCTCAGAGGATAGGCTTTTCATTGAATTGGATTTCCCTGCTGATACAGTTACTGAATTCAATTCTGCTGACATTTCACAAATATCGGCAGCTTTGAATGATGCTCCTATTATTGATATAAAAGGGACAACCGTTGGAGGTGACCTCTTGGTAATTACGTGTATTGTATCTGTTTCTAATTTTGGTTTTGTTTTCTGGCACCATCAAACACACTCATTGGTTTATGTCTGCTAAGCTCTTTTCTAGTGTAATACTACAATATTCTGTTGAAAGATATGATGTTTATTGGGAAATGGCATGTTGGAGTCGAATAGTGAAAATTGTGCATTGTGCGAATGATGAAGCTAAATGATGTTTTCTAGGTTGAACTTGCTTCAGGAAAAGATGTTGTAGAACTACAGCCAGATATTGGTGCAATAGCAAAATGCCCTGGCGGGGGCATCCTGGTTTCTGGAACTGCTCCTCCAGAGTCTGGATTTGATTATTATTGTCGAACCTTCTTTCCAAAATTTGGAATCAATGAGGTAATGTAGCATGTTTAGTACAAGCTATTTTGTGTTGTCAAGTGGCTGAAATAATAAACAACCACTAATGTGTCCCTAATTTGGTAATAAATCACGATAAAAAGACTCATGACTAGGTATGGATTGCATTTTAAAATCAAATTAATAAGCATTTCACAATTCTCTAATGCATTAAATCAAGTATGTTTGGATGAACGTTGATAAAATTGATTTTGAAATGATGTGTTTTATGTTTGAATGTTTTCATTATAAAATCAAGTTTAGAGTAAAATTGAGTAATTTTTTTTTATCCAACTTAAAAACTACTCAAAATTGCTTCTAACTCAAAATTAATTATGGACTCATAATCAATTTTAAAGTCTTCTGCAATATGAAATCAAACATTTGAAAATTGATCTAAAATCAATTTTGAATCCAGAATCAATTCTCCAACATAAAACTAAACACACACTGATGCATCTAGTAAGACTACTACAGTCATACTACTGAGAAACCAATAGTTGGGACTGCTATGCCTAATTCTCTTTTTCTATCATCTGGATATCTGTTTCATGTGTATAAGAAAGGTTTCTTCCAAGGTATTATTCTATTGTAAAGAATTAGGGAAAAGTTGAATGACTTGTTAATTTGCTTCAGGATCCTATAACTGGAAGTGCACAATGTGCCTTGGCACCTTACTGGGCCAAAAAGCTGGGGAAGTGTGATCTCAGTGTTTATGCGGTACTCTTTTATCTTCACTTAATGAGATATTATTTTTTTTAATTTTCATTCTAAATTTGTGGGTTAATTTTAAGCAGGCATCACCTAGAGGTGGAGTTGTCCATGTTCATTTTGATGAGCAGAGCAACAGGATATTGATGCGTGGAAAGGCTGTAACTGTCATGAATGGGTGTGTTCTGATTTGAGCTCGTGTATAACATTGCAAATATTGATAGACTCAAAACCTGAAATTGGATTAATCGCCAGGAATTGGATTTCGATACCTGAATTCTAATCTCAAGTTGATGATTAACAATACTTATGTTATTTTCCATATTTGATATCAATAAAGTATATAGTCACAATAAAATTTGTGCTTTTCATGTAAGTTGAGTCAAGTTTGTAGCATTGCCTTATGCAAATGGGATAAATTAATTTTAGTACGTCTAAATGTATTTTAATTTTTTCATCCTATATTTTTCTAGGATAAATTTTTGGTGGTAAAATGTAATTTTGTAACCTGAAATCGATGTGTGAATTATCGTTTAACGAACAAACTTTAAAATAATCTTTATTAATCAATAAAAAAAAAATACTGTGACTCAATTGATAATTAAGTTTGACTCAACGGAGGCCGTACTTCAGACTTAACTGAAAGAGCAGGATAGGGCAGATTTTAAGTTCACAGCAATAAAAGGAGCTCATTATTTTTATTTTCTTTTTATAAATTAATAAAGGAAGCTCATTTAAGCGCATGAAATACATTTTAGTGGAACAAATGATATATAAGGACAATAAGGTATATAATATATGTTGTCTCGAATAGGATTGAGAAGAAAAAAAAACACTATAATATATGTAGTCTCGAGGAAGGTAGCATGTATACTTTGTTTCAAAATTTAATTAATTATGTTTCATACTTTTACATGATTTTTAGCATGAAACAATATTTAGAGTTGTCAAATTAGCTATAAGCTCATGGGCCAATCCATCTCTGGGGTTTTGCCCCTTCCATTCAATAAAAAGAAATCCATCTCACTATCATAAAAATGGCCCTTTTTTTTCTGACTCAGGAGTCACCAGTCAGTACACACTTAATATTGGAGCTGGGGATAGGACAGAAATGGCTGAGCCCACAACACATTAATATTAGTAAAATTCTATTAAAAAATATTTTCCAAATAATTAAAAGTATTATATGAAAATGATGAAGAATAAATTAATGAATAATATCCACGATATTTTATTTTAAATAATCTTTATTTTTATTCATAAAAACCGAGCAAAGCACGATTATAATAACCAGTCTATTTAAAAGAAAGCACGCTCTGTTATATGTAATAATAACATAAAATCAAGAATTTATGACCTGAATATTTTTTTGGTTACAAATTACGCAACATATATATATATATATATGTATATATATTTGATCAAGTATATTACGAACTTATATAAATAGGAAAGAATATTCATCTCTACATATAGGGCAGTTATTTCACCTATTTGTTTACTTAATCCTAACATTCCTGCAACATATACTCCAAATGGAGCAATCCAAAATTACTTTTCCACGGGTACATTCTTTCACCATTTATGAACTTCTAATTTTTCAGCAGTTTTATCACTTGAACATAAATAAAGTTTAGATCGTATATGATATTATATGTACTCATCTTTTTCCATTGTTCTCTTTCCTTTTCTCATTTACATTTATTTTAAGTATAGTGCACCGCCAAATTAAAAGGGCAATATTTTATTTTCCTAATTAATTTTGTGTTTACATTTTGTTTCTCTTATCCTCAAATTAATTATTCCGTTGCAGAATTTCGAATTTAAACCAAATTGCTCCAGATGTAAAAATATAGTGAAGACCGTGTTCTCAACAATGATGGGAAGTACGGTGATGATATTTGTCCTCTTCTTTATTTTTTTTATTTTTTAATTTTGGTGAAATCCCCTTCTTTATTATTCTCTGAATATAAAAAATATTGGACTGAGTTTATTTAAATTTAAAAAATATTTTTTTATATAAACACTTATTTAAAGAGTAGATAAGATTTTATTCTTAAAAAATAAAAAATTATTTACTTAAAGTATTAACAATTTAGACAAATGCATCAGAAAATCATAAAATTACTTTTGTTTTTTTTTATAAAAAAAACTTTTTAAAAAATAAATTTAAACAAACTAACTCATTATCAAGCTAATTTTAATTACATATACAGAAGCTTTGCATATAAGCTAAGTATTTAAGTAATGCAATTTTGTAGGTGTTACCTCCGTCAAGGTTGAAGGTGAAGGAGATGTTGGGGTAAAACTGACTGTGACGAGTACAATTAGTCCTGATGTGTTTGCTGCGATAATTGCAAAAATTGCGAAAGAAAATTCGCATAAAATCACGAGTAACTAGTCCTGATATGCAGCTTGATGCAATACTTGGAGAAACCGCGAAGGAAAATTTGCATAAAGACAATGCACAAGCATCAAATGCAAACCAGGAAGAGAACAAAAATATTGAGGTGTCATATGGTCAGAACATATTCAAAGGTCATCAAGGAACCATAAACCTGCAAGGACTGACTAAAAACAATAGGATAAAACAATTGGAACTTGTGCAAAATCCAACAATCAGATTCAACGACAATAATGGTGAAGCTTCCCAAAAGGGAACCCCACCACCAGAGCACGCATCACAACCACAGCCAGTCCCTGACCCAATTGATAGTGGTGAGGGTTCTGAAAATGGTGATCCCGTTGACAGTACTACTCCACAATCACAAAGACAAGGTGGACATAATCACTCGTTATCACCATCAGAGATCATTCGTGTCAGTAGTTCGTCAAAATGCATCATAATGTGAGGTCATAAATTGTCCCATGCACCACAATAATTAAGTTGCAAATTTCCTTCGGACTGAAGTTATTATTTTACATAATTTACCATGCTGAGGTTTTATGTTCCGCTTTCTGACATATACCATTGCATGGTCATGCCAAATAAATGAATAAGTTGAGGAATAAGTATTACTAGTAATATATATATTTACTCTCACTCATAATAAAAAGATGTAAATTTAATGTGTTTTTAATACATACTTACCAACAACAAAAGTAGTTGTTAAATCAAATTAAAAGATATTTATGTCTTAAAAAACGAATCAAAATTCTTAAATATTATGATTAAATGCAAATAAATATAAATGATAAAAGTTGTGTTTGATATGTTATCATATCATATTCTATATATTTGGGTTTGTATTTTCAAACGACGCATTCTTAAGACGATGATATAGCATTTAAATAGTGTATTTAATATCTTCATTTAATATTTTGTGTTTGTGTTTTTTTTTCATGCAGAAAACATTCTCCTAGGATTTGTCAAAATCCTATGAAGAATAAATGAAGTTCTCCGTTTGGAAGACGTTGATACTCATTAAAAGGTGCACTTTGTTGTTGCAAACTTGTTGAAGTACAAGATATACTAACCTATTAACATGGACTTTGGATGAAAAAAGGGTGTGCATTTAATGCAAAATTTAAATGCTTCAACAGTCTTAAGACTTCAGACAAAGAGCAAAATGTAGAATCCAATTCTTGTGAGACGACGGATACTTGGAGATGAAAGTTATATATAGAAAAAACTTTAAAGAAATAAGACATAAATCATCTATGCGAACATATTCTTTTATTCTTTATTGTAAAACTTTTTGTAAATCTTTGTCTAGATACTAAGTTCTCAAAACCTTTGGAGAAAAGATAAAAAGTGTTAAGTGATTTATCCGTCTATAAGACGATCACAAATTTAGTCAGTGTGCAAACCTTCAACAAATTTTGTTGATTTGTTTAGAGCCAACAGTAATTTGATAGGACAAAGAATACTGAGTTTTAATTCAAGCTTAGGATAGAGCTTGCATGTATAAGAGTCAGAAATGAAAGTGAAAAGTACTTTAACTTTGATAAGTTGGTAAAAACTTGATGGATTACCAAGAATTGGATGTAGTCTTGGGTTTGAAATGAACCAGTATAATTCTTTGTGTATTTCTTTATATTGTTTTAATTAACAAAGTGTTTGAATATGTTTTTAGATCTTATATCTTTTTTTGTTTTACAAAGAAAATTGTTTTTTTCATTATCTAATAAAGTTTGAATCAAAATTTTTCTAATTATTTTAAGTTTATTTGCATCAGATAATAAACATGTTTTTAGCCTTAGAAAAAGTTTTAAATTTTTTAAAATGCAATTCAATACTCTTCTTGTATTATTTGTTTCTACAATAGTTGTGGAATCACTTTTTTAATAAGAAAAGGAGATTTAATGTATGCGCTCAAGTCGTGTGAAGGATAAAATTATTAAAGCTTAAATTTTAGGTCTAATCAAAAGTTATTTGCTTTTGGTTTTTATAAAATGAAAGTTCCACAAATATTAGCAATATATAACTCTTTTATTTGTAGTAACAGAATCTCTCTCAAAATTTGTTTTAAATCTCACTTTAGAAAATAATATGAGGCCAACATGCAAACAAGAGAAAATTGATTTTTCAGCTATTCCAACCCGTAGAAGTAACCCTTCATGCAATGATTTATGAGCGTAAACAATGTTGAAAATTCAAACAAACAAAAAAATCTTGCAATATTATTGCGACCTTTGATATATTATTGAACAAGGAGTTAATAATTAACGTGCATTATACTTTAAGGGTATATATTCATTTATTGACAAAAAGATACGATTGAGATTTGAGACCATAAAGATACGTCTCAAAATCAACAAATCAAACTGAAAGGTACGCGTATTCCATTTCTAGACGAATCCAATCTAGTTAGATACAATGTTAAAACTGCGACCTATAACGTATAAACAGCTGGCTAATTGAGTTTTATGCAGGATTGTCAGTATGGATTAATTCCAATTTTATTGCAAGCATGTTAGAGATAGAATAAAAAAGTATTAAAAGAGAGATTAAAAATAAACCAATTTAATATGTATAAATATGTTAATAAATTATAACTTTATCTTTTATAAAAAAAGAGGTCTAGGCACATAAATATTTTATAAAGAATGAAGAGGGAGTGGTGTAAATCCATAACTATCTCTCTTTAAATATGTACTTAATTAAAATAAATAAATATAAATTTGTTCATGTATTTTTACTTGACTTGCTTATAATTTTGTAGTGTATAATTCATCTAACACGGTATAAAAACGTCTCGTTATTTGGATTTTGTCGTCTGATTCTTTTAATATTAAAAGTTAAATTTTAATAAAGCTCTCAACAAGAAGGTAAAATAATTTTACATATTTTTACAACACATCACTCATTTTTTTTCTTTCCTCCATTTTTTTATAAATTTTTAAATGAAGATAATATTATTAGCTAATGTATAATTATAAGTAAAATGAGAAAATTAAGATAAAATATGTTTGAAATTCCTACAAAATATAAAAACTATTAATTTTATTCTTGTGAAAATTTAACATATTTTGCCAAACGACCATAGATATTTTTTCCTAAAAATTAAGTACGTAGCGACAAAGGTTTGAAGTCTGAAAAAGAAGTTAAGAGGCTAATGATCCACATAAAAAATGCAAACATTTATTATGGGCAGATTTTGTGGGAACACCTTTCCCTTGAAGATGTCGTGAGTAAGGGTTTGAGGCTTTGAGCCACTCCTTCATTAACGAAAAAACAAAAAACAAAAAAATTAAAGAGAAATGTTATATTGTTTCACTCCATTTTCTATTACTTTTTTGTAATAAAATTTATAATTTAACCATATTTACTTTTCATCTAATATTTGCCATAAAAGGTAATAGAAAAACTTATAAGCAACATCCATAGTTTTGCCAAAAGTTAGATACAACGTCGCAGTCTTGTTTGACTACGTTAACATGTGAGTTGTCCTCAGCATATATACTACACCTGCACCAAGTGTTCAAAGGTGGCAACTCCAATCAGTATATATAAAATAGAGTTCCCTCCCCTCTATTCTCTCCAAGTTCATCAATTTCTAGTTCCCATGCAACACCTCTCGTACTACACAACCATGGATAATTCCCACTTTCAACGTCTCTTCTTCACTCTCTTCCTTTTTTTCCTAATTGCACCCTCTTTCGCTCAGCAATCTTTCAGACCCAAAGCCCTCGTTGTCCCAGTTCACAAAGACAATTCCACCCTCCAATATATTACTCAAATCAAACAAAGAACACCGCTCGTCGCAGTAAACCTTGTACTTGACATCGGTGGCCAATTCCTATGGGTAGAGTGCGACAACAACTACGTCTCCTCCACTTACCGCCCCGCACGGTGCCGCTCCGCCCAGTGCTCCCTCGCCAGATCCAACGGCTGCGGCGACTGCTTCTCCGCCCCCAAACCCGGCTGCAACAACAACACGTGCGGCTTAATCCCCGACAACACCGTCACCGGCACCGCCACCAGCGGCGAGCTCGCGGAAGACGTCGTTTCACTCCAATCCACCAACGGCTTCAACCCTAAACAAAACGCCACCGTTTCACGCTTTCTATTCGCCTGCGCCCCAACCTTCTTACTCCAAGGCCTCGCGACCGGTGTCACCGGCATGGCCGGTCTCGGCAGAACTAAAATCGCTCTCCCCTCGCAGTTCGCTTCCGCTTTCAGCTTCAGTAGAAAATTCGCTGTCTGCCTCTCGTCTTCAAACGGCGTCGCTTTCTTCGGTGACGGGCCTTACGTTCTTCTCCCCAACGTCGACGCTTCTCAGCTACTCACCTTCACGCCGTTGTTACTAAACCCCGTTAGCACCGCTTCCGCTTTCGCCCAGGGAGAACCCTCCGCCGAGTATTTCATCGGCGTGAAATCGATTAAAATCGATGAAAAAACTGTGCGCGTTAACACTGCTCTGTTGTCCATAAACAGCAGAGGCGTCGGCGGAACCAAGATCAGTTCCGTTAACCCTTACACTGTTTTGGAGGCTTCGATCTTCAAAGCCGTGACTGAGGCTTTTGTAAAAGCTTCTGCTGCTAGGAACATAACGAGGGTGGCTTCTGTGGCGCCATTTGAGGTGTGCTTCAGCAGTGAGAACGTGCTCGCCACGCGTTTGGGCGCGGCGGTGCCTACCATTGAGCTTGTGCTGCAGAATCAGAAGACGGTTTGGAGGATATTTGGAGCAAACTCGATGGTGAGTGTGAGTGATGATAAGGTGCTGTGCCTTGGGTTTGTGAATGGTGGTGAGAACCCGAGGACTTCGATTGTAATTGGAGGGTATCAGCTGGAGGATAATCTTTTGCAGTTTGATTTGGCTACTTCCAGATTGGGTTTCAGCTCTTTGCTCTATGGAAGCCGAACTACGTGTTCTAACTTCAACTTTACCTCTGCTGTACTGTAGAATTTAAGTGTTAAGCTTAAATTTAGCAATTTAGCATTATCTGGTTTTCATTGATCATAAATGCCAGCTATATATGGAACTTAAGTTGAGCTTGGCAACTACGACTTTGATTCATACAGGGTTCATGTAATACTTTCTCAGACAAAGGTAATGCCTTTATGGCTCTTTGTCTACTTATCGGGTTGCATCATATATTAGAGTTTTTTACTATTTTGATAATTCATATTAATAATTAGCTTTTACAAAAGATTGATTTGGATGTGTATAAATGGATTTTAATTGAATCCGTCTCTTTTCAGTAATCGAAATAATAGTAATAGTTTTCTTACGCTTTAGACTTTGTTTGGGGGATGAATTTTAGAGGAGAAGGGAGGAAAATGAAAGATTTAGGTGGTGACATCACTTTGTATGAGAGTTTTAATTTTTGAGAAAAATGATTTGAGGATTTTTAAAATTTCTCTGAAATCTTTCAAAGCCTAAAAATTGTTGTTCCCTCAATTCGGGGTTTTTAAAAGAAAAAATAATTAAAATTACTATCCTATCCTAGCTACAAATTCAAAAATATATTAAAATATATTTTTAATATATTTTTACATTTAAATTATATAATTTTCACATTTAACATCTTATTAATTGTCTATTTTTCTTTCTTAATATATTTTTAATTCTCACACAAGGAGGGAGGAATTTCCCTCATTTTCCTTCCTTTTCTTCCATTTCCTTTCCCTCGAATTTCTTTCATTTCCTTCCCCTCCTAACTTCCAAACAAAGCCTAAGTAATTATAAGGGATTAAACAACTCTATCATAAATTATTAATGTAAATTAAAAAAATTGTACTAACCATCTTTATCTTTAAGTATATATTAAATGGGTTTGCCTGATCCAAATTCTATATTGACTGAATTTTTTGTGGTCGAGGCAAGCCGGTCAGCGGGTGGTGGTCTGTCCGGTGGGTGGGAACAAATTGGTCGATTTTACTTTTTCTTTATTTCTAAATTTGTATGAATTAAAGAATATTTATAAAAAAAAAATCAGATTTTTATTTTTTGAGCTTAGCCTAGCCTAGCCTACTAAGTTGTCATCTGTAATTTTTTTTTTATAATTTTACATTTACAACTAATTTAGCTTATAATTTTACAAGACACTTTAAACTTTTATTAACTTATTCATTATCAGTAGTTATAAGCTATAGGTTTAATTAACCCATTTTAATGACTCTATTTGAACTGATATATAACGACTAAGGAGGTAAAGCCTATGACATCTCAAGTCATTAATCCATCCAAATCTTCCATTTAATTAGTACCTCTTTGGTTATTGTTTTTACAATAAGTAGTAACGAGATTTAAATCTAACACCTCGTGCAAACTCCCCATTATCTGTTCATAGTTCTGGCTCTCGATCTCTAACCTTATCATTCCTTGTTGTGTATATATTGTCCAAATAGTCCCAACGTTGACTCTACCTTTTATGCTTTATAAAACTTTTAGGACACTATGTTCATTCTAATAGAGCCAATCTTAATAGAATTAATCGTTGGTCTGGCCTAATTAGAAATTAATTTTTGTAAATTTTGCCTTAAATTAGCAACCCTACAACCATTATAAAAAGCCTCTAGCAGCTGCTGCATATCAAACTCCCTAGCAGTGACAATTGAAGTGTAAGTTTTTCTATTTAATTTTTCTCTTTGTTTGCTTTTCTTTTTTAATTTCTTTCCTCGTACAAACTGTTTAACCATCACATCCGACCACCAGAAACTAACAAGGTGTCTTCAGATTTTTTTTTTCCATTACGTTTTAAGATTTGTTGGAGAATGGTAAAAATTTGGGCGTTTGGTTCGGTCATAAATACTAAACAGGCACAGTCATTGACATTTTACACGAGCAATTGTCCTTCCTTATTCAGTTGGTGCCTTGAAGTTGAAGCTGTCACCCTTTGCATTTATTTAGGTTGTCTCCTCACAGCTAATCTTATATAAAATTGAGTAATGTTTTCAAAAACATGTAATAGTATATAGTATATTTTTTATTCATATTACTACTATAATTTTAATTATTTGAATAAAACTAGTTTGGTCAAGATTTTTACTTTTTTTTGGTACAAAAGTAAAGATTTTTACTTACTTTTACCGTCAGTTTGTCATTTTATATTTAATGCAATATTATGATCACATCAATGTGAAATGATGTGTGATAAACATGATTTACAATAAGTATTTTTTTTTACTGTAACTTTTGTTTTGGAAAGCAAATGTGGTAGTAAAGTAGAGGTATCCCAAATTATCACTCATGAAGAAGATGATAATTCATATTAGATTCTTGATCACTTATATCAATCCATGTTATATTATTGTAAAGCTTAGGTATAAGTTATAATATACTAGTAATAACTAATCCATATTAGTTATTTGTTTTTATATAGTTAATAAATCTATTTGTCCTTTTCAAAATAATTATAAAAATATTTTAAGGAATTAAAAGTGTTATAAAAGAAGTAATTTAACTTATTATTAAAAATGATAATATATAGTAACTTTTAAATACCTATTATAAAAATTAAAATATTTAACATATAATATAACAATTTTCTATTTAAATAACTTTGTAACAATACTACTAAAAGAAATGAAAATGAATTTCTGAACCAATACAAACACAAAATTGTTGAGTTTTAATTCAAATAAAAGTAGGATGTAGTTAATAGCTAGTAGTTAGACTATTAGAGGATAGTTAGTTTTTATTGTAACTAACTTTGAGATAAAATGTACCATATAAGAGGTGCATATATAAGTTTTTATTGAAATTTATCCTCTTGTTCATATTTGTGAGTATTTGTGCAAAGGATTTCTTAGCCAACAATTGATATCAAAGCTTCAAGGTCTAAGGATCCAATTAAAGGTGCTGCAATGGGTTTCACAACAGACACTAGTAGATTCATACACGCGTTACGGACTAGAACTATGATCAATGGATTGTGAGGTTGGAAGCGATTCTTGACTTCCATGAGATAGTGAAGGAAGGAATCTTAGAGAAAAAGAAAGTTGATGCAACAACTATGAAGAAGAACTTCAAGGCAAGTGTCTTCTTGATCTTGTTGTATTTGAGAATATTACAAAGGCTATTACAACCAAGGAGGCTTAGGAAATTCTGCAAAAGACATTTAGGAAATAGTATTTAACCATCAAATACATAATCATGTTATATACATCGGTCTTACAATTAGCAGCTTAGCAACAGATGAAATCATAAAACCATTTTTAACTCGGTCACTGATTGATTTAGCGACCGATATTTTGGAGTACATTATTAATATATATATATATATATATATATATATATATATATATATATATATATATATATATCAAACACATATTTGAATAACAAATCAATGGTTCAATGAATGGATGAAAGATCAAACTGCTGAACACTTCAGAAATTGGCGTCTACTTAGAGACAATAGTTGATCCACCTCTTTGGCCAGTTCTTCTACTTTGTCCAAAACTTTCTTGAGCAAGAACACGAAGCTTGCTACTGCTAGTGCATCGATGTTCTCAATTGCTGCTATCTTGGACGTGGAAATCACCAAACTTAGCTCTGCTCTCGCTGCCTTCAACTTTGCTGATATGTGAGGCTCTGCCTCACATTTCCTCATTTGCTTCATGCTGTCTCCAAGTTCTCGCAGAGTCCACACAATCCGGGACCCAATTGCTTCACATGATTCTAATTGGAATGTTTGACTCACTGATGCCAATTCAATGTGCTAACCACAATGACCATTTAAACCCAAAATAAGCCATGGAACAAAAGAAAGGCCTATTATATATTTTTGGCTTAAATGGTTTTTTTATATATGTAATATTGTTTTTCAGTTTATTACCTATTTGTTTTATTTTAGTATCTAACATTTTTAAAATTTTGTTTTGATACATGTTTTTTTTATATGTTAAATAATAATGTGATAATCTAATCAAATGTTACATCCTCAATTTAATAATGATGTGATAAATTGAGAAAGTATTACGTTATTATTTAACAAATTTAAAATAATCAATATTAAAAGTAAAAATTTAAAAATGTCATATAGTAAAATAAAAATAAAAAAATTAAAATAATAAACTGGAAAAAAAATATATTACAAATATGAAAAACATATTTAAACTTATATTTTTTCATCTTGCATCAATGTGGCAACAAAGTAATTCACACTAAGAAGTAAGGGTTGCTAATTAGCTATTCCTAAATGTATTATTTACATACCGTAGTTGAGGCTTGGAGGCAACCTCCCAGAGCAAGAATAATTGCAGCAAGTTCTCGAAGAACCTCTCCAATCTTTAGGTGTTCCTCCCATGGATAGCAAAATCCAAATTTTCCATGCCATGGTTCCCATTTTGCGAAATTTGCCTGAAACACAGGATATATATATATTTTTTATTATTCACTTGTATCCTTTCTTTCTCTCCATAAAAATTATACTATTACAACCAGTAAGTTAAAATAAACATGAAATTAAAGATGTCTCACTTTTACGTAAAAGCTTTCATAAGTTTCAACAACATATGATTCTACTTCTACAACACAATGACACAAAACAAACACGCGCACAAACATGTGAATACGTACCAGCATCTCATCCTTTGATTTGGAGTCCAACAGCGACTTGCAAACAGTGAAGCTAGCACCAGGCTTATTTTCTTTTTGAATAGCAAATTTGACATTTTCCTCCAAGCACCCTATAGTACGAAAGACAAAACTTTCTTTTTTAGTTTAGCTATTACTTTGTAGAACTACGAGGGAATATTAAAGGAATGATGATAAACGTCTATACTCCAAAATTATATGGAGTAAGGTAGAAAGAGATTAAAAGAAGAAGAAAAAGTTAAAGAAAAAATTATAAATATAATAAATGATATACATGATAAAAAAAATGAGAGATAAAAATATAATAAAAATTAATTTAAAGAAAATGTAAATTTATTAAGATGATCATTATTTTGATGGGATGGGCCATAAGTCGTACCCACATAAAAAAGAGTTATGATTTTTTTTATGAAAGAGAAAGAAAGACAGTATCTCATGGCCCTATACTAAAGAAATTAATTTTGATTTTATATCAATATAATACAAATGCTAATACATTAAAATTAAACTCTTCAACGAAACCCATTCTTGCCATCCCCACTAGGAGAATGCAAAGTTGATCACGACTTTATGCATTAGAAAGTGAATATGTATCTGGATCGAGAGTAATAATATTCTCGAAAGTACCTTTTAGATGTATATTAATGTCTATAGTGGAATGCAAAGATCTTCTTCTCATATGAAAAGAATAAAAAGGCTATAGTCAAAGCTTGAGTACATGAAATGAAAATCAGCAATAACATTAAGAGACCACTTTTGATACAGTTTTCTAAAATCTTTTAATACGAGGAAGGATTCTTTTAAACCGATATAAACCAATTAAGGTTATTTTATATTCTTTAATAACTTTTAACTAATTGAATTGATAGAATTACAGTTTCATATAAAATTAATAAACAGTATAAGAGTGACGAATTTTATATTGATATACGTACATTCATCCTCTTTTAATATTTTTTATTATTAAAATTCATGTCACACTTACTACAAAAAAAAAAAAATCCTTTTTTGGTTATTCAAAAAATCCATCAGAAAGTTAGTAAAAATAATTTATAACTTTTTTAAAAAAAATAGTTGAGCTAAATAGATTCACATATTTGATTATGAGTTAGTATGAAAAATACTGTTATAATTATTCAAGTTGACTACGAAAAATAGTATAATAAAAGGAAGAAACTAAAGCTCTGTATGTATATATCAGCGATATATATACCTTGTAATGCATTGGCAAGGTCTTGGAATCTAGAGACAGTAGAATCATGAAGTTCATCGCTGGCCCAGAAGGGGTAGACCAGCAAGCTAACACAAATGCACACAACGAAACCCATGACAATTGTTAAAAGACGTTCACGTGCTATTTGCCAAACTTTCTGATCTTGAATGCGCACACCAGACACCACAACCAAATTAAAAGTGAGGATAAAGATCATCACTCCGTAATCGTATCTTTTCTTCACACTAGGGAATAGGCGACAATATGTCGCAATTGTTCCTGAAATTAAATTAAAAGCTTGTCACTAACTGCTTAAAGCTAATAAGCACTTTAATTAAATATATATAGGCCCAAATCAACTTCAATCATCATACACGGAGAATATTAGTAGAACAACACAGTCTTCACAATGGAAAAATAATCCATATGCACTTGAGAGCATCTCTGACCTAATATTTCTTCTTTTTAGTTTTTATATATTTTAAATAAGTCTAAATAACTACATATTACTTATTTTAATTTTTTTAATTTATAACAGTTTTCTTTTGCAATTCAATAACTTTAAAAAAGTTTTATATATATATATATATATATATATATATATATATATATAGCTTTTATGAATAACATCACATGCTTATATATATTCATTCGTATTCCATAAATATACATGCACACAAGATCTAGAATTTTTTTTAAACATGGGTGTTTAAATAATCACTAGTAACATTTCATGGATACTTGTTAAGTACTTGCTCCAAGAGACATCTCTTGATAAGAATTTATAATTAATAAGATTAGAACCAGATAAGCACTTCCAATGTAGTTGCTTTAATAGCTAAATGACACCTACAGAGAAAAATATATATAAATAGTATAATAGATATATAATATGATAAATAAAAAACTAGCTAGTACTATTGATGAAATATTGGATATTACAAGTATTTATATATTATTATTCTTTAGAGTAATTGTGTCTTTCTTAAACAAACCAGTGTTTTAAACTGTGGTTAGCAATAGTTAACGTGGCCAACTGGCCATGCTCTCGATATTACAATTTTAAAGGTTTCTAAAACTGCAATTGCAATGCCTTTGTCCGAAATTCTTTACAATTTTGATGAAACACAAACTGTGTAACTCTATAATTTGTAATAATTAAACCAACATAGTTAAAAGGTTAATTAGAAACTTACCAAAGACAAATACAGAAGTACCAATGATAATCGAGTTGACAACTCCACCATTACCAACGTTTTGCGCCAAAACTGCGGCTATGCAACCCAGTCCACCTCCTAATACAGTTCCCATTCCACGATTTAAACCTTTTCCTAGCGTAGCTCCTGCATGTTAATCAAACTAGCTAGTTGATATACATTGCTTCAAAGCCATGCATGACAATAAGAAGTACGAGTTAAATTAAACTTTATATCTAGATTTGTGTTACTAATTAATGAAAGTACCTGCGGAAAATTCAAAGGTGACGACAACAGTCATGATAGCCCATATAGCATTATCTCCTACTTGCTCATAGAGAGGATCCACGAAGTACAGAAGTGAAATCAATACAAGGGAGATTCCAACTTTGATGCTGTGGATGATTTTTTTAGTGTCTTTCTTTTGCCTCAGATAGGAAGTGATGGGGCAAAGAGAGAACATATGGATTATTTTGTTTTCTCTAAGACGGGAAAAAACGGGTGGAAGTGAAAATTGGAATGTTTTATCATTCTTCCTTGGAACAACATTCTCTTCTCCATTCAAAATGGATATTACATGAGTTGATTCCATTGTCTTCGTCTTTATTACAACTCCCTTCTGTTCTGTTTTCGTTTTTGTGTTGGAATTTGATTATTCAGCTATAGTCGAGAAGGGTCTACAACTTATCATATTTATAGCATGTAACGAGCAATATGGAGGATCAAGTATGAAGTATTCAAGTACGGTTGGTGAAGTACCAAATTATTAGTGGATATATGTGCTGGCCCAATTACATTCTCACATAACATGACTAAGAAAAAAAATAAGCAAGTACCACCAAGATCTTAATTAATTAATTAGTGCACTAAACCTTTTTTCTTTTAATAAACATAGTGCACTAAACCTTAGTGGAACACGGCTTGCACACGCACGGGAGAGTGTACCTTATTACACAGACATGTGGAATGTTCTTTCCTAATCCCTTGTTAAATATATTTTTTTTTCTGGAAAATGTTCATAAGAAATGAAGAGTAGTCTTGGCATTGTGCAGTGTAAAAAAATCAGAATATTTATTTTAGAGAGTAGAGGGATAGCTTTGAAATTAAAAATATTAACTTATCTGATTATTACGTAGTTTATCATATATGAATATCTATGATTGGAATTTTAATTTTAAATTTTTAATTAATAGTTATATTTAATTAAAAAGGTGGGTTTTCCTCGTAAAAGTTGAGGTTAAAACAAATGGGAGTTTAACTTTTATCGTCATGTCTAGTGGGAAGAGATATTAACTTAGCTTATAATATAAATAATTATAAATTGAAAAATATTAAAAACACATTTTCTAAGATATTTTTTATTATTAGATAAATACCTTATTGAAATTCATAAATTTTTGTAAGTTTGACTTTTTATTTATGTTATGTTTGATTGTGAGGAAGAAAGTGAATAAGTGGGAAAAAAAATATAAAAATAGAAAAGTATGTGAAATTTAAATTGTTTGATTGAAGAGAAATAAAGTAAAAGTAATTTATTGTGATAACTTGGTTTTATAAAAAAAATATTACCATTATTATTAAGCATGCGTGTAACAAAAAAAGATGACATTGCAGTGCATAATCTATTTTGGAATTGCCATATAGTGATTATGGCACGTTGGTAGTTCTATTTTTTTAGTGGAAATAATTTTTTTAGGTCCCACTTATTTTTGGAAAAGAAAAAAAAATCTTCACTTCCACCTATTAAATGACTCACTTCCACCTTTTTCTTTGCTCTCTCTCCCCTCTATTTCCACAATACTAGAACATACTCTTATAATGAATCTTTCTCTTTATTTTATATTCTTTTAACAAATTTTAATAATTATAAAAATGTGTTATTAAGTTTTTTTTTTCATCAACTCTTACATTATTGAAATAGCTTTTTAGTGTATAATTTCATCTCAAGACCTACTGTTAAATTGATTTTTTAATCATATTTCCAAATCTATATAAATATAAAATTATTTAATTCTCAATTATTATATATTAAGATTAACGTGATATATATTTTATGTTATTAATCATAATTTTTAAATTTGAAGTTTTGCGGATTTAAAATCCGAAAAGGATTCAATATTCTAATTTGAAATGGATTGAGAATTTGAGATGAGATTCAGAATTTAAAATGGAATTGAAAATATTAGTAACAAAACTTCTTAAATCTATATCACATTCTAGAATGTTCAATGGACACTCATAAATGGACACTCATATCTTTCTAAATGTTTTAACCCTCTAAGCATATTAGGGCCCGGTCATATCTTTATACTTCAATTATGGAAAGTAATTGGAATTTAATTTTCAATTGCAAGCCATGGCACTTGCTGCTTAGTTTTGAGAAACTCCTTTTTAAATAAAATGAAGAAAAAAAAATCTTTTTTTTTTTTTTATCGTGATTGTCAATCTTGAAAGTGATGGATTTAGAAGGGAACGATCCTGAGAGTGCGACAAAAGAGTGGTGGTGGTAGGGTTTAATAATTTTTTTAAAATAAATGTTATAAAAAATTTAAATATATTAAAAAAAAATCGATTAATCCAGTTGTCTTCCTTAAATCTCAATCCTTAAATATTTTATAAATATATTTAAAGGTGATTTTTTTATTTCTCACCGGTATGAAAAGAAACTCATTACTTCATATTAGACATCACCAGCTTTTGTGCTCCTTCATTGCCACTAATAATTAACTCCTGGAATAGTGAAGAAACTTAATGGCTGACACACAGCAAACATGATTGCATCAAGCATCAAACGCGTATTGGTATACCTTATCTCTGTGTTCTGCACACACGAATGAGTACGTACCACGTGTTGCCATTGTTGGTACCTAATATCACAGTTTTTAAATTATTCTATAATTTTTTTATAAACAACAAAATTCGTTCTCAAAAAGATACAGTATGTTTATTGAAACATAAAAAGGAAAAAAAAAAAAAAAAACAAAGTAACAGTGAATTGGACCCGCCCATAATCTAATATCTACATTTACAATATTTAGGCTAGTTTAGGAGGAAAAGAGAGAATGAAAACTATTGTTTTATTTGTTTAATGGCAGTGTTTAGTGAACAAAAAATTAGTATGTAGTCTTAAATTTATTATTTTTGTCAAAGTATAACCTAGTCAAAGAAAGTTATTATAAGTTATTATTATCTGTTGTTGATGATCTTTGATAAATTTTTATTTGATATATATTTTATTTTTTTAATTGAAAAAAAATTAGTAATCCTTCACTTTTATTTTTTGGTCAAGAGAAACTAAAAAAACATATAGATATACAGCTTTTTTCTAATATGTGTTTACTGTATAAAATAATTTTATATAATC
>PYAF01005253.1:3107684-3125553 GCA_007407185.1 Glycine tomentella | reverse complement strand
TAATAATTATGATATAAAATAAGTTTATTGACTTTTGTATTAACTATTTTATTTTATAATTTTTATATAACTATCTTAAAATTCATATAAATAATTATGGAAAAAATATGTTTTTAGTTTTTATATTTTTGTCTTTTTGGTTTTTAGTCCCTAAAATTTCATATCTTTCAATTTAGTCATTATATTTTATTAAAAATATAATTTTAGTCTCTTCAAACATATTTTTCAAAAATGACCTTAATTTGTTTATTAGAACATTATACAAAATTAATATATAATTAACATTTCTGTTTCCACTCTCCTTATGAACGTACCTAATTAAAGTTAGGAATTATTTGAGATAGATGGAATTTTTTTATTTTTTACTACTATATTTTTTCCCATTTGACTGGACCCATTGATGGGATTTTTTCTTTATTAGGCGAGATTTCCTGGAATAGTTTTTTTTAGAAGAAGATTTCCTGGAATTGATAACTTTCAACTTTCACGCTTTTGGTGATTTAATTGGAGTCCGTGCCACGGAACTCCGTACCTCCGCTGACGTGCATGATTTCTTTTCCGGAAAGTGGTATAAACAAATAGTAAAAAACAAGAATTTTATCATAATGAACTACTATAAATATATTTTTATTAATAAATGAAAAACTTAAATATCATTTTAATTTCTTTAAAATAAAATATTTTTTAATTAGAGTATTTTTTAAAAAAATTGATTTTAATTTTATAAAAATAAAAAACTATTTTAATTCTTATTATCAAATAAAAGCGTTAATTGATACGAAACAACCACATTCATTGCTTATTAATTTCAGGTTATAAAATAGATCGAAAAATCAGGTGTAATTATTATTTATGTAAAATATGCTTTCAAATCATCATTTGTTTAAATCTTCATTTGATCAAATTAGTTTATGAGAAATTTAAAGACATAGTTAATTAAAAAAAAGTATATGTGATAAGTGATTATCTTGTTAAATTCTTTAATGATGTAATAAATTAAAGGATTGAAAATATTATCATCATTTTATCATTTAACGTGGTTACTTATTAGTATATATTAAAAAATATACGAATTAAAGATAAAAAAATTAAAAATAATAAAACTGACTTGATATTTAGAAAAAAGATTTCTAAATATATTTTTAACCTACACTCATTCATTTTCAAATATTAGAAGAGAAATACTATTTTAAAAAAATAAATGCCTTTTGATTTGGCCATTAAATTACATTAGAGATCACTTCTTTTTTTATGTTTGCATTATAGGTCACTTACTTTTGCATCCATTGGACATCTAATGCGACAAACGTTGATGGTGCTCAATGCTCATTATTGTATTTACTATATAAGTGACAAGTTTTAGTATTTAAGATAAATAATAAAATAAATAAAAATAACAATAAGTAATATTTTTTATGATTATGAAGTTAAATAAATTTAATTTCATTTTTGAAATTTAGTCAGACTTACAAATTAATAATAAAATAATTAATTAATTAATTAACGGATTTTAGAATGGTCCACCATGCCTCATCATTTATAGTTTTTGGATTGATATAAGGTGTATAAGTTTATCCTACATCTTACACACACTAGGTCCCTTTCCAACTCCCTCCACAGCGTCTCTCCTTCATGTGGCCCGTAAAAAGTGATTTTTTAGTAGCAGGGACGTTGTGAGACACATGTTTTATTTTTATATTTTAATTAATTAAATTATTTTTTTATGATACTTTAAATTAGATTTAGGTTCGATTGTACTAAAATAAAAATACATGTAAAATTAAAGATTAGACAAAAAAAATATAAATTTTATAAACTAAAGAGACCAAAATAAAACAAAAATATACCAAAATCACATAAAAAATTAAAGACGAACCAAAATTAAAATTTAGCATATTCCTTTTTATTTGAACGTATAAGAGCACCATATTGGAGCCCTATTGCACAACTTTTTCTCATGGTTTGTGCCCACAATGCTCATTCAAACCCTAGTTTTGTAGGGCATCAATGATAATCACATATTCAAGTTAATACTTCTTAGAATTCACCCAGTCCATATTATGTTCATCCGAGAAAAGAGTCCTCGTCAATCTGTGATTCCACTTCTCAAAGCAACAATCACCATGCTTGGGCAAGACCTATAAAGAGAGCATTGATTTTCAAAAACAACCATATGTGTCCAACAATATAGATGAAATAACTCAAACATGAACAATCCTATAGGTAGAGGTATCTTTATTCAAAGAGTTTGTACGTATATATATTGGAAAAATAAGCATATTATTGAGGTATGCTATAATAAATTAATATGGGCAGCATCCTCGTGGAGGCCAATTCAAAAAGGTTTTAATAGCAAATAATGTCTTCAGAGAACATAAGGAATATGTTACGGATGATTGGAATGGGCCAAATAATAGAAGGCCCAATAAGACCTGGTCTAATAGTGAGAAGGTGACTATAACCGTTCTCAAGTCATGATCAACAATCTTCTGTGACTTCCGATACGTTTCATGGGAAATCTCCTCTAACTGATCTCCAGGATTGAGAGAGATGAAAGATAATAACTGCATGGTAAATGAAGGACATATCTTCCAAACAAATCAGGGATCTCGACGGAGATTATGGAGAGGGTTCTTCAGCTAATACACAGGTCAGTGATTATAAATAGAGATGTTTTCAAGAAATCAAGTACACATATTCTGATTCTCTCTTTTTCTTTCACACAGTGCACACACCCACATCTAATTGTGGTGTTTTCTCTTGCGTGCATTGTGATCTTCTTCCCTGAGGTGTTTTCTCACCATAAACATCTTCAGTGAGAGAGAGTTTGATCTCATATCAATCCCCAACATTATTATTGGACTTCTATTCCTAACAGACAGATCAGAATACAAAGTTGAAAATTCAACCGTGATCTCTAAGGAAGAAAATGTTTTCGTTACTTGTAAGTAAGGGTGTTTAAGATGCTGTTTGATTCGATTTGTAAAAGAAAAATCATATGAATCAAATATAAAATTTCGTTCAGTTTAAAAAGTAACATCAAATTATAATCAAATCTTTTTATAACATTCTTTTTTTTTTTTTTTAAATTATGGCAGTCTCCAACCCAATAGCATACAGTTTGAGCCCAATATAACATGCTTATAAACATTGGGTTCACCCATGTTGCAATCTCTACATTTATGATTTTTATTGTTGAAGGAAAAAAAGAAGTTTAGAGCTAATAGAAGCTCTGCACATTTTAATATTACAGCTAATATTCAATATTACTACTGAAGTAGTAATACTGAAGGTTTTACACTGGAGTTATAGATCCAAGGTTAAAGTTGAAGATTATTGAAATTGAAGTCAATCCAATAATTACGAGCAAAAGATTGTTGCGGGTACTGGTGCTCGAGAAAGACCCGACAGGATTGCATCATGTGAGTTTGGCACATTTCTTAATTAATGCACAATGTGCTTGTCATAATTGAGTTACGACAAATTGCAACGCAATTGTCATGGCACTGTTAATTTTTCTATATAATTTCTATTTACCATTGCAGTCTCAATCAAAGGCAGGCTAAAACGTCCTATGCAGAAGATACATGGTGCAAAAGAGTGGTGGCAATTGGATACGATACTAGTAGAGAGTGGTGGCCCCCACTAGACATTGAGTGAGCCATTTTCTCCTGCTTCCATGCATGCATGCAGCCATGTCGAATTAATTGGCCAGCAGGAACTAACCACAAAAGACAATTTCTAGTGGGCAACATCGAAGCTGTGTTCTCTGATCGATGAATGTGGCTCAATTCAAAACCATTGATCAATATGACTTTTTTTTTTATATATAATTAGAGTATTCCCTCGCCCGAAAGTCAAAAACTAATCAAAATTGAGATCTTTTTAAGGTAGACCATGTAACATGTCCCAGCTTCCAGAGCTCTGTCCCTGCAAACTCCCAGCGAGGTAAGTGAAAAGAGAGAGCATGGGGCCAACACCAATGCCGGTGATAAGTCTTATGGTTTTTTTTTTTTTTTTATCTCTTTTTCCTCTGTCTCTTCAAAACTAGTTACCCTGTTCGGTTTTGGCTTTCGCTTCTGTGAGAAAAACGATAAAATATATAGTCTGGATTCACGTCCTTGAACAGTACAAATCAGTACTTTTGCTGTGTGTTACTAATTGACTATACGTAGAAATGCATATTCATAGAGAGTGGGTTTGATACGTATGTATATAATTCATATCACCCCGTCTTGACCAATTTGCAATATGGAGGGACAGGGATCCAATTCAAAACTCAACTCTGATATGTGCTTCATTGATTCTTTGAGAATACTCTACATTACAAACTTTAATAAGGAGCAACTTTAAGTGCGGTTTGATATATTGAAAACAAAGATTAAGGGCTTCAATCAGGTGTGGATCAATTGGAACCGTATTGTTTCATCTTGATAAGTAGTTTTGGGTTTAAATTCTGATATTCTAATGAAAAATAACTATGGTTTAGAAAAAAAAAAAAAGATTAATGGCCTATATTTTTTCCTTCTTACTTTTTTTTATTGTTTTATGAAAGAATTTCTTATTACTTACCAAAAAAATTTTTTCATCCAAATTTTATTCAATTTAGAAAATTATTTATAAAATAATTAAGTATTTTATATATAAAAAAGAGAAATAACTGAGAAATATTTTTCATCTTTTCCTTTTGTTCGACTTCTCTCAATTCTTCACTTCTGCACCATCCTCTAGGAATTGTCTGAATAACAACATGTTTAGATATAATTTTAAAACCAAAAACTGTGTATGTGAAAATAGAAATATTCAAACACACCCCTTTGCATGTTTGCCTTTTGGCCACTTAGCGAAACTAAATCGAGAGGGGATTTTATGTGTGTGTATGTGGAGAGGGAGAGAGAGAAGATTCAAATTCAATACTAAAAGGGGAGAAAAAAAATCATGGTCAATCCGAAAAATAAAAGACATCATTCCTTTTTTATTGTTGTGATGAGTAATGACACTCCGAGAAATAAAAGACATCAATTCCATTTAATTTTCACAACCATGCTTATATTATACTATATTCTAAAAACTCTAACCTAGGTAACATAATATAAACCCCTGCGAAGCGGCCCAATTTCTGTGGAGCAGCCAACTTAATTTCTTCCCTACTTGTTATGGCTTTCAAGTGCAATTTTTCTAACCTTAGCTACTTTCTGGCGAGCTCCAACGTTTAATCACAGATAGTGACGGATCCAGGACTCAGATCAATGGAATGAAGCAATTTTTTTTTATAATAGTTATCATCAATTATATGAAAATAAAACATGAGATAAAAAAAAAATATTTAGTTGAATAAAGCATAAAAGTATCTAATGAACTGAAAAGATAACAAAATGTAAAAGAAAAACTAACCAATAAAAGAAAAGAAAATATCAACACTTTAAAAAAATTATGGTCCAGATTTTGTGCAGTTGTTAAACAACTGTAGAGGATTGTGATCCGTGCAAAGAATTGAATAAGTTAATTTTTTCTAAGAAAAAAATCTTTAAAAAAAAGTCAAGCACGGTGTCCTACATAGGATTTGGTCTATCTTTCATTCTTTCTAGTTTCTGTACACGAACTTTTCGCATGTGTGGTGTGGGTCATATGCAAGAAGCCAAGAATTAATATTTATGCAAAAAAGTGATGTAAAAATTAATAATGCAATGTGTTTAAAATATTAATTAAAAATTAAATATTTCTCAATAGTGAGATTTGTTAGCTTATTTCTTTTAAAAAATAAGTGGGTGTAAGTTATGAAACTCGTTATTTAATTATTATCAAATAAACTATAAAATCTTGAATAATTATTTTGACTTATTCAATAACTAATCTGATTTTAAAATAATTGATTATAAATATCATTAATGGTAAGTAGCAATTATTGACATCATTTGTCATGTCAGTTGATGAGGCGACCAAATGATTGGTTAGAAATGCATATTTTCATTATTATTTTAAATAGTTATTAATATATTATTTTCATTGATTAGCAATTTTCATTATCATTTTAATTTGAACTGATTATCAAATATTTCTCTAAATTCTAAAATGCAGGGTGGTGAATTGAATTTCATAGACACACTAGCTATTAGGGAAGACTACTCCGATAGTGGTTTTTATTCCCTCTTGAATTATACAATTTTTGCTAATGTTTTTAGATCACTTTTTATAAATGCCCTTTTCTTTTATGTTTTACCACGTTATTTATTTTATCATTAATTCTTTATACTTTTTAATTCACTTTTGTTTCTAAAAATTACTCTCTATTGTCCTTAATATAAGACACTTATAACAGAGTTACACAAACCAACAGAAATAGATAAATTAATTGATTTTATTTGTTTCCTAAATAATATTACTATTATATCAATTTTACCCGTTAAATAATCATTATTTTCTCCATCTCAAATTTGTTTTGAAAAAAATAAAATTTGTTTCAAAATAAATATCATGTTAGTTTTTTAATATATATTAATTATTTTTGTTCACTAATATATCTAATAAGTATCTCTTTAATTTTTAATATGATATTAATAATAAGAGTAGTTTTATAAAACTAATATTTTATTTCATCTATTTATTATTTATTCTTAATTTATGTAAAATAATATAGAATGACACTTATTTTAAAATGGAGAGAATAATTTGTTACGAGTGATTAAAAAAACATTAAAATTTGAGAACTTTATGCACCAATATCAATAAAAAAAAACAAATATTTTTTTAAAAGGAAAACACACAATACTTAGAATATTTAACAGGGAAACTAATAAGCTTAATTATAAATTTTACCATTTAATTTTTATTTTCATAAATTTTATCATTCAACTTTCATCATTTCACATATTTTATCACTCAACTTTTCTCATCACTAATTTTCCAATCCAACTTACACCATTTCACAAAACTTACCATTCAACTTTTCGATTGTTGTGATTTTACCTAGTAACAAAACTAAGTCATTTTATTTTTTTTTCTTTAACTTTTTTTATAATGTGTCAGCAATGATAAAATGTGCAAAAAATAAAAAATTACATGATAAAATTTGTGAAAAAAAAATTAGTTGGTAAAATTCATGAAATCGTGAAAATTAAATGGTAAACTTTGTAAATAAATAAAATAAATAAAGATATCATAAGACTTGTAAAATATCTTATAAAAATGATTGCTAATTCCTTTTGGATGATGCATTATAGTATTAATGACCGGATAGAGTATAAAATAAAATACGTGTAGGAGAATTTTAAATTTTATTTAAGAATTTATATATTTTTCTTTACTGTCTACTTTATACAAATGAATGATATGCCATACCTCTGTTATATTTTTTTCGTTAATTATTGGATGAAATTTTGAAGTGAGATATTTAATTTGATCATTTGAGAAATTAGGAGATCTAAATGCAAACAGTTAAACGAGGATAAAATTGCACATAAACTAAAGTATGAAGACGAAAGATGCAATTAAGCATTACTTTTGCACTTTATTCGATGTAATTTTTTTATTAATAAAACGTGAAATTCAAGCCAATTTGTAGCTTGTATTCTAGTTTCCGCATGAGATTTGTACCTTCTACTGTGAACAATATCATCTCATGCAGCTAGCCCTCGGGGTGGTTTGGTTGTGTGAGAGAAGTTATTATTTTACGGGATTTTTTTTTTTTTTTTAAAATAGTTGGATCTCACGCCTTTTTTTTCTTTACTTTAATTTAAATATTTTTTTTATTCTTTTATCTTTCATACAATCAAACCTACCCTTAGTTCATCTGTTGGCTGTTGAAATTCAGAAAAAAGAAATCAGCAAAAAGAAATCTGTTGGCAGTTGCAGTCTTGGAGAATCTGTGCATATGTAATTTTTTTTGAACTATTATTTTTCTTTAATTAACAGTTAAATATTAATCGTTAATTGTTTTTTTAACTATTAAATAAACTGTTTGAACATTTGGACACTCCTCTAACTCGTCTACAACAAATATGGTGATTGCAAGATTTTTTTTTATTGTCGACTTTGTTAAAGTATAAGTGTGAGTTAAAATTCAATATCACGTAGAAATATAAAAATTAAGTATTATATAAGTAAGGAGAAGATCCATAAATCTGAATTTTAAAATTTTATATAAAGATATGATATCTAATTCACTTATATAATTACTCAAATATAAATCTTTTCAATATTTATCTTCTTCGTTTCTCAACAAACTTTAGATATTGATTAGAGACAAATTGTGATGAGTGTTTTTCACTTCTGCATATTCACAATCACAGCACAGCAGTTAAAAAGATCACCTCAAAGCAAAGATTGACATGGTGGTGGGTACAATTGTACAAAGAGAGTAATATAAACTATACAAAGGGGCAAGAGAGGACACGTGGTATTCTAGAGCCTAAAAGGTTATGTAGTTGACACTAGGAGATTAATTGGTAGGGCCGGAGGGATTTCAAAATTGTAAATGGGTTAGGGGACAACCCAAAACTATGGAAGTGGTGGGGTCGAATTTAATTAGAATGTTCTAGATCATAACTAGGGATACTTGGTTAGGGTTTGGGTAAGGTGTTATTGTATTTATCTGTACTAGGGGAAGAGAGCCCGTGTCTCTCTAATTTTTTTAAATAATAAAAAAGAGAAATTAACTATAATTAATAAGAAAATGATAGAATAAAAAAACTAATAATATAAAAATAATAAAAAAAATTAATGTAAGTTAAAACAAAAATTTAAAATTTAAGAAATGATTTAAAGGTATAATTGTTCAATAAAAGTGAAGAATAGTTAGTAGGTGGTTACTTAATTTTGGTTAGATCAGTTTTAATCTGTATAATTAAATATGATTAATTATTGTTATTACTTTAATATTATTAAGAATAAGGATAAAATGGTCTAAAAAATGTGAAGATAAATTTTGTTTACATAAAGTTGTATCCTTTTTATATATTGGTATAGATATTTTCCTCTAAAAAATATTAGTATTTGATTTCATACACGCGAGTAGCAATTTTAATCTCTATCCTCATACCCACTGGATAACTATATATTTATTCTCATCCACACAACTTGCACTTTATATATATATATATATATATATATATATATATATATAAAGTTAATAGATCAACAAAAAAATATTAATTTAAAAAATAGTACAAGTAAATCAAAAATTTACTTTTAAAAATTTCAAACATAACACTAAAAATATTCACACATAATATTAAAATATGCAAAGATAACATTAATTTGTTTAAACTTAAGGCATAAATAAACAATTTTATAAATATGATAGTCTAACATTACAAAGATAAGTTATTAATTATGTATAAATTTACACTACTAATTTAAAGCACCAAATAACAATGAAATATTAATTCACAATTGACAATCAATCTTTAAAAAAATTTGTCAACAAATTCATAAATTTATACATAAAAGTAAATAATAGTTTAATATTCTTAAATAAAATTTAAATTTAGTTTAATATTCTTAAATAAAGTTTGACACAATTTAATATAAGATATGTTGAATTATAATTCCATACTTTTTATTAGACTGTTATGATTAATCATAAAAGTAAACAAATATATTTAATTTTTATAGAAAAATATATGTATAATATAAATTATTTACTTTAATGACATATATATAACATATTCGAGATAGAGTGGATAATACATTACTTCTATCCGCATGCATTCCTAAAAATATTCGGATAAATTCCCGCTGACATCCTCAGGTTCAATAAACGAATACTTATCCTCTTCATTTATAAATATTTTTACAGATACTTGTAGAGTTTTGGTCCATTTTCTCATCCTAATGGTAACCGACATGGTTATAAACGTGCATATATAATAATAAGGTAATAGTATTATGAAGTATTTGAGAGATAATGGTAAAAAGTTAAAAATACTTTTTATTAGAATTACGGCAGTAATGTATTGAAAATTATAGTAGAATTCGTTAATAATGTTTTATTTTATAAAAAGAAATTAATTTTGATATTTTATTTAATTAAGAGTTTAATTTTCTTACACTTATAATATAAAATAATTTTATATTATTATTTATTCATAAATATTGCTAATATAAATTTTTAAATTATTATTATAAAAATTAATAAATTTTTCATAAATTCTGATATATAAATTTAAAATGAATAACAATGTCTCACTGCATAACTTTTTTTCCTCTTTTAAGTAATTACAAACACGACTTTAGTTTTACTCACATAAAATTAGTCCCCGGTGATTTCCTAACCATGGAAACTCTATTGTGATTATAGATATCGTTCAATTTGGAAGAGTAATAGTAACATATTTTTTAAAAATAATATGTATTTTATGATTTATTAAATTTTATTAAAATTAAAAATTATGAATAATATTAAATATGTAATGAGATCTGTAAAATTATGTGATTCTAAATAAATTTAAATCAATAATAAATAATATATATGTTCAAGAAAATGTATTCTTTAAACTAAATATATTAATTAGGAATGTCGCACTTAAATAAAATAATTTTTAGTAGAAAATATGTGGTTTAGACAATTTTTTTATTAAGAATAAAAAATTTAAAGCTCAATATATAGAATTAGAATAAGAGTTGCGTTTAAAAGAGTGTGATTATAACTCCTAAAAATACATTCATTCAAGAACAACTCTTAAAAATGCTTTCACTTAAGAATAATTTAAAAAAAAAAACTTACATTCAAAGATTCTTTGTTTGAGAGGAATTACATTAGATGAAGTTTCTTATTTATAATATATGTTTAAATCTAATATACGTGTGATTCAACAAAAAAAGTAAGAATAATAAAATGGAAACGTATCACCAGTCTCTAAAATGAGAGTCATGAGTTGACCCACTTTTTTTTATATAAAAAATGATATCAAAGAATTTATAAAAATTCATGCACTATATTCAATCAACTAAATTAGATATCATTGATAATTGACCCACTTTTAAAATGGATTTTTTTTTGTTGAATGAAAATTTTACAATAGCTAGAAGTCTCTAAGAAAACTAATACAAACAAGATTTACTCTCAAGACATATTAGGAATCACATAAAAAATAAAGGACAATCAAGACCAAGCTCATGCTTTTCTAAGGCATCACTAACTTAATTAGACTCACATAAAACATAAATCCAACTCACCTTATGTGAAAATGGATTTGGATCATCAAAAGTTATTAACATAATTGATTTGACACTTAAGTCTTTTAATTAAGGTTTGAGGTTGGATCATCGATTTAGACATAAAATTATAACTAAAAATATCATTTTATCTTAAAATGGACCAATCCATTGGAAAAGAGAGTAGTTGGTTTCCAAATAAGGAACTTCATATACATCCTGTTAGACAAAAAATTGAATTTGGAATACTAGTTTACCCATTTTATAAAGGGTTGGTGGGTCAATTTACATGACGAATTTAAATATACAAATAAATAGAAAAGAATTTTATATTACTTCAAAAAATAAAAGAAAATAGAAATGAGAGTTTTTTATCCATAAAAATCAAATTCAGGTAAAAAAAGTTTATAACAATTTATGAATGTTGCTTAACCAATTGAGTTAAACATTTCAGTAACATAAATATTAGAGTTTATAACAGTAGAAATTTTAAAAAATAATTAAATTTATGTTAGAGTTTTAATATATTAAATTGGGAAATAAAAAATTCCACGAGGCAACTCATGAGTAATATATGCAATCCAACTTATTAAAAATAACAAATATAATAGATCAATCCTATGGACTCGTCACCTTACCATTCTTTAAGTATGGCAAACGGTAAATTAAGGTAGGAATTACTTGCACATTTATTTAAAATTATCAATTTTATCATTATATGATAAATAGAATTTCAATGCTTGAAAACAAATCTTTTAAAAATGCTGGACTAATTTGTTTAAATTTATTTTTAAAATAAGTATTTTTAAATAAAATAAATTATATATAATTTTTATGTATTTATCTAAATTATTTTACTTAAAATAAATATTTCTTTAAGAAGTAAATTTTATATATTTAAGAGAAAAGTTTATATAAAATGAGTTTTTATTTTTTTTTTAAGTTTAAATAAAATGACTCACTTTCTTATACTTTTTTTATGAGTAAGAAAGCTACAAAAATATTTTAATACTTGATATTGTTATGCATACTTAGTTTTTACACTTAAATTACACTATAATTATCTCATTTCTTCTCCTTTAATACGTTGTTTGATCCAAAAAGATAGAAATTTAGGTTCTTTTGGATTTTTAGCTTAAGAAAGTTAAAGTTAGTAAATTTAACTGTGTTTAGCCATATTTTGTAGAATTTTGGTACCACAATAAGAGATTTAAAGATGTGTGAAGTACTAAGCAGCTCACTCAATGCAAGAAGCCCAACATCGAAGAACACGTGTTAAGCATCAGGTGGTTTCTCAAGTCAGTTGTAGTGTGCATGTTCGCAGCATGCACATGCAGGCTCAGCGCGCGATCACTCAAGACTTTTCGAAAAACATGACAATGCAACATTTTTTAGCTTATTAAAAGGGACATTGTTGTATTGGACAAAATGAGTTCGTCCAGGGCAGTTTCTGGAGACAAAAGTCACTTTGAGAGCTTTTCTTCTTCTATATTTTTCATTTTCTTTGTTTCCTCTTCTTGTTTTGGGCCTCTTATGACCATGAGAGAATAACTTATCCATTGTTGGGGCTTGGATACCAAAAACTCTATTATGTAACAATTTCTATTATCCATTTAATGTTATTTTAGTGTTAGTGATTTCTTTCTATGTTTATTTCTTTGTTTATGGTTTGATCGCCCATATATATGTATGTTATAGTGTTTTAATCATTTGGAATTACACTAAGAACTTGAAGGAACTTCTAAGTAACACATATCTAGGGATGAAATAATGTTGGTCGGCCTTATTTATATATCTTTATTCTTAAAACAAGTTATTTGGTTTAGCTTTCTAAAAAATTAGGAGTGAAATCAATTGACTTAGGCTCTTTCATGTGAGAGATCGTTGTTAGAGTAGATTAGTTGATAAAACTAATAATTGGAATAATTTTAAATGGTGAAAAATCTTTAACATTACATTAAGAGCACTTTGGATAGGTCAAACATCCAACACTTCTACAAAATCTAAACTAAGTTGTCATTTTCTATATTCAAAGTATTTGTTTTTCTTGTCTCTTGAACCTTGCTCTATTATATATGCCTTCTGTTACTACTTAACTTTACATTTATGCACTTTTATTCTAAAATATATCAACTTTTCTTCATTTAATGACTTAAAATTTGATATATATATATATATATATATATATATATATATATATATATATAAATTCTGAGTCTAATTAAAGACCATGTAGATTCGACACTCAATCTTACCGTTTATTATTATTTATACGAATTAGTAAGTTTGTCACGGAGTTAAAAATACTTGACTCCAATGTTTCTTATTTATTTAAAGTTTTGCAAATTATTAATTATTTATTTAAAGTTTATTCTTATGGTGTGTTTAATAAAACTAGTCTAAAAGATAGTGCAAAATTAATAACTTAAGCATTTTTTTACAATAATTTATAAGTTAAATGAAAGTTGATAAATTAAAAACTAGGAGTTGATAGCTTAGAAGTTTGTTAATTAAATTGAAACTGTCTCGTGAGATTATTAATAGAATAGCTAATAAATACAAAATCATATATTTAATTGTTTTTATGATAAAACTCTCCCTCTATCTCTATATAACATTTTTATTAAAAATAAAAAATTAGGACAATAATTTTAAATTTTTATATTATAAGTAATAGTAAATATTTATAATCTTGCTTAATCCTCCTTAATTTTTTGGACATCTATTAGGCGTGGGCTCTAGACTGTCACACCTCTAAACTATGTTCATGACGGATATGACCTTTTGATATTTATTTTTTATTTCTATGAATAAAAAATATTTGATTATTAACTAAAATTATTATTAAATAAGATGTGAGACCTAAAATAAATTTAATTATAATGAATTTTTAATCAATGATAAAGAATGTATTATAAAAATGCATTCCTAGCATTTTTCATAATCTTTATACCAAACGAATATCAAAATTAAACCCATAATTTAAAAGTTAACAATAATATTCTCTCCTTGTGTTTGTGATTAGTGTTTGGTGGCACCACATGATCCTCAGGATTTTTTCTACGCATAATATACTCGTGCTTCATTTTCGTACATCTATTTTCATTTGATTTTTTTTTTCATTTTTCTCTTAATTTGTTTCTTTCTTATCGTGAAGTCAATCATACATCGTATCCTTTCTGTCTGTCTTTTTCTTAATCAAGTTTATATATACCCAAATATTTTTAAAAAAAAAATTCCTTTTTTCTCTTAACACCAAAATTCTAAAAATATATAACACAACTAACAAACCACACACACACGCACCCTCCTCAGTCTCATCATTCAGAAAGCATAATATAGCTAGCTAGAACTGTCTGGTAGACCAACCAGTCAAAACCACACTCTTGAGGCTTGCGTTTCAAAAGAATCAAAACCCTATTTATCTCTCTCTCTGACCATTTATTACCCAACAAACGTTCCTAGATCTTTTCCTTACGGACATGGTAATTCTTGGATCACCCGCGTATCCACCTCAAAGTCATACACCTTTTTAAAATCTCTCTCTCCTACACCCAACACACATCTTTACTTAATTTTTTTTACCTTCTTATTATCTTCTCTCCCCTTACCTTATTTCCTCTCTTCCTTTTCATTGAGAATAAAAAGGTTTGATTTTCGGCTCAGATCCACGCCAACACTCATTTTCATTGCCTATTTACTTGTCACCAAAACCCAGAAGCCAAATTTTTCCACTTTTTCACTTTTTTCTCTCCCACTTTTGGATAAGTATTCTGAAGGAAGATATATAGATATGGTTCAACAGAAGTATTAACCGAAGCCTGCTGTTTCAAAATCCTGTCGGGAACAATGGCTGCGCCACTAGGCACTAGCCTTCAAAGCATGTTGCAAGCTGCGGTGCAATCTGTTCACTGGACTTATAGTCTCTTCTGGCAACTTTGTCCACAACAAGTGTACGTACTAGTTATGAATTAATTCAACTTTATCCACACAAGTTGCCTCATATGATAATGATTAATCAATTACTCTTCTAATTAATGTTTCTTAATTAATTAGTCTCTGTAACGGACACATGTATGTACTGTATGTGTTTTTGGGTATGGGTATATACGAGTGTGACACTTAATAAGTTAATTTTAAGGTCATGTTATATATTATGTTATGTTAATTTAGGATTCTGGTTTGGAGTGATGGTTACTACAATGGAGCAATTAAGACACGGAAGACGGTGCAACCAATGGAGGTGAGTGCTGAAGAGGCTTCTCTCCAAAGAAGCCAGCAACTTAGAGAACTCTATGAATCACTGTCTGCCGGAGAGACAAACCCGCCGACTCGCCGACCTTGCGCCGCCTTGTCGCCGGAGGACTTAACAGAATCCGAATGGTTCTATTTGATGTGTGTCTCATTCTCCTTTCCTCCTGGTGTTGGGTAAGTCACGTTACATTATTTCTGATAAAGTTCTCTTTAATTATGTCTTTACTTATTTTATCTACCTTTAACTTTATTGGTTCTTTAAGACTTCTTTTAAATTTCTTTTAAATATTGAACTATATTCGATGTTATGAATTTTTCTATCTGATAGGCCATTTTTCTAGATATGTATAGTTTCAGTTCATATATAATTCAAGTTTCCTTTTGAAGGTAAGTGGAACGGTAGCTTTAGCAAAGTGTGAATAGAAATATTGTAGTGAAAGAGAAAGGGAGAGGCTAGCTAATGTGACTTGTGAATTTAAATGCAACAATATATAGCAGCTGCAGAAATTTAATAACTTTCCATTTATGCTAACTAAGCTTTTGCAAACAAGTGCCTTTCTTACTTTCTTTGGAGAAAATTAAAGACGTTAAATCATTTTCTCATAAAAGAGCTTTGGCTAGAAGTTATCAATGAAGTATAAATGCAATTTCCCTCAGTGAGAAGTGCATTTCGGTGAGGCATGCAGATGTGGCGCAGAGGCTTCTGTGAGTGTATAGTAGTTTAAATGCAATATGAGTACCTTCGAATTTATGAAGTGTCAGTACGTAGGACGCAAGATACAGTATATACAAACTTGAAAAAAAAAGGCTAATGACATGCTTCTTTAATGGGTTACCCTTTCTATTATTCACAAGAAATTTATTAGAATTTTACAACATTATGAATAAAATCTTTTAATAAATAAGAAGTAATATTCATGTGATCATTTTATGAATATTCCTAACACATTTGAGTCAATAAAAAAGTAGTTTATTGAAAATATTGTATAGAGGATAGGTTGGTGTGGATTCTATACCGAAAGGAATTTGTTCTTAATTTTGTGCTGAAAAAGAAGAGACGGTAAAACATTTCCCGAATTCACTTTCTGGTGGAAGTTTTTCACGTATAAGCATCAATTTGTAAAAGGTAGCCGAGGGACTTAAATTTCTTCTTCCAAGATTCGAGTGTTTCTCAGACTCTTCTTTCAGGAGTAAATGCATGAAGCGCAGTTAGATTACGTAAATATGTCAAACTGACAACATTTGATATTGAGAGTTACGGTATGTTAGAATGTGTTGGGGAATATATTCGGAAGCACATTCTGTCAAAATAGAATTTGCTGAGCTGGTCAAGTATTTAGTTGCGCATTATATGCATGAAGAGGAGTGCTGCTAGAGGGAATTAATTATATATGCCTATTTTCAGAAACTAGACAAATTAATGCCTTCGAAACTTATAGCAAATATGGCTACAAAAACAAATGTCACTACTTGCTAGCATCCTGCATTCGGAAGTTTTTTGCAATCACACTTCCATCTTCCTTTCCTTCTCCCTCCTATAGGATCAAGCTTTTTATAACCATAATATATATTTTCATTGGGAAAAAAATAATATATATTAGGAATCCGTTTTTGGTTGATATAGTATTTTCGTCTATAGCTTCCTAGTTTCTCCCAAATTGCTAATAACGTTTTCACACCCATCAAAGGGATATACAACATCAATTGCTCCTGATATAAGATGGGTGCATGTTCCTACCAAATATTGCAGTAAGCTATTTAGTTGTCAATTATGCAAGGGTAGGCTATGAATTTAGGCTGGTCTATATATACACGCACAGCTATGATGATAGCGTCGCTTATCTATATCTATAAATCTTCTGTAAGAGACGCTATTGTTGGGAGAAGGACAAATGAAAAGTCTAATACAGCTTAGTGGAGTAGCACTATATTAGGACTATAATAATAGTGCAATAATTTAATGGCACTATCGGATTATGTGGGATTTAAATTATTTCATCTTAACATGACAATGTTATACTCTTTCAGGACCAAAACTTATGATATTTAAAGTTAATGCAGATAATTTAAGAAATATGTAATATTATTTACAAACTACATATTTAATTTAAGGGTCTTATATATTAATTAATACTTTAAAAATATTCGTTAAAGAACTTAAAAAATTATTTATTATATAAATGATAAAAAACATAAAAATATCACAGATAACATAATTTATCTTTTAATAAAACTATTTTTATTTTAAATTCTTTAGCTAGTGTTCTATTTGCCTTAGTTTAAAATATTTTCATTTAATGTTTATGATGAGAGTAATGTTGGAATATGTAGGACATGTTAAATATGAGACATTATTGGGTGATTTAAAATTATTATACTATTCATGATCTCAACTAATAACTATGTAACATATAAATAATTTTATATTTTAAATTGATTAACATCTCCTATATTAAGGGAC
>PYAF01005253.1:3070433-3107584 GCA_007407185.1 Glycine tomentella | reverse complement strand
TAATTTTGGAATCTATAAGACATGTTAAATATGAGAAATTTATTGTATGATTTAAGACTATTACATTATTTTTTATCTCAATTAATAATCATGTGACATATAAATAATTTTATATTTTAAATTAATTAACATCTCCTAAATTAAGGGACACACAATTAATTTTTGTTTAATAATTATTAAGTATATTTTTAATTTAGTTAATATATTTTTGATTGTCTATTTATTAAATAATTATTGATCGGAATTATGAATTATTAGTAATCCTAAATCACATAATAATTTCTAATTTCTTGTGAAGCTAAAACATCAGGATGTTATAAAAGAGAAAGATAAAAAAAAAAAACGAATTAACTATATACGAACAATTGTAGATATCACTATAATTGTTTTTGTATCTTTGTCTAATATTATAATTGGACATTATTATGTTCCTTTTTGACATATCAGGATCTTCATTGGTCTGCACTCTGCACGAAGCAAATCATTATTTGTTATTGCTTAGATTTTATACAATTATGGAAATTTTAGTAACATACTTTTAATAATTCTCTCTTCAAGTATTGACTTTTTAAAAATCATTACTTGTGATTGCTTAGATTATTTTTTTTAAAAATTAATAGTTTTGATAGTTTAAGTATTGACTTTTTAAAAAGAAATAATCCTTGGTGAAATGATAAAGTATGTAAAAGAGTAAACTAATTTACAATTAAATTACTTAGGTTAAAATAAGTGTATTAAGAGAGATAAAAACTTACTTTAATGATAATTATATCTCGAAAACAGATAAGTTTGGAACTGTTGACCGAGAGATAGCCTTAGTTAGGTTTTAAAAAAATAATCAATAAAGTGAGTTAAAGGGTACAATTCACAATATGATGACATGCTCATTCAATATTATATCCTGATCATTTGAGTTTTTTTTGTGGAGAGAATCATTTGAGTTAAACTATAGTGCGAGTAAATTGGGCATTCAATTCAATTAAATCATGCTCTGATAATATTGCTAAGACAACTCTTGGTGCAAATGTTCCGATAGAGGCAATTATGAATTCTATATTTATTTGATTCTACTTTGATTTCACTAGCTAGTATTTTTTATTTTTATTTATAAACGTGTAGTAGTTTAATTGTTGCAGCATATGATTTGCGAAAAAAATGATTGAAGTTTTGTTGTATTTGACAAATGTTACTGAATTTCACTGTAAGGTTGCCTGGAAAGGCATATGCGAGGAGGCAGCATCTATGGCTCACTGGTGCAAACGAGGTGGACAGCAAAACATTTTCACGAGCTATTCTAGCCAAGGTGCTTCTTCAATTACCAAACAATTAATATAATAATTTTAGACAGATGTAAAAAAGTTGAAAGTATTTATTAAAAAATATTTATTATATAAAAAATATAAAATATTTTTTTATATTTTTTATTATTTAAAATAATTATTTTTTTAATAATACATATTAAATATTTTTAATCAATATCCTTAAGTATTAACATGACTTTAGTTTTAACTATGGAAAAATTTGCCATTGCATTTTCTATAACTTCAAGGGAGGGAAGGGCGGAATATAAGATAGCAAAGAGAACAAGGATAATTAATGCCAAATATAAACGTATGCATTCAAATTGTATGTCTAACAATTTAATTTACTGGCGGATTAATTTTACAATTATTATTATCTACTCACTTTATACAATTGTTTTTATGATCCATTTACGTATAGTTTTTGTAATTAAAAGATATATTGACTCAATAACCTTTTACACGTTTAAAAAAAGTTGTAAACATATAAAAATGATTTGTGTTAAATAAAATATTTTGCTTATTTAAATGAACCATTTTGCAAATTTTCACATGCGCATGTAAAGGAAGTTACAAAAGGTGTTTTTTTCTTTTGGATTTATTGGCTGACAAGAAGGTTAATTGTTGATTAATTTATTTACTAACTTGTATTCCCTTTGGTTTCCTGTGGCAAAAATTTCCACGGCTAGAGTGCTGGCATACAGGTAACCAACCATTCTTTCTTTCTCATTGCTGCATTTCTGTCTTTTTTTTTTTTTATTTTACGCGTGTTTTTTTTTTTTTATAATCCATTCAAGTTTAGCTAATATAAATAAAACACAAAAAATTATGAAAATAATATATAAATGTTTTATTTTATATAAAATGATGGGTTTGTGATTTGTGTGATATGAACTACAGACCGTGGTGTGCATTCCTTTATTGGACGGTGTGGTTGAGTTTGGCACAATGGATAAGGTAACCAACCAGCCCTCACTTGACTATCTCGTAATGTTACGTAGCAACGTGAAGCTAACCTAACCACCATGTCTTTCTTCTTTTTCCTTTTTGAAGTATAACCACCATGTCTTTCGTCACCTTATACATGTTAATTTTTGTTGCTTAGGTTCAAGAAGACCTTAGCTTCATCCAACACGTGGAGACCTTCTTCATAGACCACCTCAACCCTCTGCCGCCGAAGCCTGCCTTGTCAGAGCACTCAACCTCAAACCCCGCCTCCTCTTCTGATCACATCCCTGTCGTCATGTACACTGTCATGGATCCGCTCGCTGCCAATCCCAACCTAAAAGATGACATGGATGAGAATATGGAGGAGGAAGAGGAGGAGGAAGAGGAAGAGGAGGAGGCAGAATCTGGTTCTGAAGACGAAACCGTATATCGCATCACTCACGAAACTCCGACACCAGCCAGGGCCGCAGAGTCCAGCGAGCTGATGCAGCTAGAGATGCCGGAGGACATCCGGCTTGGGTCGCCAAACGACGGGTCGAACAACTTGGATTCAGGTTTTCACTTGCTGGCGGTGAGTCGGGGTGGTAAGACGACGGGGCAGGCTGAGTCAACTCAGAGGTGGAGCCCGAGTCAAGACCCCGTGCAAGTTCACCTACCAACTTCAGGTAAACTGGTAGTTATAGTTATTTACTTAAACATACACACATAAATGATACTTGAGTTCACATAATATAACAACAGGCTCTGTACCACTGTATGAACTCATCAAACTTTCAACACCTAAGAAATACAGGATAGTGTAAAATTCATTAGATTTGGAAAACGAATTGTAACTTCTAGCTATGTAGGCTCTTGAAGTAGCTACAGGACCACACTATGTGAAGGATAAGTAAGAAGAAATTATTAGCTAGCTAGTACACACTACTATTATAATATACTATAGTTAAAAATTGATAAATATTATAGAAACGTAATATCTTAGACTGCATAATAATTTCTGACTAACTAGGCAAGTGGTCCATCATAATAAATTAGTAGTATTGACCATTTGGTGGGGGTCCTCATCTAAAGTTCGAAACCATACAATTGAGTTTAATGCTGAGAAGGTAGACACTTACTGACCAGTGCTCGCACAGTATTATGTACGTAAATTAATTAAATTCCATGCTCCCCATGCAAATTTTAAATATATATCACAATCACAATAAAGATTGTCTTACACATGTCCATGTTCACACGTCAAGACTGCGACTACAACAGAGCAGAAAGTGGTCATATATAATGATAACCGGTACCACTAAATATTAGAAGTAATGTTTTATTTAAAACCTATATTAATTTCTACATTTTAACCATAATTCTAAATTTCTAATTAATACACCTTAGTATGAATATCAATAAAAAATTCTATTTTTTAATTTCTTAAAAATACTCTTAGACATCGATTAACAAGACTTAAAATAAAATAAATCTGTTATTATTGCCTTTTAGAAATAGATACATTTAACTTATATCACGGGACTTATGATTTATAAACTTGTATTTTTTTCTTCTTCATTCATGATTTTGGAAAAAAGTGCTTTTAATTATTTTTGTTTCAAAAGTTTAAAATGACATTAATTATTATTTTAGCTACATATTTTGTTACTTTTAAACATATAGAAAAGATAGTAAATGATAATATTTTTTTAAGATAGAAAATGACCGTATATTACAATGTTATAATAATAGCAAAACAGATAAAAACATAAGCATATATCGTCTAGCATAGGCAGAAGAAGGGGAAAGATTGATCTGGTGTCGAAAACAGAAGACTAAGTGCTTTCCACTTGCAACCAAAGAGGAAGAAAACAAAACAAAACAAAAAAACCATTGATTATTGAATAGATGCATGTGTGTATAGATAAGCATTGTCTGGATCAAAAAGTCCAAAAATCAACCAACCTAGGCATTCGACAAGTCGGAAGATAAATAAGTGTCAAATACTCTCTCTTTGTATTATTTATCTTTTTATTTCTAAAATTATTTTATGGTATGTAAGGGCAGTGTGGCAGATTTAGAAAATTAATCTAGTGCAACACTACTGACATATCTAGGAAAATTTATTTATGTTCGCACATTTAGTGATTCGATTTTTTTTTGTAAAGAAAATTTAAATGAATAATTATAAACTATAATTTAAAGAAACAAATAAATAATCAGACTAAATTATTGTTCTGGATTGAATAGAACAATGAAAGAAGCTTATTGTAACTTGCGATGAGATTTCAAAAGATCATGCTGACAACATGAGAGTTAATTTAGATATAAGTATTGAGTTTAAAATCTTTGAACATGAGCTGTTATAATATAGACTAAAATATTTCTACAAAATGTATATGGTTAAACTATATTTTTCATTGAAGAGTAAAGACTTTAATTACCTTATAAACAAATGTTAATACATGAATTACAAATGAAAATAATTAACAAATACTGTAAATTATGTAACAAGCACCGAAAATAATTAAAAAGCACTACAAACAAGTAATAAGGGTATATTAAAATTTATTGAAAAAATTTAAGTGGAGACACTGCCCCAATTCATAAGCTAGATCTGCCCATATAAAAGGGAGTGTTATTAAAATTCGCATGAACAAAACAATTTTTTTGTGTACTTATAAATAAATCTGTACAAAAGATTCATTATATAACAAAAAAGAAAGATAAGGAAAAAGAGATCAATAAAAGATAGTCTAATAAGATAATTCTTGTGGAAAAAAAATAGTAATAATATCCAAATAGCTATTAATAAACACTCATAATTTCTATCATATGTAACATTATATTATGATTGATATCTATATTTTTCTTTCTTTTATCACTCTCTCGCTAAGTGTTTGATGACACAATGGGTGTCCTGTGTCCATCAATAATTTTCCATAAAAAAAATTATAAAATATGTTGGTAAATTCATTAAATTGGTTATAATAGTATAATACAACTCTTAATTTTGCATATAATTAATATGTCTGCATGCATGTGTTTACTTTCAGCCCTTCATCCATTGGAAGACTTGACACAAGAGGACACTCACTACTCTCATACGGTGTCCAACATCCTCCAAAACCAGTCCACACGGTGGCCAGCCTCACCTTCCTCCGTTGGCTACGTCACATACTCCACCCAATCAGCATTCGCAAAATGGAGCAGCCGCGCCAGCCACCACCACTTCCACCTGGCGGCGGCGGACGGCACCAGCCAGTGGCTGCTCAAGTACATCCTCTTCACAGTTCCGTACCTCCACGCCAAGAACCGCAGTGAGAGTTCTCCCCAAACCACTGCCGCAGACACCAAGCTCCGCAGCAAGGGAGCGCCGCAGGAGGAGCTCAGTGCCAACCACGTGCTAGCCGAGCGCCGCCGCCGCGAGAAGCTGAACGAGAGGTTCATAATCCTGCGGTCGCTGGTCCCCTTCGTGACCAAAATGGACAAGGCGTCGATATTGGGAGACACCATCGAGTACGTGAAGCAGTTGCGGCGGAAGATCCAGGAGCTCGAGGCGCGTAACCGCCAGATGACGGAGGCGGAACAGCGTTCCAAGCTCCCAGAGGTAATTTTATTAAAATGTTTTCATTGGAAAACACCACTAATAACACTTTTTTTTAGTAGTGTTTATACTTTATAGTGTTCTTTAATTAGAGTTTATGAATTAAAGAAAACATGTATGTAGGGATTAAAATGAGTAATTTTTAAATAGAGATCTTACATACATGTATAGAAACAAATGAATAATTAAACCTATGTATTATTTAGACCATAACACTCTTCAATGTGGAATCTCTAACAGGTAGCAGTTCAGAGGACGAGTAGCAGTTCGAGCAAGGAGCAACAGAGGAGTGGGATGACAATAACGGAGAAGAGGAAGGTGAGGATCGTGGAAGGGGCCGTGCCGAAGGCGAAGGCGGTGGAGGCTGAGGCCACCACGTCGGTGCAAGTTTCAATCATAGAGAGCGACGCACTGTTGGAGATCGAGTGTCGTCACAAAGAAGGGTTGCTTCTGGACGTGATGCAGATGCTGAGGGAGGTGAGGATAGAAGTTATAGGGGTGCAGTCGTCGCTTAACAATGGGGTGTTCGTGGCGGAGTTGAGGGCTAAGGTGAAGGAACATGCCAAAGGGAAGAAGGTCAGCATTGTGGAAGTGAAGAGGGCACTTAACCAAATTATACCCCATGCTGTTGACTAAAGAAGGGGGTGCATGCATGAATTTTCAGGGCTTGACTTTATGGATGAATATTCCAAGTAGAATTAAATGGCTATTTCTCTTGCAAGCCACACTATTTGTACGTCCAATCACAATGGCTTAATGTATATCTATGATTCAAGCCAGGTGTGAAGTCTAGTAAATAAACCCATAATTAAGTGTTGTCAGGAATGCTAGCTGATGAATTAATAGAAAGAAACTAGGGAACAATAGTGTTTTCTTTAGAGTTTTAGTAGATTACTTAAAATAGTTTACATTCTATAATTTTAGTGTAGTAATGATGTAATGATCGAAGTAGTTGAGAACAATTGAAATTAATATAGAAAAAAAGGTATGTATAATTACTTTATATTTAGTGTATGGTGCTTGCGAACAAAAAATAATAATTTGGGAACTATTTATCATTAAGGGCATATTTGGGGGGTGGGGAAACTTCTAAAAACTCATCGTTCTTTAACTATTTTTTGGCTGATTTTTAAGAATAATACAAATTAAATATTTAATTAGCAAAAGGGGGTAATTTTTTGAAAATTTAGCAAAATGGGGCAGCCAAATACGCCCATTTGGGACGTGTTTAAACACGCCCAAATGGGGCGTGTTTGTGCTTGTGGCGACACGTGGCAGGCAAAAAAGGGGGTTTAGGGTTTTCGCGGTGTTTTCGTAAATTACGGAAGGTCATAACTTTTGACCGGGACGTCCGATTGAGACGAAACCGGTGGCCACGCGCTCGAAATTGAGAGGAGAAGGCCTGGGCAAGTTCCTAAAGGGGACTTGGCCAAAACAATTTCCCAAAAGAGGCCTCTAAGTGCCTCAAATTTGCATTTTAATCTTCGGAGCCCTAAAAATTTTTTTTCTGATATTTTATCAATTTAATCAGTGAATTGAAAGATATTCTTTGTTTATCTAATTACTTCTCTCAATTTCGAGTGCGTGACCACCGGTTTCGTCTTAATCGGACGTCCCGGTCAAAAGTTATGACCTTCCGTAATTTATGAAAACACCGCGAAAACCCTAAGCCCCCTTGTTTGCCTGCCACGTGTCGCCACCAGCACAAACACGCCCCATTTGGGCGTGTTTAAACACGCCCCAAATGGGCGTATTTGGCTGCCCCATTTTGCTAAATTTTTGAAAAATTACCCCCTTTTGCTAATTAAATATTTAATTTGTATTATTTTTAAAAATTAGCCCTATTTTTTTTTAAAAAAAGTATTAACATATTGATGAAATATAAAACATAATAATTTTTAAATAGTTCATACAATTAACTAGAAATTAAATAATGATTCGAAATCAACATATAAACTCATAAATAGTGTTTCTTTTTAGTCTAGGCTAGGTGACACACAGGTCGTTTAGCTAATTATTACTAGACTACTTTGTTATCCTCCTAGCCTGAAAAGCGGGGCGAGGCCAATGCAAGGATTTTGATGCACCAGGTAATCTACTTTTGGGAATTATGTTTTTACACTTTTGGGAAGGCCTTTCTTTAAGTATTAGAAAATCAATGTATTGTGGAAGGCCTTTTTGGAATAAGATCAATTTTTAAATTTCTCTTTCATTCTTGGCTCCTTTTGTGGCTCGACGCTTTCTTTCCTGTATTAGGGTGGTTTGAAGGTGGTGTAAGGTGGTTGCGGTGGTGGCGGGTCGATGGTGATATTGAGTGGAGACAGGGCTTGCTTGGGAGAGATAGGGGTATTTGTGTCTATTCAGGTCCTTTGGGGCATGCAGGAAGTAAGCAAAGAAGGTGGAGGAAGTAAAAACCATCATAATACAATCATTTTGTTTTGAATTGCTGGGCCACACGGGCTTTAGCCCATTAGTTTCGGTTTCCTGGAGTGGAGTCGCATAAAGGGGTTAAGAATAATTATTGGTTCTCGATTTTTATAATAATATTTATGAGGTTTAGAAAAATATATGTAATGAATGTTTGTCTTTTAAATAAATTTTCTTAATGCTTCAATTTGGTATGGCAAAGTATAGTATGACTATAGGTTTATGCTTAAATTTAGTATGACTAACTATGGTAAGATTCTCTTAGAAAAGATAAAATTTATTTCGATAATATGCTTGAGTGTTAATTTTGTAGCTTTTGGATACGAGAATACTTTGTTTTCAGTAAAAACCACTATAATACTAACTGTATAATAGCAGTGAGAACTGACAACCACATAATATAACTATATTAATACTGAAGCATGCAATTACAAACAAAACCCACGAGCTCGTGATACTTGGGTTGCTGTTGATCTATTATTACAAAACCTAACATCGATCTATACATGATAAAAAGTCTAACAGTACAGCTAGCAATAAATTAATTGCACTTTAAACCATTCCATCATTTTACATAGGACATTTTTAGATAAGTTTATCTAAAAACATTTTTAAAAGAAATAAATAAAAAAAAAAGATGAGTTTTTTTATAACTAAAAATAAGCTCTCTATTAATTAATTTTTAAAAATTTACCAATATAACTTCTGTAAAAAATGAGATCACATCTACAAATTAACTAATGAAAACTCATTTTAATTTATGGAGAAACTTGTTTCATTTTTTTCTTCTTCTAGAAGTGTTTTTAAAGAAACTTACATTCTTCAAACAGACCCATAAAACATTATTTTCATTTTTTATTTTATTTGTATGTACACGGTCTGATGTTATCTCCCCTTTGTGTGCTTCCAACATTTAAATTTTCTCTTTGAAAATGAAAAGCTGGCTAGTAAGTCCATTCCTTTGGGAGAAATATATCTGGAGAACATTGATTCTGAGATATAAAACGACATTGCTTGGACGCATCTTTCTGAACACTTTTCTTTTCTGCTGAATTATTATTGTATACTTCCCTGCATCTTGGGTTATATCTCTGAACTGCAACCAGATGAAAGGTCAGGGTAATTAGCTTTTCTCTCAACAATTAATATCACATGTAAAAAACTTAAAATTTATAAGGGTATTGACTGTACCCAAATATTTATAAACTTATAATTAAATATATAAAATTTGAATGCATGTATGATATTAATATGATATTAAATTCAATGAATTAAAAGTTTGATTTAAGACCTTGCGGGGGTGAAATCTGCAGACCTAATGCATGCACATTAAGATTTAGAGCTTGAACAACTCGAGCTGGAAGGAGGATAGGAGCACAAGCTGCAAAACAAATATAACTGTAAGATGTAAATATATAAATTCAAATTCCGAATGTTGAGACATTCGTATGCTAAAACACTAATTTGGGGAGGGTTGGTCAAGCAAAAAGCAGAACTTGACAAAGACTTTGACTTTGACCATGTTTCAAGTTATAGTTGGAGACCACATAGTCGATACATTTGCTCTTAAAACATAGATTTTAGAATATGCATACGTAATTTTAATAATCAGTAATTACCATTCAGTAACACAAATTCTTGATGGATGCAGAGTCTATTATAAAGTCATTCGTATGCCAAAAATCTTTAAACAACAGAAAATATGTTATTCAAATAAATGAATTTCCGCGCAAGTTCTAAGGTCTGGGGTAGAATTAATTGCAAGTGTTGAGCATTTAATTTTTAATCAAATACTTTCAGTATTTAGTCTATGTTATCACAAATAAAAAATACTATATGCATCATGATTACATAATTGTTTACATGAGTTTCAAAATTTCCCAGATAGTATTGATCGAGAAAAATAACACATCATTTTTCATGCAGGAATAGGTGCTAGGCACATATGCACATATTAATATTGCATTGCAAGAAATTACAAGTTCTCCTACCTGGCATCTTGCTTGTTTGAAAGTTTGTGCCTGCTCTTTGGGGTAAGAACACGCCAGTGCCACATGATCTATGCGTGGATCCTAAGAAAATAGCTCGCATTCCAGGTCCACCATTGGCAAGTTTTGGCCTTTGATACGAAGATCTTAAGGCAGATTTTGAGTACTGGAGAGCACATTTCAGTAAAAGAAGAAACTATTAGGTATTTGGAAATTAAATTGTAAATAGGAAGTAGTGAAATTAATACATTCAATGAATAATGTATAAAGACCTAATTAACCAAATGTGAATAGATACCGTATCTCCTTTTTTACATGTTTCACCGGTCCCTTTTCTTGTTACAATTCTAAACTGTGTTTTTCTCGTTCATCTTGTACACAGTCACACACACCTCTCGAAACCTCCAAATTCCATACCAGACTGAGCACGTGCATCGATCCTAACATATATCTAAGTTAATGTTATTATGTTGCATACTTCAGAACTTTTCTGATAAGCCACTAAAGTTATGTGCTTTTGTAGGTATGCCTAATTTTTTTAGTGTCTTCTATGTTTTTGTTTTTGACTTGACTAACAAGAATGAAATCCAACTAATTTTGGGTAAGAAATTAAAATACAAATGGCTTACTCTCAGTTTCCAGTAATAATTTACTGTCTGCATCTATAATGGTACCCCAAGAAAAAGGAGCCTACAATGCTAAATCTTAAAAATCATATGGAATTGGACAATGCCCTGAATATGAGGATAAATGTATGATTAATCAGAATGTCACTAGCTTGCGGGACAAGTGGAATATGTCCTCTTACACGTCTTTTAAAGTGCTACCATACTACAACCTAATCAATGGTTAAGCCTACAAGCTAATCTGCCTAATTTTATTCCTTCAATTCATACCCACATTTTCCTACCAAACTTTTACACATAAACACAAAAGAATTTTTTTTTTTTTTTAAAAAGAAAAGTATCATGTTGGAGTCTCGCAAGCCACAGTAAGTAAAGCAGTACCTGTGATTTTGGTTCTCCAGGTGATTTATGATGACGCTGCTGATGCATTTGCTGATGGTTTTGGAACTTTTGGTGGCGGTTCCTCAAACATACCTGAACATATATAAATTGAACCACATGCACATAATTATAACCCAATTCAATAGTAGTCAAATTACTAGAAATTAGAGTACGACTATAAACTAATAAAGAAAAGCAAGACACACATGATTAACTGAAATAGCACTAAGTGATGCTTCTTAGTATAAGAGAAAGTCATAGAGTAATTAATCTTGAAAAATAATGCCAACCAAGTTGTTCTCACTTGGAAGACCATAAAGAAAGAGAAGAAGAGGAAAGAAAATATGACCTTATTGCCGCATGCCTCGTTCAGAACATGAGAGGGTAACCATAGCATTCCTTCTTCAAAACCAACTTCACCATCATCATGAACATGAATAGCAGCCATAGCCAGAGACAGAGAGAGATTGTTGTTGATTTCGAAGACAGTTCAGTTGCTACCTTATTCTGGGACGGTTGAGACCAGACAGGCTTTTAAAGCTCCTACTTCTAACGTGCAACATAAACTTACTACGTGGTGTTAGTAATAGTGGGGTGAGAATCTCTAGTTTATGCCTACGCTCGTCAGATAGCGCGTGCGTTATGCATGCTGTTCTCTGCTACCACCCAACCTTAAACAACGATGTCGTTTAGTAGCGCGTAAGGTTGACGTTCTCTTGGCGTTGGGGACCTTGGTGGAAATATAGGGAGAAATTGGTCATTTCATAACAACATTGGGACTCAACGTTGTTGGTTACTTGGCTATATGTGGGGTGTGGGTTGAGTTCGGTAAACCCCTCCATATATCTCTAGTTGTTGTTGTAACACTTCTCATGTGTGTTTGGTCACGCTAACTATCTCCTCGGACCTTTCTAAATTCTAAATAATTTAATTTCGAGACTCAACTTGTTTATTTTGATATCAACCTCAAAAGATGCAGCTAAATGCTAATAATCCCTATTTGACTTATCAAAAAGTGTACAACGCAGACAATGATTAATAATTTATGAGCGAAAGAAAAATATAAAAGATGGTAATGGTATGCGTATGTTATCTAAGTTTTCTGTACGTATGTGGATGCTAGCAGCTAACTTTCTAAACCACCATACCAAATTCTCCCAACGTTTTGAAATTATTGCATGGAACAATTGTCTAAGCTGCAAATAATAGTAACTAACGTAGTTGCAATCCCCTGCTTTGTTTTCCTTTTCTTTTTCATTTTATGAACTTTTTTTTTAGATTTCATTTTATTTTCCACCAAAGTTGGACAAATGCAGTTTCTTTAATATTTTTTTATACTTAATTAGAATATCAATAAATCAATATTAAGTTGCATCTTACTTAATTAAGAACAAATTATTTATGCACTAATAATGTCTTAGAGTTTTTATATTATTATTCAATCATAGATTACTATATATGATAAATTTGTTAATTTTTATCATCATTACCATAAAAAGTCATGTAAAAAATAATTTCTTATTAGTTAATAATGTAAATTTCTTTACGTTAAGAGTACATAAAATATAAATAAATAAAAATATTTAATGTATTTATATATCAAACTAAGATACAAGGACACGTATAAAGTATAGAGTATTAATTGTTAAAGAATATAGGTAATCTTACACACACAAAAAGCTGTATAACGACCCTAGCTAGCTCCACAAAAACATTAACTACTTCTGGTGCTATAATAACGTAAATAATTAAATTTTCATTGCGGATTAGGCGAGTTAGGAGGAGACGATAAATTGATGATAACACGTGTATTCAATCATAGGAAAGAATATAATAATTGTAATAATATTGCAAACGGGATTTGTGTGAAGCAGGTAATTAGAAAATCATCAGAAAAGTTGATACATGAAAAATTTGAAGATTCATCGTCACGCTAATATGCTGTGGATAAATGTTTGGTGTACTTGAGTTAGTAAAGGTTGAGTTTCTTACGTACGTATGCGGTGTGTCCAAAATAAATAGATATATTTACACACCAAATCAGGAAACAGAGCGAGCTACCCAGACCCAAGATTTAGGTCAACAAAACCCTCATCCTTTTGGTTGGTAGAGACCATGCAAGTAATTGCAAATTTGCAATACCACCAAATCTTTAAACGAAAATGTATATCTACAATAAACGAAAATGTATACCTATACAAAGAAAAATTAACTGAAAAATTGTATTAAATATGGTAATTGGGAAAATACGTCATCCACTGCACATTTGAGAATCAATGAAACCAAATGCAGCGTGCAGAAATGTTGGCAAACTTAACCAACTTCCATGAATTTCTGAAGCTTCCAGATTGGAATGGAAGAAGGATCAGTAACAGGGTGCCTGTAGGGCAGCAAAACTGTGTACAAAAAAGAAAAATGTGATATGATGCCCACATAATAACATGATAACATCGTAAATAGATTGAAGTAATCAACCGGGTAATCTACTGATTATACCTCCAAAATCAAGGTTGAGTCAAAATTCGAATCAGTTGCCGAGTTGTTACATTCACAAACATACAAATGGGACGGGCACTATGAAAAATCCTAGCCAAAAAGCTTTCGAGTCTTCCAGGTAGCATTGGTGCATGAAAAGAACAAAATGGAACCATTCCTTAGCGTTTTCCTTGTTTCATGCCTTTTAATATAACAGAGTGCGCTGCTTTCCAACCCCATATCATGTTATGTCCTATTTTTAGAATGCACTGCATATAAAATACTACAGTAAAATAGAGCTTACATGTCTCATACTATCACATAAACCAAATACTACATAAGACTCCTTTAATTGGTGCTTGGCTTAGGATATAATCCTTGAAACATCACTCACACACATTTTACTTGTTAGATCCAATAGTCTATGAGTCTCTTCATCCAACTTAACATTGTCCTTTCTCATCCTCTCTGCGACAATCATAGGCATTTTACCAGCAGTTGCATAAGTTTTGAGAAATAGATTATATATATTAGTATTCACGTGGCCAGCATTCCTAAGGACAACCAACAACTGTTCTGCTCCTTCAGTGTGAGCTTGTTCCTCAATGATTTTGAATGCTTCTTGTACTAACCTTTGATCCGGACTCCATTTTGTCACACTAGAAACAGCTTTACTAAAATAATCCAGAAATTTTTCCACATCCTTCCTTTTCAAATAACCCCATGTAAATAGCTCCCATGTAGTGTAACAAGGAATGACACCCTTTTGCACTATCTGATTACAAAAATCTTCAGCCATTTCCATCTGGTCTTGATTAATGTATGAACCAAGAAGTATGTTTGAAACTCTGACATCATTGGTAACGGAAACAGACTCCCACTCACTATAAAGATCCTCAGCTCCAGCTAAGTCTCCAAGTTTCACCAGTGAGGATATCATGCAAATATACTCATTATCATTCATTTTGCGAAAGGAGGACTTCATTTTCTCCCATATTCGATTAACGTCATCTTTGTTCCCCATATTTGTATGCAAGCTAAGAAGAGAGGAATATGCAACTCGAGTTTTCCTAGAGGTTCTGTTCTCCATTTCTTTCACAGCAGCTCCAGCTTTTTCAAGGCTAGTATTTTTCATGTATAAATTGGTCAATGTACTGTATGTTACCCAGTCCGGATCTATTTTTGCCTTCTTTAACTCGAGCAGAACTCTTTCTGCAGTTTCAACATCATTCTGCAAGGCACAAGCAGCTAACCATAAATTGAATGTGACAACATCTGGGGAAGTGTTCATCTTTAGTTCCTCAATAATTTTAGGAACCTTTTCTAGCTTCCCATTTGAGATATAGAGAGATATCATGTGGTTATAAGGAAGAGGATTTATCAATAAGTCACATTCTGACATTTTCAACATCAGGGCCTCAGCTTTGTCAACCAAATTATTTTGGACATAGGCATGGAGAAGTGCAGAGCAGGTTTGTTTGCCCCTCATTCTATCAGGAAGATCCTCAAAGAATTTTTCTGCACTATTTAAACCACGAACTTTAGTTATCAAGTCCAAGTGGACAGCATAGTCACCTTGCACCAGCTTCATATCTTTCTGCATGGTCATCCATTCACATACCTGCATTTGCACATGCACACACACAAAATGATCAACCCTTTTACATTCTAGGCCAATTAAAAATCACTCCAACTAGTCCCCCAAGCCTAGATCACTTGGTTGGGACATTTGCAGGTAAGCAGGGTTCAACAAATATTCATGGAACATCCTTTTCCTCTCCTCTTCCCCTAGCAGGATCTAATACCCAAAAAAAATAAAAATTGCTGCACCGAATAATATAACAAATCCTAATTCTTCTAGCCGGATTGTTTTAACAGAAGAGTTTAATATTCATGCATTTTCAGTAAAAAAAAACTTTTAATCAACTAAATGTTTGTTGGGGTGAGCATTTACAAAATTGATTTTGGTTAAACTGATTTTAAAGTAATGTGATATTTATTTACATGTTTTTATTCTAAAAGGAAGTTAATAAGAAAACTAAAAGTATAAAAATTTTCATCCAGCGCCAAAACTACCTTTAAGTTACTTTAAAATCAGTTTAACCAAAATCAATTTTGTAAATGCTCACCCCAACAAAGGAAGTTAATAAGAAAACTAAAAGTATAAAAATTTTCATCCAGCGCCAAAACTACCTTTAAGTTATTTCAACTCAAAATCAATTTTGAACAAGAATCAATTCTTCAGCATAGAACTAAACAAGTGAACATTCAACTAAGACCAAACACGCACTAACATGTATGACTTTTAAATTACAAAATTGAACATTGTTATAGTAACCCAACATAAAACTTTTCGAAGACAATAACCAAAGGAAAGCCAGCAGTGTGTCTCATGAATCAGGGTACAATGCACTAACAGGTTAAAACTAACAATGATTAGAGAGTCGAAGGGAAGATGAACGAACCTCGAGTGCGTGTTTGTAACGCTTGTCCTTGCGAAGCTCTCGAACAATGCGATTGAGCTGGTATTTGCGAGGGGGCTCGTGACCCTCTTCCTTCCACTTGTTGATGGCGACGACGGCACTGCGTTTCGGGTACACAAGGCTCAGAAGCCTCCGCCCCAGCGTGTCTCCACCGCCGCTGGAACTGGCGGCGGCGGAGACTGTTCGTGCCTCCGCCGAAGCGGAAAAGTAGCGAACGACGGCGACATACGTTCCAATGGAACGAAGCACCGTGTCCGTTTTCCTCAACTGCATCATAATTCCTGAGTTGATTTTAGCACTTAAACCCTAAGTGGAATTGAGTCCCCATTTCCCATGGCTATTTTTATTTTCGTTTGCCATATCGTTTCTTTTTCTGTTTTTTGCAATACCCACTCCATCCTTGGCTACACAATCACGGTGTAAATAGTAGTATCTTTTTAGAATTTGATTTTAAATAAATTTACAGTATTAATGTAAAAAATATGTATTATGAATTACAGTAATTAAAAACTACGTTACACATAAAGTTTAAAATAATTATTTAAATCTAAAAACATTATAAGATAAATTATTATTAGATGACGTTATAAAAACTATTTATATTATTATACTTAATTTATATTTTATTCTTGATAATACGATTTTTATTAGTTTTTATAATTATTATACTTAATATAAATAGTTGTTATACTTAATTATCTATTAAAATATGACGTTAAAAAATATTTTTCATAAAAAAAAATTAAAAATATTATATTTTCAAAGAAAAACTGAAATTAAATAGGTAAGACTGTAAGAGATTAATTTTTTTAAAAAGTTAATCAACCATAAGTATATTTTAGCTTACTTTTTTATTATTACAGTACATAATTTCTGTTTAAACTAAGATATAAATTCCAGGTGACTCGCTCATTTGTCCAAAAAAACACCCATCTGGGGCCGCAGCACTGCGTTCCCATACGAACATCTCTGAACTTTCTCGTATCTTTCATGGTTTCCCGCTACCATGGTGGGCCCCTCCAGCGCTGGTGGCGGTAGGGAAGTTAGAATCGTCGTTGTGTTTTTAGCTTGGCAAAACAAGGCACGCGCAATGAAGAATTGAAGCGAGCTGATACGGTGGTTTTAACCTATGCTTGTGATGAACCGGTGAGCTTTGAGCGTGTGACTACTTTCTGGCTCCCTGAATTGCACAAGTTGGAGGTTGGTTTTGCTTCTTGTTTTAGTCACTGGCGTTTTCAGTTTAGGAATAATGAAGTGTGAATTGAATGGCATTGTTTATCGTGTGCAAGTGAAGGCACCTGTGATTGTGGTCGGTTGGAAGCTTGACCTGCGGGATGAAAACCAGCTAGTGAGCTTAGAGAGTCTCACCACTCACATGATGAAACAGTTCACTGAAGTTGTCACCTGTGTTGAATGCTCTGCAGCTACACTTTATCAGGTATGCTGCTTTGCTTCGTCATTGTTACTTGCTCATGCTTAAGGTTTTAAGTTGTGTTTAGGGGTGCAGTTTCGTTGTGTTTCTTGATATTGTGGGAAACTGTAGACAAATGCGGTCACAATTGCAGTGGTGGACACCCCTAAAACCTCAACGTTGTGGGTAAAATTGAACTCAGTGATGCTTTTTAAAACCTTGGTCATGCTATCTATTGTTTAGCCTGCAAATTATAAGTTTATAGATAGTCTGTTATAAGGTTAGAGAACAATGTCAAAATGTATGAGTGGATTGTATTTTTTGTTGTTTTAAAGATCACTCATTCATGTGGTTTTCTTAGAGCACCATTCAGTACAATAATCCTAAGAAACTCGAGCATTTATGTGATAGTGCAACTGTTTTGCTTTAGGCATATAAGGATATGTTCTTGATGATGTTGGAATTATAATTTGACTCCCTATTTTGTAAAACTCAGGTGTCTTATATTTAATTATTCATTTTGACTATTTTTAGGTCCCACAAGTTTTTTATTTTGCCCAAAAAGCAGTACTGCATCCAGTAGATCCATTGTTTGATTATAAAAGACATGCTTTAACAGATCGATGTGTGAGGGCGTTAAGAAGAATATTTGTTCTTTGTGATCATGACATGGATGGTGCCCTCAATGATGAAGAACTCAATGAGTTTCAGATTTTTGATAAGTTACCCTCTCAACCCTTTTTTCTCTCAATATACACTTTGAATATTTAGTCTGCTTTATCCCTTTTAGTTTTGATAATATATAGATCAGCAGGTTAGATGCTTCAATGCACCATTGCAGCCATTTGAAGTAGCAAATATCAAAACAATTGTAGAGCAGAAAGTACCTGAAGGAGTCAACTCTATTGGTCTTACCTTTCCAGGCTTTATTTATGTCCATAATATGTTTCTAAAGAAAGGGAGAACAAGACATTGTGGGCTGTTCTAAGAAAGTTTGAATATGATAATGATTTAAAACTCCGGGATGATTTCCTTCCTGTTCCATCCAAGTAGGCTTCTGATCAGGTTGTACTTTTTTTCTTGGTTGTTGCTATTTATGATGTTCCATTTTGATCTTCTTGTTTGATTTAATTGGAAGAGGTTAGAGTACTGCTGGGTCAACCATTCAATTGTTATAATCTCTATACTTGTATGAACCATAATAGGAATTTTTTGTAATTGTTAAATGAGGAAAACTCAAATGTTACATAAGGGTTGTATACATTCTAGTAACATTAGCCATTAATTACTAATTCTATGTTTTTCTCAATGTTGATTAGTGCCCAAAACCAAACAAGTAGGAAATGTTAGCTGGCAGCTGTGAACTACTCAGATCACTAGGATTGGTGATTGTGAAGAATCTAAATTTTATATTTGTTCTAAAAAATAACTCTTATATGTTGTGTGGTTATTCATTGTCCAGACTCCAAATATTTTCTTTTGTACAAATGTTTGGCCGTTTGGACTGCAATTAGTTTACAGCTAGTACTTGACATAATAAAATATTATTCCTTTTTACTCATTGTTGAATTGAAAAGAGGATGCAAATATTTGATGGTAGAGTTTAATGATGCATGCTTGTTCAATCAAATGATCATTTTCTTAGAATCAGGAGACATAGTTCCTCTTTTTACCAAGCATTGCATTATCTTGCAGAGTGTGGAGCTGACAAGTGAAGCCGTAGAGTTTCTGAATGGTATCTTTCGATTGTTAGATACAGATAAAGTACGTATAACTTTTTTGGATTATCTTGATGACCACTACTATGTGCTTTAAACACCCCCCTTTAGGTGGCTTTCAATGCGTAACAGCAATATTTTTTATAATAATCCTTTTGGAAACTTGATGCTTTTCTAGGATTGATCCCTACGACCTGCTGAAGTTGATAAGCTATTCGATACTGCTCCGGAAAGGTGACCTTTACCATTACTTGCCCCTTAAAAGTAGTATCATCCTAATTTTATGTTTATTCTGCATAATTGTACTTTCTTACCTTGATGAAGTACTCTAGAAGTTGTTGACTACCTCTAACAGCTTGACTTATTGCTTCAGTTGGTAGAGGAGAGCTTTAGATAACTTCCTAGGTTCAAAACTCAATAGCTTATTGATAGGACCCTTGAGGACATAATGATTTACAAACTTATTTTAGCAGCAGAATAAAAGTAATTACATATGTTGAGTGGGTAAGAGTATTTATGGAATTTGTTAGGTAGTTAGAGTTGTAGGAGCAAGGCAGGGGCTTATCTTAAATAGTAGGAGGGAGATCCTTTCTAAATGCTAACCTTAATCCATTTGATATATTAGAAAAACATTAAAAATCCAATCCATCCATGATTCATTTAATGAAAAGTCATCCAATTCATCCATTACCCATTTTTTATGGATAAATATTCAACCCATCCATTTAAAGTATTTGTATTTAAAAAAAAAATTATAAAATAAATTTTAATATTGATACACATTCTTGTACCTAAACACTGTGGAGTCTTGGCCCTGACAGACTGTAAATTCATTGGCAATGATATAGGGTGAGTTTGGTTAAGCTTTTTTTTAGGGAAAAAAACACTTATTTTATAAAAAAAAGAAGTGCTTATTATAAAATTTTAGATGTTTGTATAAACTTGTTTAAAAAATCAGAAGCTGAAAATAAGCTAAAAAAAACTTATTTGGATAAGCTACTCAGAGTTGCTTATGAAAATAGCAGATGCGGAAGCCGAATTGGTGAAAACACGGAGCTTGATTTAATGAAATTTTGGACGAAACTACCCTTGTTTTTAAGGACGAGTTTAAACACAGCAGTCGCTTCCACCTTGCTTTCGTCTCCATCCTTTCTCCTCGTGACCTATCTCCAGAAGTGTTGCTCTTCAAATGAGGTTTATGGAGTGTGGGTTCTTCTCGAAAGGCTCCAAATCTTTGTGCAAATCTCCCAGCACCTCATGGAGGTGCTCCACCCTGCCATTCTTCATTGCGCAAGGTTTGGATCTGACGTGGCGAGGTAGAGGTAGATCTGTACTGGCGGTCATGTTAGTGAGTGGCTTTGCCAGCAGCGTCGACGGCGGGTGGCGTGGGGAAGAAGAGAAAATCTGATTTCAAATTCAATTGCATTTTTCCCCAAATCTTGGAGATTGCAAATCATCCTCGCCATCGCGAAGCATCGAACGCCCTCACTCATTGTGAAACCAAATGTCAGTGCCGATTTCTTCTACGAAAATGAATCATTGATTTGTTGGATACCATTTTACTATATGTTTTCACAGTATGCATCAAACCTGGGACCATGTATTTATCATTAAATCGCTGTCTTATTGGGAGCTTCGTGGCATCAACTGCAAGATTTACCTTTGGCATTGTGGGGGCCTTTGTGGTAGGATCGTCGGTTTGGTGGATAGCAAGGTTGGGATCCTCACAGGTTTGTTATATGATACAATATTTCTCTGGTGCTGATTTATTTGAGAGGAGAGACTCTAGATGGTGTAGGCATCATATGATCTATATCATCATATATTTAATTTGTTCATATATTCATAGTGGTGTACCGACCCCAATTAACTTGGGTTAAAGGTGTTGTTGATGTTGTTGATTCATAGTGGTGGAAATTTTGGAGGATAAAACACTTTTTACTTATATTCTTTGTGAGGGAGAGGATATTTCATTTATGTTACCTTGTATCCTCTAATGAATTTATTTGCTTATCAAGAGTGAGAATTAATCAAGTAAGAAACAGAAGGGAAGGTATCAACAAAGTGTAACAAGTCTTTGGTGTTGTTGATGAACTACAATGTGTATGTGTCAGCTACTTGATTATTAGCTTAGCTTGTGTCAACGCATACTATGAATGAAAAGGAATGTTATAGGGTGTTTGTAGTTCCTATCAATTTAAAGCCATTGGATATTCAAGTGATCTTAGGAAGTTAGCAATTTTATGTAGTTCCTATCAATTCAATGCATACTATGAATAAAAAGCAATGCTATTTTATGTTTGTAGTTCCTACTTTTATTTAACCTGATGTGTCTCTCTTTAAGTTTACTTCTTCAAACTTCAAAGTTGAATATGAAGAATGAAACATTAATAGCAATACAGATATGACTTGGGTTTAGCCTTTGACATGTGGTGATGTTGTGTCTTGAATTGAGTCTTGAACATATAAGGTCTTTTATGTAATTTTGTCATAAAAAACACTTATACAATTGGCATACCCAAACAGTCTAAAAATCACTTTTAATTAAAAAGAAGCGTTTTTTATAATTGTAACCAAACACAAAACTGTTTCTACTTTTATAAGAATCACTTAAAAATAAATCACTTTTTATAATCACTTATGTTAAGCCTAAACAAACTCACCCATAATCCAGCTCAATCCAAGAATTTGCTAATCCACCATGAAATGGTATAATCCATTTGTTGTTCTTTGTAAATGACTTTTGTGCTCTAATATTGAAGAAATAAAACTTTCATATATGAGATTTCCACCCTAGTCACTAATATGGTAGCAACAGAAAATTCTTTGGCATATAAATTGAGATATCCAAGAGGAACAAGTTTTTTGTTACCTTTATCTTAAGGGATTTGGCAAACCTTGCTTGTGGAGATGTATGGAATAGATGTTCCAACAATGAATGCTTTCTATGTAAAGTAGTGGTGGAAATAATTTCTAGTAGTTCATTCTCTTGTGTTTCCCTCAAATAGTGAATACAACATCATACACATGTTGAAATAAATCTATAGCAGTCTCAGTTTTTCCACCTAAAGTTATGCATCTCAAATTTTTTACTTGTTTTTTGAATTTCAGTCCATGGAACAATGCTCCATATAAGGATGCAGCAGAGAAGACTGATATGGGCTATATCTCTCTGAATGGATTTCTGTCTCAGGTGCTTATTTTATTGCTTACCTTTATTCTTCAACCTTCACTCTTGAATAAATCTCTGAAAGGATTTGTGCTTCCCAATTCTAATTGTCAGCATTATTTATTTCTATGGTCGATAATGGCTTTTCCCTTGCTAATAATAGTGAAGAGACTCTGAAGTTGAGACTTGAGATAGGTCCTGAGTCATAATTTAGTAATTTACCCAGTTCCTGGAATAGTTTTCACAATGGTTATTATAATCAGAACAAGGACAGATACAATAACATGTCTTCTCATATAATTATAGAATTGACATGTCTATCACTATCAGTTACGTTCATTTAATAGCTTGGAAAGATACATCAAAGGAAGTTACTTATTGGTTACTATCATTCAGTTTAGAAAACTCCTGTTTTCTGATAATATGGATGATGTTGGACCTTATATTCCATCTTTTACCCTCAACAAACTATTCCTCTGTGGTTTCCTTGCAGGACCTCCCTTCTTTCTTTCTTTCTTTCTTTATATTATATTATATATTCTCTCTGTTTCATTTCACCTTTTGGATGGGATGGGTTGTTGTTCCCTCTAGCCATGCCGATCAAAAAAAAAAAAAAAAAATGTAACTTGGTTCCTTCATTTATATTTTGTATTTCAGGCAAATTGAAAAGAATTGTGCTTATTCACAGTTGCTCATACTTAGTTGGAAATTGATTTTTTTTTTTATTGATATGTCTTTTAAAATGTTTGGTGAAGTGGGCCCTCATGACATTACTTGATCCACATCATAGCTTGGCTAATTTGATTTACATTTACAATTTCCCTCCCCCTTACATGCGCAATAGCGTGGAGCCTCCGGGCAATGGGATACGTATTTTTTTTTTTTAGTTTTATAATGGCAATCCTGCTGAAGCACTCCGTGTCACTCATAGAAGATCAGTAGATCGCAAGAAGCAAACAACAGAAAGAAATGTGTTCCAATGCTATGTTTTTGGTTCGAAACAAATCTGCTTTGATGTATTCATTACTGGGAAGGTATGCTTCTGAACCAATCATTATAGTCAATGTGTCTGAGTATGTTTTGCTTTCTTTCTTTTAATCTATATCAGCATGTAAAATTTGATAGACTCACTGTTTATTGCTGTCTTCCTCCAAAACAACAATTAACTCTGTCATTTTCATATGCCTTTCTCAAATAATTATACTCCAACAACAGTTGAGCAGTATGCGGCTAATGTCATTGAATTAAAAGGGGTGAGGGTGATATTATGTTATGATGAGAAAACATGATTACCATTTTAATGATTTTGTAAAACAATATTATCTTCCTCTCACGTTTTATCTCAATATACTCTATTGCTGATTACTATTGGAAGGTCCATATGTGGTGGAACCGTGGAAGTTAAGTGTGTACAAGATGCATTCCGTATACTCATAATCCTGATGTTTGCTATATAGGTAACTAGGAAAATTCTCATATTTCACGAGATACCTGAGGATGGAGTATTGCAATTTTTGTCAAATCAGGATTGTTTGGCTGCATGTGATGTAGTTTTTGTGTATGACAGGTGGGGTACTAAATGATTTTAAGTGGTAATGTTTTGCTACAGTTAGCTGTAAACCTGCTGATTTTCATTATTGATCTTCTAACTAGCATTTTTATTTTTAGTGTGGAAACATAAGTGATATAAGATCTTCTAGAACTGTTTATGATCACTTAAAATGCCTGCCTTGCATGCTATGTTCCCCTAAGAGCTGGTTAATTTTCTATGCTGACAGAATTTGCTGGATTAAAAACTAGATCCTGCCTACAATCTCTGACCCATGAATAATCTTAAATGTATTAAAAATCAATATGAAGTTAATTTGGCTTGCATTTTTATGGTTAGTAACTTTCTGGAAATTTATAGTGCAATTGAATTTCATCACAGGCAGTGTATATGGATTTATCCTGAAAATTGGGAAAAACACTATTTTATGCCGATGCCAAAGTTAGCAGTATACTGCCTAGAATTGAGGGATTTATGTGTGTGAAGAGAGAGGGGGAGAGAGAGAGAGAGGGGGGGGTACATGCATTTTTTATGTTGCACTGGTTGTTTTAAGGTGAGGCTATCTTCTCTAGCAAAATTCACCTTACACTACTAAAATGAATCTGATGTATTAGATTAGTTTATCTTGGAGAATATTTGTACCTTTTCAGCTTCCTAAGAAAACTTTTGAAGAAAGAAAAAAGCAATTATTTTCTCATAAATAATCTCAACCAAACATACATTATCAGATTTACTACTGGATGTTAATGTTGGGTCCATGGATGTAATAAATTTCCCCAGTTGAAGTAGTATGTGTTAATTCTTTGTTTTGTAGTACAACTATTTCCTATACTTCGTTCCCGTGTCAAATATTTAAAATGTTTGTTCCCTGTTTTCCAGCTCAGATGAAGATTCATGGAAAAAATCCAGAGATATGCTTGAGAAGGTTGTTAGACAAGGAGAACTAACTGGTTATAGAACCCCTTGTCTCCTTATCGCTGCTAAGGATGATTTACCTCCAGTCCCAAGGACAGTACTAGATTCAGTTAAGGTAATGCGTTTTCAGCTCATGATTACCATATAGTTGTATACATGATGATTATAATGTTCTAGCTACACCTGAGTTCCGTATTTTATCATCTCTTTATGTATAGGTTACTCGGGCATTGGGAATAAAGGCACCTATTCACGTAAGTATGAAGTTAGGTGATTCAAGTAATGTATATAATAAAATTGTTAATGCTGCAGAACACACTCATTTGAGCATTCCAGAAACTGAGACTGCACGGAGAAAGAAGCAACACAACCAGCTTCTTCATCACTCTCTTATTTTTGCCTTAGGTGCGTTTATTTTATCTTTCTCACCAGAATTTAACAGATTGACGCATACACCACGAACTTGCACAATATTCATTTTTCCATTGCAAGTGTTTAACCTTTTAAATAAAAATTTACAATTGGGGCTGCTATGGCGGCTGCCGGTTTGACAGCTTGTCGTGTGCGTGCAGTGAAGAAGAATACTGCTGCTTAACAATCAAACAACCATTATACAATTTGATATATAGTAATTACTAATGACATTCATTGTTGTTGTTAGGATGCTTTAACAGGGCTTCTTTAATATGATTTATATCTATTTTTTTTGGTTTTCAATTGGGTTTTCATTGTGGACACTTTAAACAGATCAAACCGTTTCAAGCCCTGTAATTTTTTTGTTTTCATGGAAGTTATATTTACGGTGATTTTTAATTAGTTATGTAAGATTAATTGCCATATGTACTACTTAATGTCTTTATATAGAATATGAAATTAACTAATCTAATAGTAGAATTGGAAGTTTTTATGAACTATATTAAATTTATAAATTTTTTGTAAATAAAAACTAATTAATATTTTATCATACTATATTTTGATGTATAGAATATTATATATTATTTAAAATATTAGTAAATGTTTATTAACTAATAACAAACGAGAAAATATTTAATTTATATAAAATTTGATATATATCCAATAGTTGGATTGGTTAATTTATGTTTATTCAATATCAAATTAAATGGTGCAAGGCCAAGAGTTTGACACCTAGTGTTACTTGCACACAGTAAGAAGACTTTTATTATGAGTTAGAACAATGAATCAAAATTATTAGATCAAATTATGAAAGATTAAAATTTAGAATCTAATGAATTTTTTAAGTAATCATGTCACTTAGCTTTTAATCTTAATTATTCATATATTATATAATTGTATGATGCAAATTTATTTTTTTCATTCTCATCAATATTATTTTCATTTGACACGTTCCTGTATCATATATATATATATATATATATATATATATATATATATATATACACACACATATATTATAATATTATTGATTTTTATAACAAGTACTTCAAAAATCATATCATCAGTCAAGTGTATCAAAATTAAACTCTTTTTCTAAAACAAAACTATCATGTTTCTAAAAAGGAGCTTAAGAAAGGGAATTTGCTATGTAAAATTATCATCGTCCAGAATTTGCCAAGCTAAAAACCCTGCTTTGAAAGACAGCTTTCTGCAAACTAGTGAGATTGTTGTAGATAGTTAAAAATCAACGTTGGATTACACTTTTTTTTCCCCTTTAATATATAGGTATACTTGGGCATGAAAGTAAACCTATGGAAGTCATTTATATTACCGAAAGTGAATTCCCCAATGATAGATGAGAAAAATTTAGAGAAGAACTAGACAACGGGTTGATGTGGAAAGATAGCAAGTGATATCTAACATAGTTTGAAAGAGTTAAACGACAAGATCATATTGACGTCTCCCATATCAAAAGAGTTCACCCGATCGGGTTCAAAATTCTCTGTCCCTCTGTGACCCCTCTACAAGCTATACAATGTGTAACTGACTTGAATTTGTCCTTAGGTCCCAGGCTTACCTCGTAATTTCATGCGGGATTTTGTTTAGTTTTTTTTTTTTTTTTTCTAGATCAAAAGTACTGATCATTGGAGTCAGTTTTGTTTAAGTTGAGTATAACTATTATGGACGCAAAAACTTTTTCTTTAAATATTTAGCACACTCGAATTTAAAAATTCTAATTTAACTGAAATAATTATATGTTAGTTGATCCATAAATCTATGCAGTTCTACATTACACTGTTGCACTAAATAAATAGTAATAGAATTACAAATACACTGTATTTAAGCATTTATGATGCATGATAATAATGCACTGTATCATGGTAATGTTTTCCATCCGTTATATAAAAATATAGGTTACAAGCAGGGGCGGACCCAGGGGTAGCCCATGTCCGCATGTGCGGACAGTTTGAAAATTATTTTTTCTGTTTGAAGTTCATCTAAATAACTTTACCGATAAAATTTCTGGCATGTTATGTTATTCTCGGAATACATGGCTTTGTCAATCACTTGTGTTTCTGCAGTATCGTTATACACTTTAATATAAAAATAATATCTTGAATCAGTTGTTTAGAGTGAAGTTTTATATGTCAGCACTGCCTATAAATTTATCAATTGCTTTTATGGCAATTGCATAATTGATTTTTAATGCAGAGTCTCGAGTCTGATGGTTTAAGGGATCACTTGAAAAATTTTGCTGAACACTTAAATAAGGCAAGACAAATGATTTTTCCTCCTGATAAGAGACTATCAAAACTTGGAGCTTTACTTCCAACTTTGATAGAGGTTGTGACCAAAGAACACAAGAAGCTTCTTGCTCGAAAATCAATTATTGAGAATAGGAAAGAAGAACAAGAACGACAGCTCCTTGAAATGGTATACTTTTATGAATTATAAATTTTTCTCTTCTTCCTGCTTATGTTTGATTAATAATTGTGTAGATATAAACTAAAATTCCTGGATCTGCCACTGGTTACAAGTGGGTTCAATCATTCATATTGAGAAGGATATATGATGGGATGGGATTCTCGGTTGGCTGCGGAAAACGATCCCTTTCCTATTTTGTTAAGGTGCTTCATAAAGAAAGTTGGAAGAAAATGATAATAATCCAGATGAAAATCTCCCCAACCCACCCTGGGCTTTCGACACGTAGCATATTATTTTATTTTATTTCTGTACTAGTTTGTACCAGTCCCCTGATCGAGTTTAATAAGGAAATTAGTGCTCTATGTCCACTTATGTTTCTGAGCATCTTTTATAAAAGCGTGTGGTCCACATAATTCAACTCTCCCTATGAGTACTCTCTTGGGAGAATCTAGCAGCAGAAGAGCACCAAACAGACAAGATAAAAGGATTTTTGAGCCTATCAGGGAAAAATGGCGTCTACTTCAAGGGCAGCTAGTTTAGGTTGTAAGCCTATTTTTGGCAATAGAAAGTAAGGTTGCAAAAAAAAATCTAAACCCATAAAATTAATTTATATCTAATCTAATTTAATTTACTTTAAATCCATTTAAAATTTTAAATAGATTGGTTTCACATCGAAATTCAATTTTTTGAATTTTAAATCCAATCCAATTAATTGGATATGGATTGAATATTTATTTGAATTTTTAAATTCAATACAATTTTTTGAACAATGACAACTAGGTTTTTTTTTTTTTTTACCAACTTCGCTAGGAGCTATTTTTTGGTGGATGTTATTTACATTTGTTTTGGTCGACGTCATCTGATGATGTTTTTAAGCCGTCATTTGTTGAGACTATTTTTCGGTTAATGTTGGTAAGGTTTTTTTGCCCAACGTTGGTCAGGACTATTTTTTGGCTGATGTCGTCCAAAGTCTTTTTGACTGATATCAGTCGAAACTATTGTTTGGTTGATGTCAACTAGGTTTTTTTGTCAATGTTTGTCGAGATTATTTTTTGATCGACGTCAGGTAGGTTTTCGCTTGACATCGGTTAAGATTTTTTTGGTCAACATTAGACGAGACTATTTTTTGGCTGAGATTGGCTGAAAAATATCATTAACCGACATCGACTGAAAAATGTCATTGACCGACATCGGTTAAAAAACATCATCAACCGAGGCCAAAATATTTCCCTGATTGATGTCGATCGAAAAACCCTAGTTGATGTCAACAAAAAACATTTGTAACTAACACCGAATAAAAGAAAAATTCACGGTTAATGTTGGCCAACAAATCCTAGCTGATGTCAATAAGAATATAGTTTCAACCAGCGTCAGCAAAAAAAAACTAGCCAACATCGACCAAAAATAGTTCTGACGAATGTTGGCAAAAAAATATCAACGACCGACATTGGAAAAAAAAAAACCTTAGCGATGTTCGCCACAAAAATCCTAACCAACGTCGGTCAAAAACTAGTCACGGTCGATGCTGGTCAAAAAATCCTAGTTGATGTCGGCCAAAAAATATCACTGACCAACATTGACTAAAAACCCTAGCCGACCTCAACCAAAAAGTAACCCTACCTAAGTAGATCAAAAACATCCTTGACCAATGTCGACCGAAAATGCACTAACTGATGTTAGCCAAAAAATAGTTCTAGTTGATGTCTGTCTAAAATTTCTGGACCAATGTCTGCCAAAATTGCTTTGGTTAAGGTAGGCCGAAAATACATTAACCAAGATCTATTGAAAATAGTTTTGACCAAAATTGGTTGAAAATAACTCTTAAATGGACATGTACTAAATTTTCACTTTTTAGCATTTAATTACTAAAATTTGTAAAAAAAAATATTTCTAACATTTAAATGAATATAAATTTGATATGACCAAATCCATATCCACTTAAATGGATTGGATCTTGAATTTAAATTATTTTTTAAAAAAAATATGGATATAAATTGAATATGGATTAGATTTTTAAAAATCTTATCTATATTGACCCATTTTGATTGGAACTTTTTAATTACCCAAATGCTTGGGATGTTTTTTTTTCTGCACTTTCAGAATTGTTTGCTGCATTTTTTATATTTCTTTCGAAATAATCATTCTCATTCCTAAGGTAATATGAGAATTGCAAGTTATTTCGGAAGTAATATGAAAAATGCAGAAAATAATTTGGGCAGCACAGAAAGTAATTGCCAAATGCTTGTTGATGCCAATTCCTTGTGCTTAGCCCATTTATGCTTTGGCTTGAATTAGACCAAAAACACAATCAGACCATTGATATCAAGTTTATAGAGTATGCAAGTTCGATATGTAGAAGTCCAAGGTGGGAGACAAGAGGAGCGGGGTTTTCTTGTATGGTTCTTCCCTTGTTACTTTTTACCTTAAATTGAAAAGTGTCAAATTTGATTTCCTTATGTACATTCACTAGTGGGCCTCTTATGTTGATCGAGAGATAAAAGTGAATCCAATAAAAATGCTTTTCTCTTTTACCATAAAAACGCTTTTCCAATATAGAGAAGTTGACATTTCTACATGAAAATATTGGTAATACTTGATTGATTTGAGTGTTTATTTTCTTTTTAGTTTTTTAAAATAATTTTATTTTCTAATTTTTAATATTTAAAAACGTGTACAGTGAAAAAATATTCTAAGGTACCATTATATTTCACTTTTTTTAAAAAAAAGATGAAAAACGTTGATTTGTTATTTTCAGTTTCGGACTTATTTTTGAAAATATTTTAGAAAAAATATTTTCTAAATTTTAAACAAACATATTTTCATTCATATTTTCTATTTTCGTTGAAAATGAAAATAGAAAAACTCAAATCAAGCGTCACATAAGACCTTTGCTTGTGTTTTTTTTTCACTTTTTAATTACAAAATTATCATTTTATTTTTAATCTATTTCTTATTTTCAAACATTTGTAGAAAAAATATTGAAAATAACTTTTTTTTATGTATTTGCTGTACAAACATTTGAAAATAGGAAACAACAAGTGACTGGTTTTGTAATTAAAAATTGAAAACAGAAAATAAAATAAAAAAACAAGTAAAACACGCCCTTATATGGTGTTTTGCTTTTCTTAGTTGATATTTTAATTAGTTATTGATAAAAAAAAAAGTGAGATTATTTTTAAAATAAGCAAGAGATTTCCATTTTTTGAATTTTAGTTAGTTTTATCATGACACACTTTAAATTAAATAAATAATTAATACAATCTTAATAACTATAGAAAGACAAGCTCACATTTAAAAAAACTTTATCTACTACCTATAAATGGGAAAACTTAAAAATAAACCAAAAAATTATTAAATGGATTTTTTTCTAAATAAAGTAAAATTATTACTAATTGATCTGATCAAGATGGACACAGAGGAAATATTCGAGGTGGACTCTTGATATATCTAAAATGGATTGTTGGTGAGTCTGAGATGAATTTTTTATAAAGTGACAAACTGCTGAGACTGATGACTATGATGTGCAGAATGAGTTAAGATCTAAATTCCTTGAGCTAGTTACCACATTGATAGCACAACAACCCAACGAAAAATGGGTGTAAACATGTAAAAACACTTTGACTCTTACTATACTATAGAGATAATGTTTAAAAATACATAATCACATAATAACGTTGTTAGTATTTACTAGAGTTAGAAATGAACTGGATTCTTGATACATAGCCCATGACCTCACTATTACCCTGTATTGATGTAGTGAATATGGTTTACTCCAAATCAAAATACTATACTCTTATCTTAGGCACCTTGTATTTGGGTGTTGGATTTTGGTCAATAATTATACTTTTTGTCTCAAATATAAATAAAAAAATATCTTGGGTATTAGTCTTAAATATAAATAAACTTTAATTTAATTTAATTTATTTAATGAATCATTCCCAAAATATTCTTCATTTAATAGATATTTTATTTGCAATAAATTTTTTATTTATTTTTGATATCAAGTTTCAAGAAAAAATAATTCAAGAAAGAAAAAAATTAAATGAATTGGTACAATAAATAATATTAACTAATTTTTTAATCATTATAAACTAATTTTATTTTATAGTTATATTTGAGATCGAAAGCAATATTGTTGAAATAATGCAATCCATCGTATAGGACTATAGGTTGAGCCTTAAGCCCAATCCGTATTACTAATTTGGAAGGATGATTTTATCTTTTATCACCTTTTCTAATCTTATCAATGGATGAAGTTTGTGAATCGAGAAATATATTACTATATGGGTATTTTGATGGTGGTAGGGCCTTAATGGTTACCCTTTTAGATTCTTTGGTTGGCATCAATTTGTCATCCACTGAGAAAAGGAAAAGAACCTGTCAACTTGGGTTGGGGAGACCACCTTGCGATTCGTCAAATTGTTCATCTTATACTAAGCTCCCCAAAGTAATAGCAAATAATAATAAATCTTTAAAAAGGCAAACAAATAAAGCGACCACGAACATCATGTTGCAGCCTAAGAAGCGTGGATACTTCAAAATGTTGCTGATTCAATGATATTGTATGAAATATTTATTGATTTTATTAATAATTAATTTCTATTGAGAGTCTGATTGATTAGATTCTTTTTTGTATCAATAATACAAGTAAAATACTACCATGTGGTTACTAATTTATGAAAAATCGATTATTTTATTTTAGAATTTAGATTTTTATCATTTAATTTCGTATATTACATCTGAATCATGTTATATCCTCTCTCTTTTTTTGTGTGTGCATCCATTACCGGTATCTTGTCGTATCTATATCCTACATATGCAACGTATGTTTGGATTAGTTTTCCCAACTAGCTGGTAAGGGTAGGGTAGGCATACGCATGCCTCCATGCAAAATTCAGATTAGGATAATGACCCATTTCTCTAATTAATTAAGGATATATGTCAAATTTTAATTGTCTTACACTCTTAAATATATAAATAAAACACAATTAAATTTTCTGTGGATAATTATGTTTCTTCCTCAATCCAAAACAGTTATCAATAACATCAACTTGTCATCAAAATTAATTAATCTCCTTCAAAACGCAAAGTTTAATTTGGATTTGGTAGTGGTCGAAAATCTGGATCACCACCACCAACTTAGGCTTTTGTATGATCGATCACCATAATGTTGGCAGCCCCTGCTTCATGGTCCCTGTCCTTGCAAAGTATATATGGCTCTCATCTTATTCCTTTCTCTTATGATAACTTATTGTTATGTGGTCTCCTCACATAATTATATTGGCTTTAAAAATGCTAGGAATAGTCTTGTCTACTCTTATATTGGCCATGCATTCAATTTAATCAACAAACCAGCTACTTGGGGATATGTCTTGGAGATCTTTGGTGTAATGGATTTTATCTAAATTAATAAATTTGGGAACTGAAATTAAACGAATTCAATGCTGACCCTCAAGGGCACTTAAAATCCCTGAAGAAATCACAAAGCCAGTGGATTAGGCCTATCGACTATGACATGGATCCAACAAGCTGATTTTTAAAAATAATACAAATTAAATATTTAATTAGCAAAAGGGGGTAATTTTTCAAAAATTTAGCAAAATGGTGCAGCCAAATACGCCCATTTGGGGCGTGTTTAAACACGCCCAAATGGGGCGTGTTTGTGCTGGTAGCGACACGTGGCAGGCAAAAAAGGGGGCTTAGGGTTTTCGCGATGTTTTCGTAAATTACGGAAGGTCATAACTTTTGACCGGGACGTCCGATTGAGACGAAAACGGTGGCCACGCACTCGAAATTGAGAGGAGAAGGCCTAGGCAAGTCCCTAATAGGGACTTGGCCAAAAAATTTTCCCAAAAGAGGCCTCTAAGTGCCTCAAATTTGCGTTTTAATCTTCGGAGCCCTAAAAAATTTTTTTTTCTGATATTTTATCTATTCAATCAGTGAATTGAAAGCTATTCTTTGTTTATCTAATAACTTCTCTTAATTTCGAGCGTTTTGACATAAAATACGTCTCCATCGGACATTGCTACGAAAAATTACGACTGTTCAAAGTTATATGCATCGTCGATATTACAGTCTAATTTTGTTCAATTTTTTAAATTATTTTTGAGACCACGTTTTAGGGTTTAGGATTTAGGATAAACCCTAAAGAATAAAGAGTAAACCCTAAAGAGTAAACCCTAAATCCTAAACAATAAGCCCTACACCCTAAATCATCAACCCTAAGCCCTAAGCCCTAAACCATAAACCCTAAATCTGAAACCCTAAATCCGATACCCAAAACCCAAAATCTGCAACCCTAAAACGTAAATCCTAAAAAGTGGTCTCAAAAATAATTTAAAAAATTGAACAAAATTAGACTGTAATATGGACGATGCATATAACTTTGAACAGTCGTAATTTTTCGTAGCAATGTCCGATGGAGACGTATTTTATGTCAGAACGCTCAAAATTAAGAGAAGTTATTAGATAAACAAAGAATAGCTTTTAATTCACTGATTGAATAGATAAAATATAAGAAAAAAAAATTTTTTTAGGGCTCTGAAGATTAAAACGCAAATTTGAGGCACTTAGAGGCCTCTTTTGGGAAAATTTTTTGGGCAAGTCCCCTTCGAAAACTTGCCCAGGCCTTCTCCTCTCAATTTCGAGAGCGTGGCCACCGGTTTCGTCTCAATCGGACGTCCAGGTCAAAAGTTATGACCTTCCGTAATTTACGAAAACATCGCGAAAACCCTAAGCCCCCTTTTTTGCCTGCCACGTGTCGCCACTAGCACAAACACGCCCCATTTGGGCGTGTTTAAACACGCCCCAAATGGGCGTATTTGGCTGCACCATTTTGCTAAATTTTCGAAAAATTACTCCCTTTTGCTAATTAAATATTTAATTTGTATTATTTTTAAAAATTACCCGGATCCAACAATAGGATTGATATAAAAGAAGTGAAAGGACTGGCTAGTATGCACGTACCATTCGGGGTACACGTGTCAAACAAGGAGAACAGGTTAAGAGCCATGAAATCATATGAGAGGAGGAACACATTTAATCATATATATTGGGAAGGTGGGGGATACTACAATTAATTTTTGGGTTTTGGAATTAAGATTTAATTTCTCAACGTAAGTGTGGAATAATATATAGTTGATAAATAAGATATTACATGTATCATGTGTGTTCAAGCGATTCTCCTTAACACCGTTAACACTACCTCATGTTTTGTGTGCCTCTTATTTGGTTCTCAATTGGTGACAAATTCTCAGGTAGTATTATCCACACACGGACAACGAAGAAAAGTCCACCTTATAAGGCTAAGATATATCCATTAATTTTCTGTGAATAGTAGACACAAATTTTGGACGAAGATGTAGTGAGAGCAACATGTATGACTATGATTCATGGCTAAAGAACTGAGAGGCTAAGGAGAAAATACCATTTTTTTTTTCTTACAAAAAGTTGTCAATTTTACACAAATCGTCACTAGGGGTTGTTGTTTTATTTGTTTGAGTGAACGTCGTAAATCCTAAAGGTGAGTAAGGTTGATTTAAACTGTGTTTGTTATGTAAGAAATGGCATGGAAAGGAAAGGAAAGGAAGAGTATCGTTTCTTTGGTAAAAAAAAATGACATGGACAGATTTTAAAAAAGAGTGAGCCTCACAAGTTTTAACATTCTCTCTGAAGTAGCTTGAAAATAAGAATAAATAAACATTATGCAACAACTTTTTCCATCTTACCCTCGTTCCCTCATGCAACTTGTGACAAACTATTTTTGTTATTGGAATTTCCTTTATCCAGTGGTTTTCAGGAATTTTATGTGTGTAAAATCGATTATGCTTATATACATAATCAATTATGTTTTCAAACATATTTTTTAAATGAATTAAAAGAAAAATATTTGAATGTATTAAAATTATAAAGAAGGTATGAAATTAATTAATATAAAATTTTTAAAACATGTATATATATATATATATATATATATATATAAAATCTATTTCAATGAATTTAAATGTAAACTTAAAAAAGAATATAGTCTTTTTTAAAATTAAAAATTAAATTTCACTGCATAAAAATAAATTGATTGAAAATATTTAATAGTTGGTACAACTAATATTTTAATAATATTATTTATGAAAATTTAATGTTTGATATTTTCAACTTTTGATTGAATTCAAGATTATGTTTGACAAGATATTTTAGTTAGTTTCTATCTTTTTTTTGTTAGCTAAAAAACTTATTTGACTGTTTGGTAAATAAGGTTTTTTTAGTAGCTTTTTAATAGTTTTAAAGTTTTTGAAATTTTATTTAAAGTATTATTTTTTAAAACATTAGTTTCTAACTTTTTATACTTTCTTCTACTTTTGTTCTCGATATATTTATTGATTTTATTGTTACATTTTTTAAATAAATCATTATATTATTATTTTTATTATTATTTTACAAGTTTTAACTATTTCAATAATTAGTTTTATCGAATACTTTTAATTTAATAAGTTAGTTTTCAACTTCCAACTATCCAACTAGTTTTTCAACTTCTAACAATCAACTAATTTCTAACTTCCAACTAGCTTTTTAGCTAGTTTTGCTAAACATAGCCTAAAAAGACATAATTATGAGATTTAGGGTGTGTTTGGTTTAGATGAGAGAAATAGAAGATAAATTTATAAATTAAAATAAAATAGAAAAGTATAAGTCCCACAAAATAAAGTGTAATTTTTTTCTTATATATTATTTATCTCCTTCAAAACAAAACTCTTAGGGCTGTTCCATTGTATATTTTTTTATAAATAGTTTCACTTTTAGTTACCAAATATTACCTTATTTTTACTTTATTTTATAATTTTATGAGTTTATAAAATAAGGTAAAAGCATCTTTTTATTGTTTTTTTTTTTACTTTTTTTAATATAAACTTTTGAAAATAAGAAACAGATCAAAGTGAAGATAAAGTAAATTTATAAAATATAAAAGCTTTTCTAAAATCAAACAACCTCACTTAATAAAAGAGTACTATTTCTAAAAGACTTTGGATTTGAGTTTGAAAACTGATTCAATTTTATTCAACCCGAACTTATGCAAATGTATATGTTTTATTTATAAATTTATGATACCTCTCTTGTTTATATTTTTATTTCTTTATAACTTATACTTATTTATGAAATATATATTTAATTAAAGATAATATTTGAGTAACTATTTGAATAAATATATATAAATATAATTATAATTAAGTTGTGTAAATTTATTTTTAATAGTCTATATCTGAAGAATTAACCTATTATTAGTCATATAATCACTTATAGATGATATCTTTGATTTTTTTTATTATGTTGGTTGCATAA